>GL501544.1:407016-423573 GCA_000149185.1 Mayetiola destructor
TATATATATATATATATATATATATATATATATACATATGGAGTATGGAGAAATGATTTCTGGAGGGCTCCCAACCAAAATGAGTGAAAGAAAAATTCGCGAGAAAACAAAAGAATATTTTATCTTTCGGCATGATTTGAATTGTGTGTTGTTAGTTGATGGTGGAACAACAACAACAACAACAATAAAATCAAATAAAACAAAATTGGAAAATTTAACTTTTTTTTTGTTCCATTCCCACTGTTTCCCGTTCTACGTAGTCGAATGTTTCATTTCAATGCCAACCACATTTTCTTATCGGTGCACATAAGAGTTTTATCTGATTTTTGTTCATTTCGTGTGTATGTGTGTGAAATATTAGAACATCCAAATGTCGTTTCTTTATTTCTCTTTCATTTCCTTTGTTTGTTTGTTTTTTTGTTGTTGTTTTTTTTTTCGAATATCGTCTCGTTTTTGGTGTAATTTCTAAAATCGATTGAATGAAGCGCGCGTTTGCATTTATTTTGAATTCCATTTAATATATCCATCTTCTCAGCATGAGCTTCATATTCAATGCAATTGCGAATTTGGCACTGTAATTTTTGGTATGAGAATTTCGTATGGAACGCGATTCTTATTTTTCAGTCAATATTTTCAGATTTTAACAAATCACCGATTCGATACGACTAATATGTTCAATAAATTATATGATCTTTTTATTTTATTTCCGTCGTGTGTGCGAATGTGACTGTCAGACACAAACATGAACCGATCATGGAAATCGATAATGTTGATTAATTCAAATTTTTGTATAAAGCAAACAAAAAAAAAAACATAGCTTATTTATTAACCTTGGAATAATTCTCGATTCTTTCAACAATGCAAAACAAAAAAATGACTGACATTCATTTTCCGGAAATTGTTTTTGTCGACGTTTCTAAGGATAAAAAATCAATTTTTCCGTTGTCGATTTGTTTGAATTGAGCAATATTTCTTGTTTGGGATTTGCAACGGAATAATGCGAGGGTGGATATTGATGCAGTTCAAGTTAACTTGTAGTATGTGGATAAAAGAATCTCTTTTGCGCACTTATTTCTTATTTTTTTTTTTTCGGCAAATGATCGAAAATGCCAGTTTTTCTTAAAAGAGCTCAGTCGTTTCGGATGCAAGTAATTTAATCATTAGTTGGAGTTTTTTTTTTTGTTCAACAAAATATCGATGCAAGTGAATTGAAAATGAATATGTTCCAATTGATTTGCAACACCGGAACATTCCATAATAAGTGAAACCATTCATTCGATTAAATAATGGAATAAATCAATTCAACGCTCAACGCTCAACACAAAATAATCGAATCGAAAACCATTCATTTTGAGTGAGATGCTAAAAAGGGCTTTACAACAATCACACGATATCCGACGACGACAATATTCGGAAATGTTGAATTTGAACACGAAATGAACATTTGTTTGTTTCTATTCTTTTTATGTATCATTTTTCTTTGGTTTCGGGTTCAGAGCATAAATTGAGACCTTGCAAATATGCAGCTCCAGGGTACGGCACACCCCGGACGTGCATATTTGAAAAGTCTCAATTTATGCTTTGATTCATTGGAATTCAATTTTAGTGTCACAAATAAACTGATTGCCGGTAATCAGTCCGTTGTACGGTCAACGTTGAATTTTTCCAACACTTCGCTACGGTAAAGACAAAAATAAATTTTTAGTTGTTAATGACTTCAAAAAGGTGGCTGTGAGTTGATTGGGCCGGCAAAACCGCTCACCAACACTTCACCATTACCATTCAAATCCTTAAGTGTAACAAGGACAGTCTCCATATGCATGTGTAAAGTTTGTTAAGCATGCTCAGTTCACTAATGATCTTGCATCCAACACACAAACACACACAGACACACATGCATATGTCTATTAAATTGGTTAATGGGTTTAGCAAAAAAGTCATTAGACAAAATATTTCATTAGGTAGTAATGGTATAAATTTAGCCTTCCTTTTCAGAATCATAGTTTTAAGAAGTTCAGTTACGTTTCAAAATTCAAACCATCAACAAGTGTTCAAGAAAAAAAAAATTTGATATTTAAATTCGAACAGAAAAATGTTTGTGAAAAAAATCCCTTTTGATAAACTGTGAATCTTTGCAATAGCTGCATCTTGTAAAATTAAAATACGACCGATTTTAGCCAGTGCTGTACACAACGTGCGTGTTTAAATTACAACAACTGTCATTTAAGGAGAGACAATTTTCTAGTGAAAAAAAAATAAAATCTGAATTTGAAAAAAATGATTCGAAAACCCAGTGGATCACAAAGCTTTAAAAATACTTCAACTGCAAATCCCGGACCAAATACGCCACAAAGTCCATCAACTGCGGTTGATATGGACAAAAACTGTCGCCTTATACACGGGCTCAATAAACATTGTTTAGCCGAATCATTTCAATATTTAAACGATGAAGAATTAACACAACTTGGCATCATGAACGATTACTACGGCGCTATTATCAACGATTACGTTATTTCCGATCATCGAATAACAATTGATTATTTCAAGAATCGGCAACCGGGTGAAATTCTATTGGAAAAATATGGTAAACAAATTAAACGGATCCAATTTTTAGGAAAGCCAAAACATCATTACGAAAGTTTTCTACGATTAATTAATCGGCATTGTGATGTAGATCAACTGAGAGAAATTTCATTTAACATCTCAGAGCTCGGACGATCTGATGGGATTCCCGTTAATGTTAATGCTGCAATTGAACATTTTCGAAATGTGGAACGTTTTAATTTTCAAGGACTCGGCTACAGAACAACAAATTTAAATTTGCCACAATTTGAATCGTTGCGGATTTTAGATCTGTACAAAGTTGACATGGATCCAAAATTCAATTGGAATACTTTATTGAATCTAACGGATTTGTCATTGGCCCGAGTAAAAGGAATCGATATTGAAAATTTCATCAATTTTATTCGTCGGCAACCGCGATTACGTCGATTTATTCATCTGAATACATTTGCGGATATTGAACAAATTGGCACTGAATTGGCCAACAATTGTGGCAAATATATGCGCGTTTTTCGTGATATTATTGAATATGAATTTGTAAATGGTCGCATTGTCTATAAAAAAAGAACCAACTATACGTATCGATTTTTGTCGGACTTTGTTCGATTGAGAGACGTTTTGTTGGTAACCGATTTGGCGTGTGCCTGTGACCTGAAAGAATCAATAATGAGGCTATCCCAAAATGATGCCCTTGAACAATTAACTATCATTCAGAATCTAACGGATCAGGGTGATCCAGTTGATTGTTTTGTGAGCGGTTACATCACTTACAATTTGAAACATTTTAACAAATTAAAATCGATTCATTTGCATGTACGAGGAGGACCTGGCATCGGTACGTGTAATTATATGAATCTTTTCACCGAATATTCGGCACAGTTGATGCAAAATGTAGAGATCATCACTCTATCCGGATCAAATAAGAATATTTATAACATGGAATTCATCAAATGTGCACACAAACTTCGACAACTGTTCATTTTTAATAGTGATGTGCCCATGGGAGAAATCGAAGCTTTGACTTTGGTCACAACAATTAAAGACATTTTGCAACAACGACTAAATTACAGCAAAACAGCCCTATCTATTGAAGTAATAGTTAATCGAACTCAATGGAAACAACTTCAGAAATTTGCCAATATTGATGCACACATTAAATTTGACTTACGAATTCCGAATGTCTTTGAATATCCAGACATTGTTCAATCATTTTGGAATCGATGAACTAAAAAAATGCAAAAAAAAAAATAAACTTAAAACTAATTAATGATAGAAATAATAAATAAATTATTTAGTTTATGAATTATTTTTTTTTCCCCAAATAAATATGACCGGAAACCAAAAATTCTTGTTTTAATAATTTTCTTTTGAAACGGCATTCGATTCAATCCTCTGACCAATTAATTCGAAATGTCAAAAATATAGCAGTTGTCAGTTGAGCTGCTGTAAGGCAAATGTGGACGTTTTTTCGACGTTTTGCACCGATCGCAGCGCTACTTTTGAATATTTCTGAATCCCTACAAACTTGAAGAGGGAGAGGTGCATACCATTGAAAGGTCTCAATTTATGCTCTGTTCACTAATAATTTATCGATATTTTCAATCGCACTTTATCAATGAAAAGATTGTTTGTTATTGTATTCGTTTGTATTTCCTTAACTCCATTCAAAAATTCAAAGCTTCGAATTGTCTTTCCTTTTTTTTTTTATTTTGTGAAGCAATTCATTGTTGTTTTTTTTCATTTTGGAATTTCGAATCCATTTACCATTCACAACATAAATTTAAACAGCCATTTTTTTCGTCATTTCATATTCAATTGAAAGAATAAGAACAGAGAAAAACGTTTGAAATGGAATGGATGGTGTGCTTAAATGCCACAAGTAATCTTTCCGAATATAATTCAAAAATGTTCATTTTTGACGAACAAATGAAGTTTGGCAGCCTGTTTCTGTTTCGTTTTAGCGATCCGAAAATTTTACGAATATGTTTATGAGAGTATGGTAACACTAAACATTTATTAGTATTGATTGAAAATGAAATGTAATTACATTCAAATACGTACAATATCAATGAAAACGATAAAATGAATACCCTAGGAAACGTTTAAAAAAAAAAAAAATAGAAAACTGATATCTGTTTAGAAGTTATGACATTCTCTGACATTCATGCTATGCAATCGTATTTTGGACACTCTTGTTGATAGTTTTTCTCTATTCTCGACTACAGAATATAAACAAAGATGATATTATGAATGGCCAACATGGTTTTATGATTCGCCATGATATCGCCGAAATGTTTGGCGATGATATTGTTGCTTGTTGCCCAAAATTCTAAAATGCAATGCCATATGCCATATGCCTTATGAGACCAATGGCTGGCTTGTAAGTAAGTGGTAGATTTATCTTTTGATGCACATTCCATTTTATCACATTGTTTTTTTCTATTCTTCCATTTTTTTTGGTTATTTCTTTTCGTTTTTGCCGCTTTTGTTTTTTTGTATGATTGCAGTCGATATTCCGCGGCAGCGGGTGGCATGAAAATAATAACAACATTTATTTCCAAATAGGAAAAACCAGAAAAAAGAAACGATATATATTCTTTTGCAATGCTTTGGGACTTTGGGTCGAATCGAAACAATTCATTTTCGATATTTCGTTCGTCGTTTGCTTTGTTCGTAATTTGTTATTTTAGCTGTTTACGCGATGCAATATCAGCAAATGAAATACGAGAAATGTAAAACAAAAACCAATGGAAAAAGTGCAAAGAACGAACAGCCAAAATCCAAAGCGTGAAGATTTATATTGCAATTTTTTGTTTGTTTTTTTCCCCCGGTTGTTTTTTTTCTTCTTCTTCTCATTCGAATTCAAAATAAATATTTATTTTGTTTGCTGGTTTTTTGCCCATTCTTGGTCATTTGTTCTTTAGCCCAGTCTTTAGACTATAATGTTGACGATATCCATCAATTTGAAGTGCAAACGATTGTTCATTTCAGTTTTTGGTAATCGCATTTGTTGACTTTAGTAAAGTTTAATACTCGACATCCAAACACCATCATATGAACAATGAGCATGAAGCGTGATCCATAATGCCAAATGAAAATTGCCCCAAATTGAATACACAACAAAATAACAAATGAATTATTATTATAAGCCCCAAAGATAGACCAATTTGGTTAGATTTATTTTTATTTATGAGATTTTGTGGCGAACAACTCTCTCTCTCTCTCTCTCTTCTTTCGTTGCGATTGATGAATCATGCTTGTGCTAGGCCTGTCACTCGGTCATTTTCATTTGATTTGTCAGTGTGAAAAATGCACTCAATTATACACACATTCAGTGTTTCAATTAAATAAATAAATATAAGTGGTACGTGGGCTTCATTCATTTCGTAGGCCTTTTTCTCTTGCGCACATTTCATATTACATGCACTCGACGGCTGCGAACAGGCAATCGTTTACTTTTTTTTTTACTTCTTCTTTTTGGTTATTCATTTCTGTTCACGCCAGTTCATGTTATCCGTTTAGGGTGTTTTTTTCGCATCGCTTTCGGCTAAAATACAGTGTATATGAGTGTGTGGTATGTAAGTTTGGAGTATGTGAAGCATTCTATCATTTAATTCGTTAACAGTTGGGCATACAACAGAATGCGAACGAAATGAAGAAGAAAAAAACATTCTACACAATTTGGAATGGCAAAAGTGTGTATATGTGTGAAAGAGAGGTAGAGAGTAAAAAACACGCTGTTCCGGTGTGAAGATCAATCGAAAATGGTGCAAAGGTAAAGGCCTTTAATAAATGGCAAATGGCTTACAAAGTGGTTTTCATCATGATTTAATCTAATTGCTAATATCGTATGGGGAAATAGTTAGTGATTTATCTTGCGGTTGGTTAAGCTTCGGTTAAATTTTGTCAATTTTTCTTCCCTTCTTTGTTGGCTTTTTTCCTATTCTGACTTCTTGTTATTCGCACAAATCTCGGGTCAGGCATACTGTTGGATTGGAGTGAGCGTCTATTTCGAAAAGAACATTACGTTTAATCGCAAATTGTTGTAATTTTTTTTTTTTTCAAATGAAACCTCTTCTTCTTTTTTCTTTCTTTTTTTTTCCGGCCAATTCTAGTGTATCTATGGTTGTTACGTCCATTCGGCAATACTTCCAACATTTCATCGTAGATGCTACTGGCTGTTACAGGTATTTAGCGATGAAATGAAATAATTTTTAGGATTTTCATTTATCTTGCATATAATTTAACCATTTTTTTTTTTCGGTTTCAACGAACTGACTTTTTTTTTCTGCTTTTCAATCTTTGTTTGGGCTTCAAAAATTTCGCAACCATACTATAGAATCCTGATATTGTTTTGGTTCATTATTTGAACGTGCCATATCCGGATGATAATAAAATGGCGGTTATAACTCCAAGTTTAGCATTGTGGGGCGACAAAAAGGAATGGACCAAAGAAGAATTGGTCTGTCAGCTAAAACCAATGTGTAAGATTGAACCCTTTCTTTTTTCTTCTCCAATACAATGCATTGTTTTCCAAATTTGGCTTTTTTTCATTTTCATTCTCAATTTTTAATATGTTTTGTCGTTTTTCAAATAGTTTTCAGCGAAGATGAGCCGGATGCAACAAATGAAATTGAGATATCTGTAAGTTTTAGATTCAAAAAAAAAAATAAATAAAAAAAAATAAATGTCGAAATAAAATCTAATTCGGAATTAATGATTGTTAGACGGCCGAAACGGTTGAGGCAATCGTTGCTCAATTAATGGAGAAACAACGGGCTGCCCGTCAAGCAGCATTGGTTAAACAATTAGAATGTGGTTGTCCAGATTCAACATGTGCCGATGGAAAATCATGTTCACATCCAATGCGACGCATAACAACGGCTAAATCAAATGCCAATGATAAACAAAGGCACATGGAAAGCAATAATAATCATGTATCGAGTACAACACCAAATGTTTTAATTGGAACACGCCAATTATATTCACGTTGGGTTGATCGGCGTAGCGGTGGACGTGATCAATTAACTGATATTACAAATCCAAATACAACGACTACAATGCAACATCAACTTACCAATAATAATAATAATAATAATAATAATAATAATAATAATAATAACAATAATAATAATAATAATAATAATAATAATAATAATAATAGTAATAATAATAACAATAATAACAATAATATAAATGGAATCAAAGACATTGATCCAGCTACTAATTCAATTCACTTCCAAGTCATTCCACAAAATAACAAAGGTAAACAATAAACAGCAAGTCACAATCAATTATTATTATTTATTATGGGTTATGGGTTATGGGGGGGAAGAGAGAATATTTGTTTAATCAATTTGATGTGTTTTGTTTTCTCCTATTATTAGGTGTAAATGCTCCGGTTTCCGCTTCAAATTCTTCGAATTCTTCAACGTCGTCTACTTCTGCTTCAGGTAAGATTGAGGCATGTCATCGAAGGAAATCAAAATTTAATTCAATTTCGTTTGAAATTCGAAAAGGAGCCGGTAATAGTAGCAATATCCAACATTCAAATAATGGTCGTTTACTAACAAATAATAATACAATAATGAATATAACAACGTCACCATCTTCGCAAACATCAACATCGACTACTGCATCGGCTGCATTGAATGACCAACAACAACAACAACAACAACAACAAATTGGTATGACTTTCAACAATAATCAACAATTAGTTGGAAATAACAATGCATCAACTGGCAATCATATCGTTAATCAAACCGTTGATAATCACATTGGAGCAACCACAAATAATAACACCAATGCCAACAATTCAAATCACTTGGATAATGGCCCAACAAACAATTTACATCATCAAAATGTCGTCAATCATGTGAAAACATCAACAACCGCATCTAATCGTATGGTTAATGCACCAATTGTTACATCAGCACCATCATTGGTATTGAGTTTGTCACAGGTGAAAAGATCTATTCTATCCATCCATTTATCCATCTATTAATCCCTTTCAATTGTTTTTTTTTCTCCATAATTTAAATAACTAATCGAATAAACCGATAAACTAATAAACACACACTATGAATGAACTGAACACGTTCCATGACCAAATAATAATCATCATTATTTTTCAATTTTCCCCCACAAAATTACAGATCCAAAGTACATCGGGCAGCTTATTTATATTGAATGGTCAACAGCAGACATTTATGTCCAATCACTATTCGCAACACGATCAACATTTATCGAATGTAAAAGTGGTCAAAGATGAAATTGATCATCGCGATAATATTGTTAATTTAGTGCCGAAATTGGAAATTATGGACGCATCAACATCACAATATTCAACAAAAATGCATCAAACAACAACGGTCGATAATAATGCATTTATGGGCGTTCCCAATTATCAAACACAATCGTCCACAAATTCAAATGTTATGAAACAAAATACAAATCATAATGATATGCCCACCACCAATGATACAATGGCATTTTTTAACGAAACCCTTGAATTATCCCAAGAAGATATTCAAAAGACATTAAGTGCCAATATGCCAATGAATTCGGTCAATGGAAATGCTGGCGGACGAAATGCAACAACGCTCATGACCAATGATATTACAATTCGTGAAAATATATTGCATGTATCAAATAATCATGGACCGGTGACCGGTGTTATAAATCCAATGGATTTCATTGATAATTGCTGTGATGAGGGGAACATTGATGTTGGTGTTCCAACATCGGTGCATGATGATGATGTTTTTGTTAATCTTGATGCATTCGATATGTTTGTTGAATTTCCTGAATTAGATTTAGATGCAAAATCACAATTGCATTGTTCAACAGATGGCAATATTATTGATATGGTAAATACAGATGTGGCCGAATCCATTCATATTGCTGGACATCATTTAGAGCGTCAATCAAATGGAAATAAATTACATAATGATGATATTGATCAACAACAGCAACAACAACAACAACAACAACATCGAAATTCATTAAGCGATCACAATTCAGATGCACATCATGCAATGACCACACACTTTATATCACAAATGAATGATAATGTTGGTCGCGGTGCAACAACTGGCGCTGGTAATGATCTTTTTAATATATCCGATTTTAGTCCGGAATGGGCATATCCAGAGGGTGGCATTAAAGTACTGGTAACCGGTCCATGGAATCAAAATTCCAATTATACGGTATTATTTGATTCATTTCCGGTGCCCACAACTATTGTTCAAAGTGGCGTTCTACGATGCTATTGTCCAGCCCATGAAGTTGGTTTGGTTACACTTCAGGTGGCCTGTGATGGTTATGTCATATCAAATTCATGCATTTTTGAATATAAATCACCAAATAATATGGAAAATGGTGCCGCTTGTGATGGAACAACCAATATTACAAACAACAATGAAAATCTCTATAAATTTACATTATTCAATCGATTGGAATCGATTGAGGAAAAAATGCAAATCAAAATGGAACCATCGGATTCGGTGAGTACAAATGCAATGACATTTTTTTTTCTTCAATTTTCATTAAAATATCATGTCAATGTGATGTTTGCTTTTATATTGTCAGAATGACGAAAACAGCACATCGAATAGGCTTGATTTCGAAGATCATTTGGTGAGCTATTGTCAAACATTGGCCACCAAACAATGGCGTTCCTCTTCAGAGCTCAGTCCAGCATTATTTTCATGGACAAAATATGATAAAATGAAAGGAATGTCATTGTTACATTTGGCTGCCATATTGGGCTATGCACGATTGGTGACCGCTCTTCTATGCTGGCGATCAGAAAATCCAAATATAATTCTTGATACGGAAATAGATGCTTTGAATCAAGACAACGAAGGATACACACCATTGGTAAGTATGATTTCGCGTTTTTGTTCATTCTTTTTGGCAAAAAAAGTTTGCCATGAGCCTAAAAATCTGCCTATCGATTTTATGATAGATGTGGTCATGTGCTAAGGGCCATACAGACACTGCAATCACCTTATGCAAATGGAATTCAAATGCATTGAATGTAAAAAATTATCGAAAGCAAACACCAATTGCTGTTGCCATTGAAAATGGGTAAGACATACCGGTTCGCCGAATTTAAAAAACCAAAAAAACATTCCAAATCCTAATTGATTTCCTTTTTTCCATTCGGATCGTAGTTATTTCAATCTTAGCGAAGAATTGCATCGCTTCGAAACAAAACAAAAATATTCACCGTCCGGTGTAAATAATTCATTTAGTCGAAGCTTTTTACGTTCACCATTTAAATGCGATAAAAGCGAATATCTAATCAATGAAAATGATAAAGATGAAATTTCAAATGATATGGACAAATTTGATGGCATCAAATGTTTATTACCAATTTCATTGAGCCAATCGAATGAATATTTGGAATCGGCATTATCACCAAAATCGGTTGAATCACAAACGAGTTGCCGAAGCCATGATGGTGTCTTTTTACGACCGGATGCAATATCAACACAAAGTTCACCATCATCAGCATCAACCACACCAACAATCACCGCATTACTATCAAATCGTTTAACCAAACGTACATCAATTGACAGTGGCATTAATGTCGATTTATCGATTCCATCATTTCGTTCATCGATTTGGTCACGAAACAAAAATCAAACACGTGAATTTCAATTAATGAACAGCAGCAATTCAATTACCACAGCAGCATCATTGGTAACAGCTGCTACAGCAGCTGGCATTGATACATCAAACGATACATTCTCATTATGTGAGTACAAAATGTCACAATTCATTTTAATCGATTCGTAAATTTTTTTTGTTCTTCTGTTTGGATTTATGTCTAAAAATTTCATTGGCACCTCGAGCCTTGGCAGCATTTTTGTGTTTCACACTTTCAAATTATCTATATAATATTTATTTATTTATTTATTTATTGTTTTTTCGGATCCAACCATTTGAGGCCCTTTTATTATTGATTGACATAATACTTACTTTAGATAGAAATATATTGAAATTTTTATTGCAGAATTCAATTTGATAATTAAGTTTAAATTAAGTAGAAACGATCATTTCCTGATTAGATACACCTAAAATTTCGTACACCGTAATCTAATTTTTCATTCGAGAATTTTGAAAAGCTTTTAAAGCGTTCTGTAGTGTGAACGCTGAAATTCAATATCAGATTAAAGCAAACGGTCATTTAGATTTTCAGAAAATAATAATCGATGGTGACCAATTTGACACTTGTGGCTAATTTGAATTTAAAAAAATGATTTAATCTGGTATTGCATTGCACAAAGTATGATGATTTGATTGATTTTCAGCCCATCACGCAATGTTGTTATCTCTCGATTCATTTTCCCTTCCATTCAATTTTTGGCTCGATTCGCTCGCTCTCGATGATAAAAACAAACAAACAAAAAAAAACCATTTTCATCGTTTTCGTTAGATTGATAGTTTTTAAAAATTTTATGAAAACCGAAACATTAGCGTTTAAGAACAGCAAATGGTTTCTGCTAAAAATGCTCAACAAATAAAATCATCACAATGAATTAATTGAAATCAGGTCGACGAGGTTAACCAACAGAAAATTTAGCTCGTTGCATGAAAATGTGCTGTAATAAATAATGTTTACCATAGAAACGAATAACGAAATATGTGCCACACAATCGTTACACCAAAAAAAAAATTCCCACTTAATCAACCAACAAACAACTACGAATGGAAAAATAAAACCGCAACAATTAAATCAAATAATACAACAATTATTAAATTCGAAATTGAGCCATTGATGAATATTCAAATTGAAACATAATTAAATTAAGTTTGTATATTGATTGGTGCAAATAGGCAATGTAACGACAACAATATCACAACAACCGATTTCCGATGATGACGAAACAAATCAACATTTAATGAACGACAAACGATCCGGAACTGATAATATTGCCAACGCGAGCGGTAATTGCTCATATTTAAACAATGGAAATGATATAAATATTGTGACACAAGATGCTGTAGGTTAGTTATTATGTATGTACATTGTACATTGTGTGTATGCATATAAATTCTGTTGTGTAATTTGCATTCGATGATATGATGTAGTCGTGTTGCCATATCTCTATGTCCTATGATGATGTTGTTGTTGTCGTTGTTGTTGTTGTTGTTGTTTTTTATTCACAACAAAAGTGATATATTCACATATGAAATACAGTCTATTTAAACCGAGAAATTCTAAAACACCAATCAAAACGCTTCCTTTTTCCGATATTGAACATTTTGTGTACTAAAATATATCGAAGAAAATATATGAAACTATTAAACACATCCAGATTTCAATTAACTATTTTTCGTTTGATTATTATTTAATATTTCATTATTGAACCGAAATTCAATTATGTCGATCAAAATATTTAATCATAATTTTTGCGGACAGTGTTTCGAATCAGAGAAATTATTTCGATTTAAATTATATTCATTTTAATTTAAAGGATTTGTGACCAAGGCTCACTCATCTCTGAAGATATTAATTTCGAATCCTGTTCGCAAAATTGTTGATAAATTGTCAATATCAGTTTTTTTTTTTGGTTTTGGTTTCATTTGATTTAATTTCCTCTCGCCCGATTGTTGTTGCTGTATTGATGTTGCTGTTGTTGTTGTTGTTGTTAACACGAATGTACAATTGTGTTGTAATTCATTTTCATTTCCTTCATAACAGTGCCTATCTCGGTTTCTCTACAAATATATTACTCTCTCTCTCTCTTTCTCTTTCTCTTTCCTTCTTTTCTCTCTCTCTCTCTCTCTTTCACTCTTCACCTTTTCTCTCTAAAAAGTTTTGTAAAACATGTAATATAAAAATACCATGCCATTTGGCATATATTATACGCGACATACACAATATAAATATGATGATAACTAACGTTTTTTTCTTTCAACTAACGTTGTTGCAATTACCAAATATTTTCAATAATGTTGTGCTCTAAATGGATGTCAGTGTGTATTTGTGTGCTGTTTGCTTGAATATATTTTATAATGGAATTTAATGAAGTTTAATAATAATCCTTCGTGTGCAATATGCATAAATATCATGTGTTTTATAGATATTTGCAAATTATTGTCTATTGTATTCATAATGTCAACAGCGAGAAGGATTCAATGTCCACATAAAATTTTATGGATTTCATTTATATGTTTATTTTGAGGCATTAATTAAGTTGGCCATGTTGGCCCCATCATTCGGTGTATGCTCAATTCAAAATCATCAAGCTTGAGAATTACGATTGTACTATATGCATTACTCACAAGGAGTGATACAAGATTGTGACATGACCGTTAATAATGGTTTCATCGCAGACGTGCGAAATGTCCAATTGATGGATAATAATTATTTCGTCATTACGTTTTGTTGTGGATAGTTTGATGAATCTCATCGAATGATGAAAATTGAATTTTGCACCTCAAATTTTATTTTTGTTGACGCTTTGATGATAAACGATCGTGAAGAGCAGAATTTGATGTTTGAAGCTTTGCGAATTGTATGAATATGTGTTATTTAGGTGAAATGCCATCGCATGAGCAATGAATAAATATGAAATTCAAAAAGAAATGAAAATCAAAAAAAAAATCAATAATAAAGAGTTTGAAAATTGTGTTGAAAATGGCATGTTTTTGGGTTTTTTTTATAGATTTTCATTCATTTGCACACATAACACTCGTAATATACACGAACATGCCAAATCATTGTTAGTTGTTGAATTATTATTATTGTTGTGTTTTGGTTTATTTTCCATTGATTTTCGAGTTAGCGAAAATGAGGCAGATAAACTCCTTTGCGTGCATTATAAAAACTTATCTGTTTACTTTTATTAGCAAAATTTGGAAGAAAAAAGAAAAGAAAAAAAAAAACGAAAATTTTTTACCGTAAAATGCACTTGCTTTGATAAAACTTTAATGATATCGTCAACTGAAACGAATGCATACATTTTGCTACTATTTAAACCCAATTTATGTTTTTTTTTTTCATTCTTTGCTCACCTTGCTCTAAATGTTATTAATGCATTTATTCTAAAAAAAATTATCATTATTGAATTCGCTTGTTGGCTTCAAATAAATGTTCATTGTTCATTGTTCTGTTGATTTTGATTGTTAATTCAATTTTTGCACATATCAAAAAACGAAAAATATCGAATTCCATATTCATTGGTGTGTAATAAAAGTTTTAAATACGAATTTATTTAAATGGAATACAAAAAAAATGGAATCTACTATTGAATATGTAAATATATAAATATATATAATAAATTGTATTGTCATCATTCAGGGGAAACGGATTCAAAAGTGTTAACACTTGCCGAACAAATAATAGCCGCAATGCCTGAACGAATTAAAAATGAATCCGATGATATAATGTCATTGGGCAGCCCAATATCGGATACATTCAATTCGGATACATCCGGTTTTGGTGGTTTAAGTGATACATTTATGGAGCCATTGCTAGATTCATTGCCCAGCAGCAGTTTTGATCAGGAATTTAATTTTGAATTTAGCGATCATACGTATCGTTATCATGATGTTGGAACACCATGCTCAAGTTTAAGTCCAGCTAGTTCGGGACCACTTCAAAGTCCGGCCAGTTATTCGGTTGCAACTGAACCATCATCAATTAGTGTGAGCGGTACAATGAGCTCACCATCACCACCACCAACAACTGAAGATTTTACAGCATTTTTACATGCCACAAACACAATCAAACCATTTGAATCGGATTTTTCCAATTTAACATTGACCGATCGTGAACAACGTGAACTATATGAAGCAGCTAAATGTATACAAAAAGCCTATCGATCGTACAAAGGTCGCAAGAAATTAGAAGAACAAGATAAAGAACGGCGAGCAGCAATTGTTATACAAAATTATTATCGACGTTATAAACAATATGCATATTATCGTCAAATGACAAATGCAGCATTAATCATACAAAATGGATATCGATCATATTGTGAAAATAAAAGATTTAAAAAATCCCAAACAAATGCAATTTGTTCACGGAATAGCAATAATTCAAACGCTTCAGCTTCAAATCAAAATGCTCAATGTTTACAAAGCTATTATAATAAACGATGGAAGCAACAGCAACAACAGCCGTCACCGTCATCCGGTAGCAGTAATTCGTCAAAGGAATTGAACACATCTGGTCCACTTAAGTGAGTATTGAGATTAGCGATTTCGTTTACGTCGCTCTCAATTTCAGAAGGAAAATCAAGGAAAATGTTAAAATTTTTATTTGTTTATTTAATGACGCAGACGAACCTATTCGCAAAGAACACAAAATCAGGCAGCCCGAAAAATTCAACAATTTATGCGACAATCGAAAATGAAGTAAGTATTGATTTGTTTCAATCGTTTCACACAATTTATTTGATCCATTGTTTAAATTTTATTATTATTATAATTATGTATCATCGATTTGATTTGCATTCGCACAAACTAACCCTAATTTTTACTAACCCAATTTCATACATGCATAGTATTTGGGATGATCATAGATCATTGGTAAGAAATTGAAACCAATCCAAAAAATATGAAATTTGCCAGAAGAAAAAAAATTTTCAGCCACTATTAACTAATGCCACATCTACGATATATTATTTTTCATATTTTTTTCAATGTAAAAATAACAGGCTACAGAAAGAACGAGCCGAAAAAGAGAAGCTGGCGCACCAACGACGGGCGGAATACCTTCAAAGCTTACAGTATCATCAGCGTTACACATGAGTGGAACATGTACAACGACTGTTGCCCATCGTTCGACAGCCAGTTAATGTGATTCATTTTGGCTGATTTAATAAACTGAATGTTCAACAATCACCCACCATCGTTCATTGTGTAATTTTTAACGAAAATAAACGAAAACAAAACATACTGAACCATTGAAGAAGAAACAAAAAAAAAAAACCAAAAAAAAAAAAAGAAAAGAAAAACAAACAATAAGAAATTAGA
>GL501544.1:426045-448563 GCA_000149185.1 Mayetiola destructor
CTAATAATATATATACACACACACACACACACACACACACACACAAAAGGAAAACACATACAAATCCAGTTATTTCAAATCGAAATCTTCTATTAGCTCTTAACGCGCACTCCTGTGCGAGGGGAAAAAAATAATAATAATATTAATCATCAGAATGAAAGCCTAAAAATAAAAACAAGAAAAAAATTCACTTATTCCAATGAACTTCCAATGAATTTTTCATAGATATTGGTTAATTATAGAATGATACAATACCTTATTAGCACAATTAGCGTTTCCAATATTGGTTTCGAATTCAACGAGATAAAAGATGAAAATAATAATAGAAAATCTCTTCTTCAGTTTTTATTTCATTTTTACACTAACTAAATAATGTGTCCCATTGGAATTTTGATCTATATTATATGAACAGTCTCTCTCTTTCTCTCCTTAAATCCTTTTGTTTTCGAACAAATTTAATGAAAATCTCATATAAACCTCTTCTTTCGAATATATATACATAAACTGAATGGCATCCGTCGCCTTGTGCATGCAGCAAAAAAGAAAAACAGAATGGAATATTGAAATTTGTGACGTAGAAAATTGTTCTGCAGCCACAAATATCTGAACCATTACAAAGATGAACGAAAACAATTTTTGCTGTTAAAGAAATCGTATTCCGAAGGAATTAGTAAGGAAAACTTCACTGTATTCAAAACGTTCCTTCATCTTCAATCTCATTACTATCATGTAGAAAAGTATTTTAATTAGAACCCCATCTGATCCGGAGAGATTCACTAGATATTCGCTGGTTTTGTTTCTTCAGTTAGCAAAATCTTAGCAGTAAATTACTGCTATCAATTGTCTTCTTCAGTTTTTTTCAATAAATAAATAAATAATTAAATAATTAATTGAAATGAAACTTTATATAAATATCTTATCATAAATATAGATCACATTCACTAAGCCACACACACTCATACAAGCATTTGAAAAAAAAAGTAGAAACAAAAAAAAAATTAATAATAATTACTGAAATTATGTAAAGATGGGCATCGAAAAAACTGACATGAAATGCATTTGATCCATTTTGATTCGAGGAAATGTATATAAAAAGTGCACTTTTTAACGATTTACTTTTACATAAACAATTAACAATATTATCATAAATGAAACATTTTTTTGGCATAAGATTTGACAAGGAAAAAGAAAAATTATATTAGCATTGAGGCAAAGGGTAAATTCCTCGCTTTTCGCCTCAATCCCATGAAATATCGAAAGAGAATGAAAAAGTTTGAAATTAATTTGCAAAATAAAAAACTAGTCACGCAATGGTATTGGGTCAATTGAAATGTTACAATGTTAATGGACTTTTTAAAAGCGAAAAAAAAAAACGAAAAAGAACAAGAAAACGAACCGAACGAAAATGTGTTATTTATTCCGTGCAATATGAAACCATTTGGAACAGTGGACAAATGGTCTTTGAGCAAATTGTATAAAAATGAAATACAGAACGATTGTTGTTGAATAATTTTAGTTTTATATTTGAGTGAAAATGTATGAAAACAAAACCGAAAAAACAAGACAGAATTCGGTCGTACCGAATCCACTGATATGCACCGAGGGAGGAGAGTACTTTGGCTGTAACCACTTTGAATGAATCTTTAGAATTAGATTAAAAAAACAGAAAATCAGCTAATTGAAAACATGAAAAATAAAATTATTGAAAATTTCAAAAAATTTCGGAAATTTCAAAAAAAAAATTGGAATTTTTTTTGATAAAGTTTGGAAATTATCTGAATCGGATGGATCCGAAGTTTCAACTTCATCCGACCATTAGAAATTGTTTTAAAGCTCGTTCAAAGTGGGGGACGGAATTACAAGAAAGAAAAGCTAGAACAAAAAAATAGTAATGTCTCTTCGGTGCATAATAATAATCAAAAAAAAATGAAGCAAAAAAGTGGTGAAAACAAAGATGAATACATAAAATCTTTTGATTCTGATGAAAACAAAAACAATTATAAAAGAAAAATCATGAACAAATCTGGTTATAACGATCAGTGGCATTCGATATTCACAAAAAGATCGAAAGGAATTTTTTTTCGAGAACTGAATGAAAACCGGACACTGCGAATTCAAATTATCCTTTGTTTAATACATAATTGGTCAAATATGCAGGTCGTTTGTCTTTTTTTTTTCCTCAATTTTCTTTGTATATAAATGATAACATGAATAATGAATAATGAATAATGAATATGAAAATTTATTAAAAATGCTTTGATACAAACCGTGATTACGAGAATAAAAAATGTGACACAATGTCTTCGTTTTAATGGTGTAAATTATTTGATATCTTAATTGAAATCTTTTCATTTATCGATTAAATTTTATCGGAATTAGTTGATGTTATTGGTTGACACAAGATATACGTCCACATTCGCATTATTGCGAATAAAATGTGTTGAAAACAATTTAAAAAAAAAAATGATATTGTAAGGCGAATCATTTTATTTGAACGATTCCAATTTAACCAAGAATTCTTTGAAATGATAAAAATTGGTGATAATTTTTCTTTTTTTTTCAATTTGAATCAAAAATTTTTTGAAAAAGAACGAGAAAAAAGTACATTCACCTTCAGAAATGACGAAATACTTTCCGAAAAAAAAAAAACAAAAATGAATTTTACACTTTTACCTTATCCACTAAACTTTATTGTTAAAATCAAGAAAAAATTAACTATTTAAACTTAATCTCTATTTAAAGTATAATATTGCACAAGAAAAATCAGCCTCTCCCCCAAACAAAATGAAATCGAAAAAAAAAAAATCAAGTTTACAAGCTTTCAGAAAATATAAGGAACCAAGTAGTAGTGGTGGTGGTGCTTGGTGATGGTCGGGAGAGACAGGCATCTGTTTTTTTTTCTTTCGATTTTAGTTTTAGGCTCTTGGCGAATTTGATGAAAATTTGAGCGAATCAAAATGAATTCGATTTTATTTTTCAATTTAAACATATACTGAATTCGAATTTTTTCTTTTTCATTCTGACAAAATGAAGTAGTATCAAAAAAAAAAAGAAAAAAAAAAAGAAAAACGTTAACATTTATACAGAATTTGTGTTTTTGGCATCAAAATGTTTCGGGCAAATGCGTACCGTCATTATCAGGTGCCATTCAAACGAACATTGTTAATATGTAATTTTATTTACATATATTTGAATTTAATCATCTGACGTCTGATAATTGAATTTGTGAATGGAAATGGAAATGAAATGGTGAAAACATTTGAAAAGTAAAATTCTTATGAGAAAAAATGGCGCGAAATGAAAACAAACAAAATGTAAAATTAACAAATCGTAATTCCATTTTTTCTTTTTTATTGAAATTAATATTTTTGTTCTATACCGCCCCGCTCTCCCCTTCAAAAATAAATAAATAAGAAATGTTATAAGCCATCTCTATATTCTCCTCTCAAATTTTCAAATTGAACTCACCGTTGTCTCTTTAACTCCGATCACGCAATTTAGATATTTTGTAGGCAGCTTTAATTTCCATTAAATTATTTATTATTATCACACTGAAATCGACGCAAAGTGAAATTAAAGCGAAAAGGTCAACGAAAAAAAAGAAGAAGAAGAAGCAAAACTGTCGGAAAAATGAAATCATTCACATTTCATTTTGTATATGATTCATACATGCGCGGCAAACAGATGGCCATCGATCGAAATAAAAAGGGAAAATATCAAAAATAAAATATTTCAAATTGAAGAGCAAAAAGAAAAGAAACGGGAAAAAACAAACAAAACAAATAAAGAGAAAGAAAGCGCCACGAATGTAAATTATGCATATATATATTTCTTTTAAAGCCCAAAATTGTATCGTGTGATTGATACTTATTAGAACGGCAATCAATCATTAATGATGGCAATTTTTATTATATCTCATTAAAATTATAAATTGTATTGCTAAAAATTATTTAAATTTAATAATTTATGATGAAAAATAAAGAAACTTGTTCCAATGAATCTTTAAACTCAATAGAAAAAAAAACAAATAACACACAAACCGTTTGCATTTTTATTGATTCGTCCATCCACGAATCGTTCGGTGTTTAAACAAATAAAACACAAAAGATTGGTTGAATTTTGTAAATTCGTTTTTTTAATTTGATAAAAAAGGAGAAAAAAAAATGAGTGAAAAATTACAAGAACAACACAGCATTTAACCTTTGATAACGGCAATTGGTTTTAGTTTGATAGCTTTTTTACTAATTCCGGCTGCATGACAGGTATCAACGACATCTGTAACATTTTTGTATGATTCGGGCGCTTCTTCCATAACTAATTTTGGTGATGCTACACGAATTGCTATCCCCATTTCACGCATATTATTCAAAACATCAGTGTATTCCAGATTTCGTCTAGACTTAGCTCGTGACAATGCTCGTCCCTGTCCCGAAAACAAGGAAAACGAAATAACAACGAAAAAAATCGAAATGAATAACAAAATAACCTAAACTTAACGAAAAGTATTTTATAAAATATCATTTTACAGCTCCATGACAGGTTGATCCAAATGTTTCCGTCATTCCATGTTCAGTTCCAGTTAGTACATAGCTGCATGTGCCCATTGTGCCACCAACCAAAACTGGTTGCCCAGTCAATTGATAATCGACTGGTATAAGTGGATGATGTGGTGGAAATGCTCTTGTCGCTCCCTTACGATGTACAAGTAATGTTTTTTGTACACCATTCACAATGTGCTCTTCAATTTTGGCCACATTATGTGATACATCATAAATGACATGCATATCCAAATCGTCGGGTGTTGTTTGAAATTGTTTAGCAAATGCTTGACGCGTTAAAAATGTCATACTACTTCGATTGACCCATGCAAAATTGGCGGCAGCTGCCATTGCTTTTAAATAATTTTGTCCTTCAATTGAATTGATACGAGCGCATGCTAATTGTCGATCATTTGTTTCGATTTTATCACGTTTCATTGCTTTTTCCATTTCAACTAATGCATCGGTGGCAACTTGATGACCAAAACCCCGGCTACCCGAATGTATCATAACACAAATTTGACCCTTATCCTCAATGCCCATTTTGCTGGCCGCAAATTTATCATAAATTTCATCGACAACTTGAATTTCAGCATAATGATTACCAGCGCCCAGTGTGCCCAATTGTGGTAGACCACGTTTTTTTGCACGCATACTAACTTTTGATGGATCTGCATTTAACATTCGACCATATTCTTCACAATGTTCTTTATCTTCAGCCCATACATAACCTTCACGTAATGACCAATCCATACCCATTTCCAATGCCTCGTCCAAATCACGAGCATTCATTGGTATGATACCTTTTGAACCGACACCCACCGGTATATGATCAAATAATCCTTGAGCAAGTTGTTCCTTAACTGGTTGTACATCTTTTTCAAATAGATTTGTACGCAATAATCGAACACCACAATTAATATCAAAACCAACACCGCCCGGCGAAACAACCGATTTCGGATCATTCATATCGAATGCGGCCATATTACCAATAGCAAAACCATAACCCGAATGAATATCAGGCAAACCAATTGAACGGCCAACAATTCCAGGCAAAGCTGCTACATTTGCTATTTGCTTGACACCTGACATCAATGGTAAGGAATTTAACAAAATGAATTTTTTTTCATGAATCAGTCAACAATATATGAACACATACCCGGTAAAAATCCACCATCCATTCCCGGGCGACATGAATTTCGAAGCTCTTCAAACATTAATTGTTCCAAATTTTTGTTTACATAGAAAATACCCTCGACATTCATATTCGGTTGGAAACCTTTTTTAATTCGATATGAATAATCGTTGATTTTCTCAATATATTTGAGCTCTTCTTCATATTGACGAACAACCATTTTAATTTTTCTTTCCCCTTTTTTTTTTGGGGGAGGACAAACAATTCAAATTGAAAAAACTGCGATTATATGTGCGATCGATAAATGTGCAACAAATATTTTTATTTATGATGAAATTCACTGCCGGCACAATGCAAACAATTACTTGACAATTCCAATTTCCAATATGTCACTTTGCGTACTTTCGTTCCAATCTTCATTGATAAGTATTATATATATGAGCGCCATCTACCGAAAACCATAATCAACTTTTGAAATGGCTTGCCGATATTAAAAATAAAAAAAAAACAACAACCAAATTATTTCTTATTACCCGATAATGAATTTTTTATTTTGGAATGTTTGTGATTCTTAGAGAGAGAGAGAAAAAAAATGGAAGATGTAAATGAACAAAGCAGAAAAATTGTATTAACATTAAAATCAAGCGATATAAAAAAAAATTTCCCCTTTTTCAAATATCGTTGAACGGACAATGTTTGGCAAAGTCTACTTGAACACAATAGGCGCCAGTCGTTCTAGAATTCAAATAGATAACAAATATTCTCATTAAAAAGTTTTGCACTGATTTTGAAACTGATAAATGTGTGTAACTTACTCTTCAGGTACATCTTGTCCGATGTGCATTAATTTAACTAGACTAGAGTATTGATATGGTTTGAATGTGTATTTTTTTAAACCGAACAACGGTGAATTATCTCGAATGCATCCTCGTGGACACGGTTTATATGGAAACAATTTATGCTTGAATATTGCATTTGCTAAATAGCATACACTTAAAAAATGGCTACAACGGTTTCGATCTAGATGACCATATCATCATGTGATAGGAATAGGAAATAAAATAAAACGAAATCATAAAAGTTAAAAGAGAAAAAAAAATAATGAATTTGAAAAAACCCAAATACAAAATTGAAGGATTAAACATACTTAATCGAAAGCCACGTCGACAAAATGGTTGTGAACTCCCTCCATTGATACACAGATCTGAAATTAATAAAAAATTGCCTTCATTTTGGAAGAAATTGCATTGCGTTTGGAAAAAAAACTATCCTGCATTTGGGCAAAATTGAATTGTAATTTTTTTTTTTTTTTTTTTGATTGTCAACATTGTGCAAATGCGCTACAAAAGGTTTTACCTAATGAACCAGTAAACGATTGTTGGCCCAATGTACCGGCATTTGTATGTATGATTTGCACATTATCAGCATCATCTCTTGTCAATCGATAGTCACGTGATGCATGCTGTTCGATAAGCGGTCTCGCAGGATCTAATCCGATAATTTTATGTTGTTTGGTTGTTAAATGATTGGACACCATTCCACAAATGTGCGCTCCCAATGAATGTCCAACACAAGTCATTTGAAAATTATCGGAACCGATGTAGGTTAAATATGCAAAAACCTAAAACAAAAGATGCCGAATATTTAATTCCACTCCATTTGCAACAAAAAAAAACAAAAAAAAAACAAAAAATACATGCACAATGAACATATATGCATATTGTACAATAAACTGACGTTCGAATGTAAAGTGCACGTATTAAAATTGGGTCAAATGCAATAAATAGCGCAACGGGCTGACAATTATGTAGCGGTAGTCAATTCTGAATAATTCTATAAACGACAACCGACAAGAACTTTTATAAATGAATTAACGTTTTTTTTTTCAGCAACCAGTTTTCTTTTTACGTACATCATTCCATATGCATTTAGTGTTTTTAAGAAGAGAAAATGATGAGCCAAGTGAATGTTGATGACTGTTAACATGATTTCCTCTCTCTCTCTCTCATTCGTTTTTTCTCCCAGTTTCGTATTATATTTCGCGTGTCCATGGCATTCGTAGTCATGCATATATGCACAAAATAACCAACATCAAGCTGAATAGTCGAGTTCAATGATGTGCTCATAACGAATTGATCAGGTGATCACTGATCGCCATATCGTCGATACCGGTATCGTAAATGTTCATAAACAATGAAATCACAATGTGGCTCACGATCGTTTCAAAAAATATGTATCACAATATCACAACAAACAAAAATTACAACAACAACAACAACAACAACCACATTCCAACACTCACCTGAGCTGTACATTGTGCGACCAATTTCGTGTTTCCCAATGCGGAAAAATAGCACGGATATTGTGTTAACTTTTTCCAATCGACCAAAACAACATTAAAGTCTCTCGATAAATATGCTACAGGTTCTCGTCCGAATCCGAATAATATTAACAAACAATCAAAAAGCCAAAATAAATGAAAAAAATTAAATGAATTTACAATCAAATGGAAGGAAATGAACATTTTTTGTGAAAGGAAAAATGTATTGCACATTTACACCAATTTTGGGCCTGGCTGCCCATTTTAAGTGATTTCTGTTTTTTAAAATATGCATTTGGTAATTGTGCAACGATCAAATCTGTTAAAAAAAAAAATGAAAAAAAAAATAAAAATAAAAATGAATACCGTCTTTTAAATATCGCATATGTGTGTCGCGAGCGGTGCCATTGAATCCATGCACTATGAATACGGTCTCTGCTGTTGATCGAAAACTAACAAAAGTGGATGGTTTCAGTACATTCACATAACGTCCATCGGGAATGAATCTATGATAAAAAAACAAAAACAAAAACAAAAACAAAACAAGAATGAAATCGTGAATGAATTGCAATCATGGTTACGAGAAACAAACATTTGTTGCGCATTTAAAGATCCACATTTCCGATAATTTCATTTGAATGGGTATTTTTTTTCTTTTCCTCTATCACCCATTTACTACGACAAATACTATTTTGCAAAAATGTCAAACAAAAACAAAGAGTCGGAAATGATAATAAACGGAAATGTCACTCAAGCAGTGTGTAGTTTCGTGCATCTCGTCCATTACGATAATTATTTATTTTTTTTTTTTTCAGTGACAGATAGCAATCAATGGTATAGGTCATTCACATAATCCACAAATTTCATTTTATTTTTAACAAAATGCTATTCATTCCAATCCGATGATATCGATTGGCCCAAAATAGAATATCAAATATTTGAATGTAGACCAATATAGACCAGCTCAGCCAGTGAATGTGGCATAACAAATCTTAAAAATAAATATATTTATTCAGAAAAAACTTGTATTCAAACAGTCAAACAGTTTTTTCGTTCATTTCTTTGCCAATTTGATATTAATTCGCAATGTGAATATGTCAAAAGCAAATAAAGACACCACAACAAAACGGCATTTTTCACTAAATTCCATATACATAATAAGATTTGATGCACGTTTTCTTCTAATGCCACGTGAGGTGATAAAAATGCTGATTGTGTGAACTAGGTGCACATTCTCGCTAAAATGCGTTAGTGGATTTTCTTTTTTTTTTTTTCTTTCATTCTTCTTCTTTTCTACCTTCACAAATCGGCCCACAAAAACCAAACAACGGCGTTTTTCATTTTTTTTTTTTCAGTTTACTGCCAAATGATTTTTTTCTTTTGTTTTTTTCCAATTATTTTTGAATTCCGAAACAATTTAGCATCGCTTGTGTTTATTTGGTTCATAACGAAAATCTCGGTAATTATAGTGCATAAAAACGCACATTTCTTTCTTAAAGTCAATGGGGGTTTTTTTTTTTTGGTGTGTGAGTGTATGTTGCGTTTATATTGAAATACAACGTGATAAATGATAATAATTACACATCATTATCATGACAAAACATTTATCGCAAGAGAATATAAAAAGCTTTGCGCGTTGCTTGATTGTTGGTTATTTGTTTTGATTGATTTGTATGCTGTGTTCGCTGTTCGCATTGTGAGAGTGAGTTGCAATTATATCGTTTGTTGATGCTGGTGCTAAATGCAATTATACCCATATTTGAATTGGATGGGCGTTCTTTCTAGGCTAAGCAGATCGATATGTTGACAACATTATCATCTTCATTAGTGAAACAATGAGCACATTTACATTTGAAAACGAAATAATAATAATAATAATCAACGCAGCCATCATTTGACTCTCTGTGTGACTGATAAATTTTTAATTCGATTCAATTTTTCGCTAAATGAAAATGAAGATGCAACCATTTGGCATTTAAAAATCGAAAATTATTCACCTGAATTTCATGTGTTTTGGATTTCATTAAAATGCACTTTTCTCTCACACTCTCTTTGTTTGTATTCCTTTTTTTATTATTAATTTTCCCTTTGATATTTTGTTGCATTGTTAAAATTGAATATTGAGTCCGAATGTAATCGTAATGCGATCGCACTGTTTCCAAAACGTTTTTTTCTTCTTCTTCTTCTTCTTCTTCTTCGTCCATTATTTTTTTTTTCGTTTTGCCATAAATTTGTTGAAAGAGTTTTCGCTTTCTTTTGCCTTTTGAAGCATGATCAACAGACAATTCGAATTGCAATGGGCTCTGCTCAGCACTTTCATCTATATGGAATCCATGCATTCATGGGTTCATGTGAAAAACGAAAATTAAATCGTCGTTATTTATTAAACGCAGATCGTTTCAATAAAAAGAAAAAAATGAAACCGGCGAAATTTGGCTCATTTATTTCTCTTTCTCTCTTTCTCTCTTCTCTTTCTTTCTCTTTCTATTTGGGCTAATATTTCTTAACTCTTTTGTGCCGATTCTTCAGCTCGCATGGATGTCAAGTATGCATTGCAATGCCAGCCAAAATTTCTTTTAATTCATTGAATCATTTATCATTAACGTTATTCGAATATTTCGATTAAAAGTAAATTGTGACACGATGGCCTGCTGTTCAAGAACATTAACCACTCAATGCAATTGAATATAGTTGCAAAACAAGGGCAAAGGAAAATTGAATTGAGCTTGTGTTTCAAGTGCTTAAGACTCAGTTCATTCGATATGGTTGAATGATAAAAGAAAAAAAATATCTGATGACAATGATTTTTTTTTCTTTTTAATGAGTTGAATTGTGAAAATCACTGCACAATGTCATGGATGAACAGAGACAAGCCATGATAAAAGCGAGATGAAAAAAAAAGAGAAGAAGAATTAAACGATAAAACGACAAAACTGAAAAACGGCATTCCGATATATTTATTCGGAAGTGAGGAGTAAAGAGTCGAAATTCATCGAAATTACATAAAATTACAAAGAAAGTTTATTTTCTGGCAGGAAAAAAAGGAGAAAAATCCAAAGTATATGTATATCATAAATATAATTGACATTCTGGTTCAAACAAAATTACTATTTAACGTACTTGATCTGTATTGAAAGGGGGGGGGGGGAAAAAGATTTTTCTTTGCTCATATCGATGATCATATTCGTATGATATTGAATATTAAATGCCTTATATTTGCCAATGAAAACAAAAATTGTCATCAAAAAAAATTTCAAATGGCCTAACTATGTATGTCTAGTATAGTTCAACTGTAACCATGCTGTATAAAAAAATGTTCCGCTAGCTCTTAACAGATTGTCGTTGAATCCACTTTCATGGGCAAAATAGCGTAGACACAAAAGCCCATTGAAGCGTGAATCTATTTGTTGTTTACAAAGATGAAGCCCATTATCCATTACCTTAGCTTGCGATTGATAATAACAATAGTAAAATTGTTCAACTGTGTGTGTGTGTGTGTGTGTGTGTGTGTGTGTGTGTGTAGTTTTGTGTTTACGCGTTTGATGACTATGCAACAAAACATTTATCGGCTGACGAAGTTTATTCTATTCGGATCAAAATGCCTTTTTTTACCATTTTGTTTTCTTCTTTTTCTCTGAGTGTTTGTTTTTTTTTTCATTTTCTTTTGGTTAATGAGCATCAATCAGCAGTCGAGTCATACACAAGTTCATTATGACTTACGCATTCAATAATAATAATAATAATAATAAAAAGATGCTTTATTTTTCTTGTTAGTTTTTTTTTTCTCCACTGAATAAATTAACATAATAATTATTTCGATGAAATGCATGAAAGATTAATTGCATTTAAAATTTCTATTGAAATGTAATGATTCATGATTAAACTTTCGTTGAACATTATTTCACAAACGATAATAATAATAGTTTGTTTATCGTTCGAAAAAAAAGTGGTCCGATTGACGCCAACGTTCAAACAGGATAATTCATACACATCAAAATGTCAATTTGAAAACAATTTGTGAATATTTTCTAGGTTTCTAGTCGAATTATGACGAGACTAGCTTTCATTCAGATGAAAAAGAATTTCGTTTTCTCATTCTCCAAATGACGAATTGCATAAATTATTATTATTATTATTATTATTTTTTTTTTTTCATTTAATTTCAATTATGAGCAAGATGCCAGATTGGTAATCAAGTAAAGAAATAGATTGAATTCACGCAACTGAGTTGGAGATATTACCATTTTGGACTTATTCACTTCTTTTTTTTTTCTCCCCATTTTGATTTCGAAACAGTGATAAGCAACATAAAATGTGGTCATTGTTACGAATCAATTGCATCGAATGTGCCACTGAGAACTCATGCTAAAAATGACAGAATCTTTTGAATATGTGCACGAGTGAATGTTTTTTTGTTGTGATCATTAAAAATGGTGATGATTCTAATCACAGTTGAAGATATTTTTTTGCAATTTTATACCGATCGAACAGTGATAATGAAAAAAAAAAGCAATTAAATAAGCACCACAATTCCAGCGATGCGCTTCAAGCGAAGCAAAAAAAAAAAAATAAAGAAAAACATTTCGCGCCACATTCATGAACCAACGATTCAAATGATTTGCGCCCATTTACGAAGTATAAAAGTTTGCGGCCAAACGAATGATACAAGAATCATGGTTAGTTATTCTTAAACCGGGAGGCAAAACAAATAATATATTCTCAATCAATAAAATCGTTGTTTATTTTTATTATTCGGAATTTGAATGCGTGAATGAAAGTTTTGGTTCACTTACGGTGTGTGCAGTATAAAGTCAATATCTTCATGTGGACATGAATACGATTTTCGTCGCATGCATTTAAAAATGTTTACATCCAGTAGTCCATTTCCCAGAAAGGCGGCAGTGGCTGTTGATTTAATGAAATCGGTTTGTTGTTGTTGTTGTTGTTTTTTTTTTAATTGCGATCAAAAAGAAATCATAAAGCATTGAGTTACAAAAACCCATAGCATTTAAATCATACCATAGACAAATAATAAAAGTGCTAAACAATTCCTGCATAAAATATTCATAATCAGTTTAGCAAATTTGTGCGATGAACCAAACAAAATAGCATTTTCCGTGCACACCAAATACACACCAACTCCCTGTCTGGCAACAGCTTTTGAACACACAAATCAAACACTCTGTTCCTTGATCACTATCATTTACACAAAATTCCCGAATCCAATGCACATGGAACACACAATTCTCCGAATATGCATTAATTTTGATTAATTGTTGGGGCTCATGTTGTTGGCAGACACTTGTATTGGGAGAAGCTGGATTGCTTATAAATTGCACTCTATTTTTTTTTTGCTGTATTCGATAGCACTTTGTTGTTTTTTTCACTAATTAATCAACTAAAGAAAAAACAATTCTATCTGAAGTATAATAATAATTATTCCAAACACTTTTTATCGAGTTAATATTTGAATCGCTTTGAGAAAAATCGCCGGAAATAAAAATTTGAAGAAAAAAAAATAATGATCAAATAAAATCATCAAATTACGAAAACATAAAGAGTCACAGAATCAAAGAAAAATGTGTACGATCAACAGCGTGCAACCATTCGAACATCCGTCTGTGTTGAGAATATAATTTCGAATGAAATTCAGTAGTTAAACGAGGAAAAAAATAGTGCGTTTGCTTTGTAAACATACATCAACCATACAGCCACAATCAACTCATCGATGAGCATGAAAAGAGTAGTTAACATTCATCGGTTCATTGTGTCGGCGAGCATGCAGTGTGTGTTGGCTTTGTACTATATGCATCCATATAAAAGCATAATCAAAACAACGAAACATTTACGGTTCATAAAAATGAAAATAACTGGCCAATTCTTTTATATTTTATATGGACTACAAACACACAGAGAGCATACAGCACAGAAAATCAATACACCAATTCATTTAGATGGCACAAAACACATAAATTGATTCAAAATAATAACTGTAATTCATTGAAAGATTCTCTCCGTTTTTTTGTGTGTGTGTGTGTTTCTTTTTCTTTCGGATTCTGAGTTTTTCTTGAATTGATATTGGATAATTACCGTGCGGAATGGCCTTTTTTTTGCACATTTCGATACCGCTTGCGATTGCAAAAACTTCCTTCAACCAGCAGCAGCTACGCTTAGTTTTCAATGTTAAGATCGTGGTTTATCATCATTTCAAGTGCAACAATGCGACAATCATGTTATGCATCTGTCGGAATGGCATTCATTTCTTGCGATCTTCGTTACTAGTTACTATGCCAAATATTGCTTGAATCAATTTATTTCATCATCGAGGTTTATTTGATAAAATGTAAACTTATTCGGATGATTGATTGTTATGGTTTGACGACTATGTAATTGGATTAAATTAAAATTGAAAAAATTTTGAACGAAGAGTCATACACCTTAAAGTTACCTAAACAAAATGTTTTTTTTCTTTTTTTGAAAAATAAATAAATAATGATTCCATTGGTAATGAGACAATTGATTCGATACACTATTTACGCATCATCATCAGTTGTTCTGTAAATTACGGAATCAATCAATGATGCGTAAATGATGATGATGCGTAAATAGCATCAAATCAATTGTCTTGACCAATAGAATCATTATTTGTTTTGAAAAAATTTTTGTATAAAAAATTCCATTTATGTAACTTAATCGATGGCGATGCGCAAATAGCATCGAATCAATTGAATTATTTATCTATTTTTCCAATAAAAATTTCGTTTATGTAACATTTTAAGTTGTATGACTCTTTGTCTAAATTTTTCAATTTTAATTTGATATAATTGTTGGTAGTGACACGTATTCAGTATTTTTTATTGATCTTCTAGTGACTGAGTTTAAATAACACCAAACAAGCATTAAACTCTTGCATTTTGCTTGACAATCGACAAATTAATCGGCAAATGCTGGCAAATGATAAATTAACACTGTTTTTGAGAAATCGTTCCATATACGAATTCAATCATCCACACACACACAAATAGTGATAATGAAAATAAAAATTCCGAATTTTTTGGAATGAGAAACGAGCAAAAAAATGCCTGTAAATGATGCATCAACGAAGATAAAATCGATGTAAAACGAAATATGCGTTTTTTATTACATTCATTTTCGAAACAGATTTGAATGACGTCAAAAAAATAAAAGTTTTTATACATTCAGTGTTCGATAAGAAAAAAAAAGAAAAAAAACTGCGCGCACACAGACAGAGTGAGAACGAGAAAAATGAAAAGAATATTAAAATTAATAAATTACCGAATTGTTTCCAAAGTTTGTGGGCAGGGCATTCAGGGTGAATGTAAATGGAAAATTGACGAAATTGGCAAATGTAAAAAAAAAGGAAAATTGGCGAAAGTAGCAAATGTAAAACAAAACAGCCGAATTCACTGTTGCATTTCATTAGCTTTCTTTTACAATTTTTTTTTTCGTCTGTAGTTTTTCGATCATTTTTTTTTCTGCAGTTTGTATTGTGTGCATGGACTATTTTTGTGTACTTAATTAATTCGGATTGGCCAGTTTACATCGTTCCATTTGAAACGTGATGTATATTATTGCACAATATCCGTTTATTAGTATTTCATATGGAAAAACTCATTGAAGTTAAACGAAGAATTTGGAATTACTTCATTTCGTTTACAACGCAAATAAATGCGATGAACATGTTCAAAAAATATTCTCTTTCCCATGCCTGAGGGATAGGAAATGTAAAAAAAAAACTTGTTATCTTCCCCAGTTTTTGAGCCGGTTATATACCAATAATAATAATAATAATTTAAATTTATCGTTGACGCTTTTACTTTCGAAAGGCCCATCGTATGGAAGGATAAAGTTAATACTAAATATAAACTCAAAACTTTGTTTTCGGTAAAATGAAATTATTTTTAGTGAATTTCATTTCATGTTAATGTTTGTCTGCGCGGTTGATGTCACTTACTTGTTCGGACTTATTCGGACTTAATTGGACTTATTTGTTGCACTTACCTTAACACACACACACATTCCAAACGGAAATCAAAAATAAATTTCATCGCTTAAATTTTGATAAAACCCAATGACCGAGGAACCATTGAATTCGCAATAAATGCCTGCATTCGAACAAGGAAGCAATTGACTCAAAAATGTTCAGCCCATTTTAAGTGACCGGGTATTATCGAATTACATGGATGAAATGCATTCCAATTAATTCGATTAATAAATGTTTAATTCGTAAATTTTGTAAATTCATCGATGGAAAACATACAAAATACGATCGCAAATATTGATTTGAAATTGTTGGGGAACGAAGATAAATAAATTTTCGTTTTTAAATGCTTGTAAATTTGTGTGCTTTTTTTTGTATTCGACGTTTTTCACTTTTCGATGGAAAAACCAATTATATTTCAAATGAAAAAAATTGTGCGCACTGTTTAACGTTTGCATGGTTATTGCGTTTTTGAAATGCTTTCACATTTATTAAATAATTTAGTGATCTAATTGCTTTAGAATGCCGTCCATTTGCATTTTGAACGAGTTTCGCAACTGATGAATGCTCGGAATCATACCAACTACACTTACTAGTAAAGGCCTGCTTAAGTAAATTTTTTTAATCAATACTTTCCTATTTTCATAAGCTGTGAATTGCCAATCTTCTGATTCCTTTACATACATCATGATTTCATTACAAACTCAAATTGGAGTTACTCAATCGTAATTGTTTTCGCCTGAATTTATACGCAGAAAAAGAATGAACGCTACATGACAAATTGTGTTTTATTGGAAATTCAACAACTTATGGAACTAGTTTATGTATTTACAATGGGGAGCGGAGCTTGGCATATATTGTTTAAAGTATATAATACATGTGCCATTTACTAAGAAATCGATTTAATTTAATTGTCTGGTTCGCACATTCCATTTTTCGAACTTCATCAAACTGTGTAACTCAAGGAAATATTCTTCTTTTCGAAGTGCGAATTCTGCAAAATAATGATGTAGATTATTATCGTTGATTGTATTACACATATCAATAACACCGACGGAAACAAATATATTTTCGAGTTTCGAAAAACATTTCTAATAGAAATATAGAAATTAAAATATATAAAGAGAACGTGAATATTATCAAAAGATATGCAAAAAATTTAGAAGAGCTACAAATTGTAACTTTCTATGCGCAGGAATTTTGGGAAGAATTATCAGATGGAGAAAATCCAATTATTTTTCCAGCAGTGAAAAAATTTCAATATTCTTATCTCACATATTGTGGTGAATTCAAATTAAATTTGATATTTCCCAAAATTGAATCATTCCAGCTGATAGGAACCGTAACCGATGTAAATTACTTGGCAAATGTAAAGAGATTGAAAGAATTACGGATGTGCATCGAAACAAAATCAGAAGACAAACTTGATCATATTTTTGAAAATAATAAGAATATGACAAGATTCTCCATCAAATGTCCCAAAAAGATGGAGACGATGCATTCGATTGCAACATATTTGACAAAGTTAGAAACACTTCATGTTAGCAATCCTGGTGAAAACTTTTTTTTAAAAGCAAACAATTACCCAATATGTAAGCTTCCATCAGTGAACCATTTTTATATAGAAATTGATGGAATCGACGATCTAATTGATGTCGAAAATCTTTCATTTGATATGCCAAATTTGAAAAAGCTCACCTTAAAATTAATCCAAGCTGATGATCGAATCGTTAATTTTATCAAATATTTCGAAATATTAGAAGAAGTGGAATTTTTAGCAAAAAAATATAATGCCATAAAATGTATTCAAGAATTGAAACACATCAAACAATTTACGACAAACATTTATAACGATGATTTCGATTCGCTGAAAGAAATGTTCGATCGTATCGATGCAAATTTCAAATTGCATACATTGAAAATCTTTTATTATGATAGTTGGTTATATGAGACTTATGAATCTAAAATGGAAAAACTCAATAAACATTTGAATAAACCTATGAAACCAACATGGACACTATTACACGAGAGAGAGAGAGAGATTGAGACAAGTCGAAATTTTTTCATATTTAAACGTTAGCATTGAAATTGACAAATCTTCCAAGAAATAAGTGGCTTTCTTTTAACAATATTTGATTCTAACATGTTATCGATAATTCAAATTAATAAAATAAACGGAGTTTCAGGTCGAAAATACTTAATGTTTAGACGCGAGCCATGTTTTTCAAATATTGAAAGATTTTTCCTCATTGGATACAAATCTTTTAATCAAAAACCAAATTTCAAATCCAATAATTTTTGAATCTATATTGTTTTTATTTTACTGAAAGAAAATTACAATTTCATAGAATTTTTTGAATATAATTATAATTTATAATTGATAAATTGATTGTTTTATTATAATAAAAGAAAGAAGTTATGTTAGCTTCTAAAGGGGGATAAGATCAGATTAGGCCATCCATTCTAGAAAAGTGGAACAATTATAGAAAATTCACATCATTTCTCAAAAAGATTAGACTTATTCTGGATTCTGCATTATATTCAAAATAATAATGATAATAATAATAATATTTAGTAAGGTAATAATTTAACATTAAGAAAAAAAAAAAAAGAAGAAATATTGGAAAATTAAAATATATTTATTTATTCGAACAAAATAGAATGAAAAAAGGAAAAAAAATAGATGGATTCCTAAGCCTCCAGCATTGGGCCTACAGCAATAAATAGCTTATCATCTAATAGTTTATGGATTTTAAAGTTTTTATTGTTTGCGTCACAATTCACAATTTGAATTTTAGTCGCCGACTCGAAAATATTTCTATTCAATCTTTTCAATGTTCTTGCATTCTTTTCAATTTATAATAATTCCATTTGTTTTCGATTTTATTTTTTTTTTTGGCCGAGGCCAGACAGTTGGTATACGATAATAATTAATTCACCAATTTTTATCATTTAATTCTTATAAATTTAATTTTCTTTATTTTTTTTTTCTTTCATTTTGTCTCTTTTGTTTGTCTTGTGTCGATGTATATGGATGGATTCATCTGTTGACTGATGATACGTTCTTTTCAATTCAATTTCAAATGCACAGCAATCGGATTTCTGTATTATTTGTTTAATAAATTTTTGGAGCACTTCGATCATTTATTGATTTATTTCGTTTAAGTGTTGCGCCACGTTTTATTTGATCCATTAACGATTCATGACATACTCGTGGGTCCGGCTGTAAGAAAAAATTCATCAAAAAAAAAAAAGAAACGAAGACAAATATTAATTATTTTTTTTTATTGAATTCTATAATCACGATTTCAGTTAGAGGTTAAAAGAAAAATTTGAACGAAAATTTGTTGATAAAATGTAATGAACGGAAAATAGAGCAATGATTCAGGGGTTGAGAAAAATGTTAGCAATAATTATGAGCAAAAATCAATTATCAGAGAAAGATTCGAAAAACAAACACCAAAAATATGATCAGATCACAGTATGTTTAACTGTTGCTGCCATCAAATTACAAAATTGATTAATATATTATTATAATTTTTTTTTTTTTTTCAATTTGAATTTCATCAGCATCGAAAACCGATTCTGTTAATGGTTTTAGGTTTTAAGTATTGTTTAAGAATTATTTTTGAATGCCAAACTCCACACGAAAGGTTTATTTTGTGCATAAACAACAAATCTCACCTCTTCATTGTAATTTGAAAAATTATTCGAATTTGAATTTGCCACTGGTATTTGACTTCTGCTACCATCGACTCTTTTCTAAATATTTGACCAAAATAGATATTTTTTTTGTTTTCGTTTTTTGTTTTTTCGGAAAAAAATTTCGGGGTGCAAAATCAAAATATTGAGAAATAAAATGAATTGAAACAAAATGATTGACGAATTAAAAAAAAAATCCATCAACGGAAAAAGGTGCAAAAATAATAAAAAAAAAAAATAATCAAACGAAAGAGTGGAGGAAAAAGAAAAATCAAAAGAAAAGGGAAAAATAGGAGCCAGTGATGGCTCAATTCGTCAGTCGAGGTAATTTTGTTGATGGTGCACTTACCAATGCTTTACTGTTAATTATATTCCGTACAGCAAATGCTTTTCCTGACAGTCTTTGTTCGGCCAATTTTGCATTTAAATTTTCTAAAAATCCTAGTTTTGATTTTGCTCTAATCGAATTGCTGGTTTCATAAGTTGGCGATGAATAGTCTGTTGTGTGGGTCATAGTACAATCAGGCAGATGGATAGATAATCGTAGGGAATTTGTGATTGGAAGAGAATAGCACACGATAGAAGAGAAAACAAAAATAAGAAATGGATATTATCGGTCCTATTTAATTATTACTTATTATTCTTTTTCGGAGGAGATTTTGATTGGTTATTTTAAAAAGTTGCACACAATGAATGATGAAAATGTCAAACCAAATAATAATTATTATTATAAATCAACTTCAAAGCACACAACAGAAATCATGAAAAATAATAAAAGTTGGCGAAAAATAATCCAAACAGAATCAAAAAAAAATCGTACGTAAAATGTAAATGGCGGTTGAATATGGGATTGCAATCCAAACGAATATCAGTTTTTGAGATTCCAAACGAAAAAATTCAAAAAGATGAACTCAAATCAAAAGTAAATAAAAAAATTTGAATCATACGAAAAATAAAATCACACACAAGAGAGCACTGAACAAGCCCAAGCAACTATTAGCAAAAATGCAATTGAACAAAACAGTTTTCTAGAATGCCTAAAGAGACGGCACTCTTGCGCATAAAATGCAATAAACTCAGTCGGCAAATTCGAAAATATCAAATGCACACACACACACGTCATTTAATAGAGACAAGAAATATTCTATTTACTTGACGCAGCTGTTGGAATTGAATACGAACCACTTGACTCTTTACCGAAACTAGTCGGCGAATAGTGTGATGTATGTGTTGTTATAAATGGATTGGTCGATACGTAAATTTTCTGTTGTATATTCGAATGATGATAATGTTGATTCGGATGATGATTCTGATTGTAAATCCCTACAAAAATGGAATTGATCATTTTGTGTGAGTGTGTTGGATGGTTTAGAATTTTTGCCCCATTTGTTTTCATCGAGAAAATAAACTTTTGCGATTGTGAGCAAAAAAAAAAAGAAAAAAGTATTTTCTCGATGAAAATTCGGGGGGTTTTTGTTTCCTTTCGATTTGATTGTTATTGTTTTCGAATGAGAAAATTGATGCAGAGCGCTGATTTTACCATCATTCGATGCAATGCTACCGTGTTGATAGTGCTGTTGTTCGGCCATTCTTTGTTGTTGATAATGCAAATTACGATCGGCAGCTCGTGTATAAATTTGTTCAGTTGGCGTCCGTTTCGGTAATTTAATATCATTGGTATTGATACGCGATTGATGGGTCGCATATGTTGTAGCTGGTATATGAGACTGATTTGTATGATGTGATGATGATTGATGTGAATTGCTATGATCAGAATTGCTATGAATTTGCTGATGACTTTGGGCATAAATTTTCTGATTCGAATGTGGAGGAGTTCGCGCTGAAACTGAATCAAATGATTGAATTGAACATTTAATGCCAGAACCAAACGAAACGAAAAAATGACGAAATTCGAATGCGAAAAATTCGATAGAAAATAAAAACAGAAGAAAAATGATTTCATGAATTGCAAAAGTGATTTGTTATATGGAATTTTCTCCTCAAAAATGGAATTGTCAAGACATTTGAAAAAATACTTTTATCTTTGCTTTTCGTTCATCTGATTTTTGGATAAGGTGTGAAGAGTGTTTGCTTCAGCTTAAACACCTCAAAATTTCCCCAGTGGAGATACTTACTTGGACTAGCATTTCTAAAACTCGAAACTTTTGTAACATGTTTTGGTTGCGCATAGATCCCGCTTTGCACTTGACGAGCCGACTGCAAATAAAAAAAAAAAATTTAAATTGAAAACCAATTCAAAAAAAAAAACGCAGACGAAATAGATTTATTCTGTTATTAAGATGCAAAAGCGATAAAAAAATGTCTCTCATGTCTGGTCAGTTTAAAATGTCGTTGTCAAATTAATAACAAAACAAAAAAATGAAAAAAAGATAAAATAAAAAATTATGGAAATAATAATAAAAAAAATGGAAAAGTCGGAATTTGTCTAAGGTCGCAAAATGGCTGACATTATTGAAATTGCTGAGAGCATTTTGAGCAAAGCAAACCGAAAATACTCACTAAATAAATTGGTAATGATGATGGCGAATGTTCAGAAGAAGAATGTGACTGTAAGGTACTGTAAATGGATTGGGATGGTTTTGTTTGGTTTGCTATTGTTGAATGATATTCAGTTTTTTGTGGGCTACTATTGTAAAATGGATTGTTCGAATGGTGCTGTTGATTTTGTGATGGTTGTTGTAATTGTTGTTGTTGGTTTGTTGTCGAATAAATGGTCTATACAGTGTGAAGTAATGCCAAATCAACAGAGGATTTGTTTTTAGTTTTTTTTTTTTTTTGAATTGTATGAGTAGTTTTGATG
>GL501544.1:488163-504831 GCA_000149185.1 Mayetiola destructor
AAATGAACAAAACGATTGCAATAGGCAAACGGTGCAAACGGCCCAAAAACGGGGTACACACAAAATACGATAGAAATGAAAAATCACGTCTAATAAACACCGTTATGCGCTAGAGGCAAACATCATCCATCATATGTAATAAAATTCATAAATTTTTTCTTTTTTTTTTTGCTCTCAATTCTCATCTAAACTTTTAATGTCCATTGATTTATATAATAAAACGGAAATGTAGTATTCGTTGCAAGTACTCACCTTCATATCGTTGATAATTTGTTGGAATAGTGTGCCGATCACACCTCCGTCTCGTTCCAAGTTTATATCCATTTTTTTTCTTTCTTTCTTTCTTTCTTTCTTTGTTTTTTCGTTTCTCCTTAGTTTTAATTGATTTTTATTTTCGTCGATGGATTCTATTTTCAGAAAATATTGAAAACATTAATGTCAATAATTCAAATCAGCGCACTGGTTAGCAGTCTTTTGTCAATCAGTTTTGAATGGATTCCACAGATAATTGAGTAAAACTCAAGCCCAAAAAACAATTTTTGGCCTTTCAACAATCGATTCGGTATGTTCATGTGTATATGTGTGTGAGAGCTGACAGCCGCTCCACACAATATCGAATGACGTTTCACTTTTCAAGCACACACACACATCAAATTTGTTGTTGAATCAACCAGCCAACAGCCAACAGCCTGTTTCGAATATCAAACAATTGTTATTTCAAAAGAAAAACGAAAAAAAAAAACTGGAAAATTTTGAACTTTGGCCTTCCCGATCTATGAATATTGTTTTAAAAGTGATGCGTTCACTTGACATACTATTCTATCGATATTAAAATCGATGAAAACATTTTGTTGATCAATAAAAAACGGCACGTAATGCGACATGTTCGATAAATAAATGAAACATGAAATTAAATATTCGTTTCGTATCGGTATCGGTTCGTTGTGTTATTGTTCGCTGTGTTTTTGTATTGTTGTAATTGTTTATAATGGTGCGTTTTAATGTTGTTACCACTGTTGATATTTTATATTGTATAATATTATTGCCGAGGTTCACTTTGGCACTTTGACACTCTCGGTTAGCCACAATTCATTCCTTTTTTTCTTTTCTTTTTTTTTTTGCGTGTTCCTTTTATTGATATATAATTTTTGTTTTCTTGATTCACTTCATTCTTTGTTATAGGCAAAAGAATATGAACGGCCGCATACAAAGTTCAATTGGATTCAATTACAAAAAAAAGAAAAAAAGAACGGTGAATATAATATGAGTAAACTAATCGCACTTGTTCACCTTCTTCTCAATCGCACGGTCGTATTAACACCTTTATTACTCTTCACTTTTTCTGAATTTTATCAATTTTGTGGATTTTCTCTTCTTCGTTTCGTTTCGTTTTGTTTTGTTTGTGTTTTTGAATTTTTAGTTGTGCAGAAAGTCAATTTGATTATTTCGATTTTTTTCTCACTCACAATTCAAAGCAATTCTTATTTCAATATAATTCTATTTTAATTGCTCAATTCACTTCTATTCATCTTTCCAATTTAAATGCTGTATACTGTATACTGTATTCATTTAACACATTTGCTTTCGACTTTCTGAATTTCAATTTGCTTAATTTGCATTTCGTTGATAAACGTTAAACGGAACATGAATATACATTCTACTCAATTGCTTCGATAAACTTTGTGTTCATTTTGTTTGAATGTGTGTGTGTGTGTGTGTGTGGTGTCAAATTGAAACAGTGATGACAATAATGACGATGTTGACGCAGCGTATTAATGAAGGCTAAAAACACCTTTTTATCAATTACAGTATTAATTATTATTTTTTTTATTTTTTTCCCCGAACTTCAGGATGTTTTTATTTTTCAATCGTTAACTTTACGGCTACGAATCGGCTGAAGCCAATCAACTGAAGCGATTTTCATTCGTCACGATGGCCGATCTTATCTGCAAAATACAAACAAAACAAAGGGAGGGAAAAAAAAATTAGAAAAAATGACAATCATTATTATATGCATACATTTATAGATTTTCACTTTTGATGACGCATTTCGTTTTGCTATTGTATAATAATATTATTTCACGATGGGAACATTTAATTGGGGTTTTTTTTTCATTGTCTTCTTGATCACACATTTTCAAGAATGAGCAATCTTTTTCCCCAAAGCCATCTACTTCGACTCTGGGTTGAATTGAGTTGAGGTGTTTGTGTGTGTGTGTTTTGCATTCGATTATTGAAATTTTTTCATGGTTGTTGAGCAAATGGGAGGTCGGCCCGATATGATTTCATTAGCTATAGACCTTTACTACAAACTCGATTGGTGTTGGCAAATGGTAGTGTTTAGTGTTTATCGATTACTTCATCCACTGAACCTGTCAATATTATTCGTTGTCCAATTTTCAATTTATATATAACAAAATAATAATTCAATTTTCGATCTAATCAATCATCGATTACAACAATCTATTATGAACTGTGGAAAATAGACGGACACACTCTCTCTCTCTCTCTCTCGCTCTCAGTTCTGTTTAATGTTGCCATTATTACGTAAAATGTAAAGTGCTCTGAAAGCTGATTGAGCTGACACAGAAGTGAAAATCAAAAGAGAAAAGAAAACACCATCGATCGCATTGAATAGATTAAAAGAAAAAATATCATTTGATTAACTACAATTTCCATGTGAAATGGACAATTGTTTTGGGTGCAAATGTGAAAAGTTAAAAAAAAAAAACCGTACACAAAACAATCCGGAAAACGAATACAATTGAATCGGGAGCAAATATCCATACATACATACATATAGAATGTGATTTTATTGTATGGACAACTTTTGAATTGGCTGTGTAAAAACAAAAACTAAAGATCAAAAAAAAAACCAAAATGCCATGCTACGGACTTTCAATCGATTTCAATTGACGCCAGAGCAATTGTTTGTTATAAACGATGCAATACAGATGACAAACGATCATCAGTCACACACGGTTCACCGCAAAACAATTTAACAATTCACACATTTGCTGTTTAAAAAATAGTGCCCAAGCTCACCAAGTATCCAAGTCAGCCACCCGGCAATGCATTCATGTACATTATTTTCGAGTTTTTTTTTGTATCTCGTTTTTTTTCCCCCATTTGAATTTAATGTTTGGTTCACGGTTCGAATTTTAAATTGTTTACCTTTCCAAGGAATCAACCATTTTAAGATACGGAAATGGAGAAAAGTATCAAAATATTGTTATACATTGTATTACACATATTTATTGTCGACATCGTCTAAAACATTCGTTCATTCGCGAAATGAAAAAAAAAAAAAACTCTTGAAAGAAAAAAAGAAAATTCGAAACAAGAGTGAAATGGAATGGTTATTATTCTTCATCGACCCGAAAAAAAAAAAAATAATATGCTTTCCAAGATTTGTGTCAGTGTATTTGTTATGCAAACATCACCCAACAAAACAGCAAAATGTATGCGCGCAATTTCCCAATTAAAAGAATGAATGAAAAAAAAAGAAGAAAAAAACTGAAGAAATTGTTTTGTGTTTCACATTTTGCATCGATTCCACGGTTAAAAGTTAAAAGTCGCGCACACAACAATTGAATTATACAAAACAATAAAAAATAAATAAAAAAGAAATTGACAAAAGTAATGGAATCAAAAGAAAAACCAAATAGCACAAAATAATTTGACTTGATTCGAAATAATTTTGGCCTCTGTTCAAAAATTAGTATATCATTCATAATTCATAACTCATAGCCATAACCAATAGGAAATAACAGAGAAAACAAAAAAATATTCGAAAATGAACGAACGATATTACGATACGCATATGACGATATGAAATGGTTAAATATTCCTCATTCAATTTATTGTTGGCATGTATAAAGTATGAAGTAATATAAAGCAAGCTATTTCACATTTGTTTGTTCGATCATATTAAATGTCCCTGCCATCAAACATTCCCATCATCGGCATTGCCGTAGCTATTAAGTCAACTGCCTGGAAATTATTTCACTCCACCTCTGACAAAAAGTCCCATTTCTTTTGATGTTTCCAAAGAAAAATATCGATTGAACTGAAAAAGACTTACAATCAAAATACTTTTGAAAGTGTTGGCTCAGCGGTGGCTCATGATTCTTTAAGGAGAACAGATTAATTGCTGGCGAACCAACAACTTTATTGAATTCCATCAAAAGAAAATGAAATGTTTTTTGGTGTTTTTTTTTCTTTCTTCGTTTTGCTTTTTCGATTCACTCGACGACGGAATGTTTCTTATTTCAAATGAAGCAAGGCATGGTTTTGGAAAAAGCCATAAAAATTCTTATTGAAAAAAAAGAAAAAAAATCCTAAACCACATCAAGTGGGAATTGAACTAGACGCAATTACACTTCTGTTTTCGATTCATCATTGCGATGTACATTCAAAAACAGTTTTAATCGAATTTCATTTTGATGGAAATGAATTTTATTTGTTCGTTTCACTTTCAATTGTAATATATATCACACATTGAACGTACGTACACTGTACAATTCAACAGTCCAACATAGGATTGTGCCTGAAATGATATTATTTTCATTTCATTATCCATTTATATCATATATGCGTTTTGTAAATTTCCAGACGGAAAGAGAGGCAGACACAGAGATACAAATGCTTTTTTTTTTTGTCTTTTTTCGTTTCCAATTTCTTGACTAACAAAGGAAAAGAATTATAATGTCTGTTACCGCATTCGGTTTATGACCGAACATTGGTTCCACTTAATATGAAAATTCGTTCCAACGAAATCAAAATCCGGAATTCGTTTCACTTGAGAGCCAAGCAATTGTTCCAAAATGTGTCTGTGTTATGGCGAATTTTCGCGATCATTTGTTGTTGATTTACTGCAACATTATTTTTGTTTTTCATTTTCGCATTCAATAAATGACGGAATTTATAAGCCCGGAGATTTTTTAAGCCTGTACGCGGGGAAATCATCCATCAACAAAATCACAAATGATTCAAAATGATATATTTTGATGTTGAAAATCCTACAATGCACACGTACCATTTGCTATAGATGTGCATTCGATATAAACATATCACGCTCAATTCATTCTTCTTCTTTTTTATTTTAATCGATTCAAAAATGTTGAATTGAGTTAAGGTCATTTCGAAATGTTATTCGACCGTTGTGCATTGGACAGACAAAGATACATGCACACCATGAGATTACGGTGCCTTTGGTGAATTATTCAGCAAATAAAAGATTTTACTTGATCACACAAATCGGTAGCGTGAATCAATTGGGCTTTAATTAGTAGCGACCGTCATAGTTTCTGGTGTTATGGCAAATGTTTTGAATGAAAATGCGCAAAAATCCAAACCAAAATCAGAGCGTTTCATTCATAAATGAATTATTTTGTGTTTCGTCACGGCCGTAGCGCTTTCAGCGAAACATTCACAGTCAATTCTGTTCGAAATCTTCTTGAAGAAAACTTAATTTTTTTTGCTACACTTTTGATTTTCATCCAAGGTCGAACGCAATCCAAAATTGGGCCATACATTCTGAAATTCGGAAACTTTTTTTTTTTGGTTGGTTGGTATTTGTACTTGATTGACTTGTGTCCATCAGGCCCTAAACAAAGTATGCCAAATACAGTTGATTTTGTAATAAATGAAATCGTTTTCGATTCGGCAGGCCACCAAATTTAACAAAACAATCTTTGTCGGTGTTTGGTGCGCACAGCGTTCATTGGACATACGAAATATTTCACTTATTCGCATTACCATAACCGGCATTCAATATCAAAAGATTTTTTAAAAGAGTGAAAAAAATTCATCAGAATCAATTAAAGACAATTTGAATTGTTTAACAACAGCACTGAAATTTAATGGTTTTGACAGGCAATTTTTTTATTTTGAATGCAAAACAATACGAAAACAAAATGTTGATTTTTATTTTATCGTTTTGTCTCTTAGAATTTTGGATTGAGTGGTGAATTTGTTACGCGCACACATTTAATTCTCTTTTGTGCCCGTGACAACAATATTAATTCGCATTCGATTATTTATTATTATTATAATGACATTATACCGGAATGCTGTGGCTCTTTCTTCATTATTTCATTTCAATTTCCATTTTTGAATTGAATAATTTTCAATCCGGAAACCATTTATCCGATTTGACCATTCAATAAATATCATAATGAAAACGATGTGCGGACGTTTTTTTTTTTCGCATGCAGTGCATGGCACTGTGTGGCGGTCCTTCTATCAATTGTAATATTTTGTTTGCTATTGTTGATTATTATGAAATAGTAAATTATTTACCAAATAACTTTGCGCTCAGACCTCTGGTCAATACTACAAATAACTACAATCTGCGATCGATAAACGATAAACGTTTGGAATATTGTCATTATTTTCATTAAAAGCCATCGGAATGCAATTGATTGGCAATTGTAATGCCCGGCACTCTTGTTTATCATTTGAAAATCGAATGGTTACAAATTTATTGTTCGGTTACAATGTTTTGAAAAAAAAAAAAAAACAACAACAAATGAACCGGAAAAAACCTGATATTTTATGAAACTTTTTTTTAATTTGTTGGTTTTGAATTGGTCCGTGCCCTGAAATATATCAAAACGGATTTATTGTACGTAAAGTTTTAGGGTCGAGATGTACTCTGATATCCAGGTGCGCAAAACAATGACCAACAAAACCGTCAGCATCAAATCCAATTTTTTTTTTTTGATTTTGTTTTATTTTCGGCTGTCGCCCACTTTCACATTCTTCGACAGTTGACTTTTGATTTTGTTTCATTTCATTCGTTGATGTCTTCATTTTGTTCGGCCTAAACTTTTTTTTCTCGACAAAAACCTTGTGATTGTTTCGAAATGCGTTAGACTCAAAGCTGAATGGACTGGATACACTAAAAAGAAATGCTCTTTTTTCATAAATGGCACGTTTTGCACTGCAGCAATTCAATTCAGGAAAGAAAAAAAACCAAAATTAATTTATTCTTTAAATGAAGGACCAAATTTGTTTTCTTTCAATTTACTGGCACTGGCTTGTAAATCGTTACTGTGAAACGTGGTTTTTTTTCTTCTTCTTCTTTCTTCCCTTCATATCATCGATGGCAGACATCAATCTGTACCAAAAAGTGTTGACAGAGAATGCGGATCAAATTGACAATGGTTTGAGTGAAATTGTTAATTTGTATGCCTAAGACTGCATTACGATGCCATTGCAAATGAGACTTCAGTTTATTTGTTAAGATTGAAATTAAGAGATTTCTTGACTGTGTAACATAAGCGCTGTAGCGAAGGAAGGATACTCGACGACATTTGTTAAAAGATAACCAATATTACGCTGGATGATTGAGAAGAAGAAAAACGAGAATGAACAAACAAACATAAACAACCATTGCTGCTATGGAACGGAATCCAATGAAAAAGCAAATACAAAGTGGACTTGAATCTCATCAACATCTTCATCAAATCAAAAAATCGCTCATCCATACGAATAATGTTTATCATTATTATTATTATTATTATTATTGCTACAAAGAGTACAATAACGTCGACGCATTCGTTGCTATGCACTATGCATTCCGTATGTTCTCCTATTTCGAATAAATAAGTTTACATCAGATTCAACTTCACATTTCAGTCTGCATTGGATTCTATTTCGTTTGTTTGTCACATTTATCAGATAGTTCAGCAAAATGTGAAATGAGAGAAAAGCGATCCAATTTTTGTTTGGCATATCAACCATTGAAAATGCCATCCATTTATCGCTGAATTCATTGTCACATTTGTTTTATATTTTTTATGTCTAAAGATTCGAGTCTCTGTCACTTATAGTCAATTTGTTTATTTTGATTGAATTTTATTGTGGTTGCTGTTGATATTGTATGGTTGCATCATTTAGGCCGCTTTGCCCCACTTATAATTTTCACCAAAACGAAAAGCAAATAAATGAGTGACGAAAATTAAGCTGATCCCTTTATCATTGATGAATAATGTTTTCGTGCGAAAAAGATGAAATGTGAATGAACAACAACTGTGCTCAGCGTTCAGCGTTCAGTATTTTGGACATAAACAAAATTATTGAAAGTTGAAAGTATATTTGCTTTGACCTCTGTGCCAATGTACCCATCGGTGGCTTAACTGATAAGAAAACGATCATTATGCTATTCGCCAAATTATTTCACAATATTTTTGTTGTTTTGTGACAGCCGTATTGAATACTGATTAACAATATCATTGGAGGAGAGAGAGAGAGAGAGAGAGAGAGAGAGAGAGAGAGAGACAGCTGAACAGTCTTCTGAAATGCTCATTCAATAGCTTTGCTATCTTACAATTTTTATCCAGCCATTTGAGGTTCCTGGTGCTGAAGTGTGTTTGTGTGTGTGTGTGTGTGGTGTATAATATGATGTCTCTATCATGTACTATGTTTGCTATATTTTGTTTACATTTTTCCTGTTCATTGGACGGACATTATTGTATATGGTTGAGATTTGTTATGTTTTATCATCATTGCCTTGTAGCAAATACGACTAAACCATGTGAAAAGATTATTATTTGCAAACGGAATACGCTTTCTTGCTTAGAACTTGAATAATAACAGACATCTATATATTTACATAAAAGAAAAAAAAAAACTCTGCAAAAATGAATTCATTTTGTACATTTCAAACAATGAATGCCAGTGTCATATGAATTGATGTGCACATTTTATTCGTCAATCTTTTTTGTATTTTGAATTTTAAATGGACACGCATCTATTGGTCCCCTACAATTCCTATTGTATACATCTTTGTTTTATAATACATTTTCAACACGTTTTGTTTAGTTGAAATTCACATGAGAATTTAAGCGACAACTAACTCATAAATTGGCTTTGTTATTGCTGTTGCCATTGCTGTTCTGATTTTCATTCTGGAAAATTTGTGTATTCATGTATTTATGTGTGTTCGTGTGTGTGTGTGTGTGTGTGTTCAAACAGTGAACATTATACTAATCGAGACATATGAAAAAAAGCCCTTCACAATCAAAATACAAAATGAAAAAAGAAATTTCATAAAAAAAAAACGGCAAAGAAACGTTAATGCATCCATAATATATATGGTTGTTTGGATCATGGAGCACATCGCATATGCTACAGATCTAACTTCCCAACTATTCATGAACGGCAACAGAAAATTATGGATAAAAAAAAAAAGCAGTCAGGTTTATAAAGCAATAGAAACAGAAACCAAAACAAAAACTAATAATAACAACGAAATTAAGATCCAGTTCATTGACGTGAATTTCTTTTCCTCAACAAAGCCAATCTATCTTTTGGTCTCTCGTTCTAGCGTGCACAATACACACACACACACATATTTATTGAATGCACCAGGCTTTGAGCCTCGGGATTGTGCACAATTATACATATGTCATGTGTTTCTATGAATATTTAATTTTTTATTTATTTTGTGTGATTTCGTTTTATTTGTTTCGTTTCGTGTTCGCACTTCTAAAATCTTCTATTATTCGTTGAAGTTTTAAATGTGTTCACTGGCTTTATGGAGCATTTTGTAGTTATTTCCAATTTGAATTCGAATTTATTCTACATAATATTTAGAGCACTGAATGAGCATTAAGAGTGATCAAAAGATTTGCTTATATTTTATGCGATTCGATGCCGAACAATTTATGTTATTATTCTTTAATCTTTTTTTCTTCTTTTTCTTTTATTCTCTTTCTAATTTTGTTTATTTTTTTTGATTTAATGGCAAACACCTTTTCTTGTATTGGACGCCATTGCGCGTGAACGTTATTCGCGGATCGAAGCGAATCGGTTTTTTGTTTAGCCATAAATAAATATAATTAAATAAATAATTGCGATTGATTATTGTTGGCTTTCAAATGATTCAAATGTTTGTGTTGTAAATTTCATTAATTAAAATCTCAATTGCTACTGCATCGTCCGGGAAATTTTCATGCAAATTTCATCACAATTGACTGTAATCCGGTCTGAATCAATTTTTCCAATAGATTTCGCTATATGTTCAATGTTAATGGTTAAATTCCGTAATTTTCGGGGAAACGCGTTAACATATTGGAGTTTGTCAAAATTGCAATGCTTTATTTTTTTTCTCTTTTCATTTTAGTTTTTTTTTTCGAATTTGATGAAAATGTTTCGGATTGCATCATTCCATCCAATCAATGATAGATTACTGTTAGACAACTGACATCCGATTCGATACGGTCCATTTAAAATTGAAGTGAATATATAGCAGTCTAATGAATAACGGCCCATTTATTTTCAAATCATTGAGCAACAATTTCAAATCAAAAATCGGTTTTTGTTTCGCTATTTCTTTTCCGTTCATTTTAAGTGCAAATAACAAGCGCGCCAATCAATTATTCATTTGGAAACCGGGATCGGTCCATGATTATTATTATTATTATTATTATTATTATAATAAATGGATATGCGTGATTGTGTGAATGAAAATGGTTTTTTTTTGTTTCTCTTCGAGTGAATTAATGCATAGCTGATGTTTGGTGATGAGATTTGGTTGCATCACTTTAGCTCAAGCATTTGAATGGCAAATGTGTGAGAGTCTTCTATAATAATAATGATTCGCCCTTTTATTACTCTTATTATTATTATTATATTGGCCATTGCCAATTGCATAATTACATATGGAACTTTTCAATGTTATCGACCATTAAAGCGAAGAGCCATATAGTGGCGATAAACATTTTCAATGACATAAAAGACACAGCACACCAACACCAATGGAACCTTTCTGTTTATTTATTTTTTTTTTTTTTCTATTCGCGACGTTGTACCTCGATCATACCACAAACGACAACAAACAATTGCATTCACTGTAAATGATCGAATTCAACGGGCACATCAACAAAATGCAATTATTATTATCAAAAAATATTTAATGTGGCAAACAGGCAACGATTGATGGTGACCTATGTGCACATTTTAAACTGGACACAATTGGCCACATGTGTAGAAAAAAAAAATCAACAATTCAACGAAGATGTTTCGTTTGGAATGTGTGTGGAATACTATTTTATAATTCTATCGCAAAATTCGACGGATCGAACCAATTTTCATGTATAAATGAGCATTCGCTTTGAACCAATGCTATTTTTTTATTGTACACAAGAAGCAACAAGAAAAAAGCATTCATAATGGCCAGTTAAAAAAAAAAAAAAATGCAAAAGTGGAAATGATCGCAGAGCAATCGAATGAAAGTGTTGGGAAAAAAATTCAGGCTTGATTTTGTGTTGACTGCAACTAAATATGTGTACAAACGTACGATGTACGCAATATACTTAAAGTAAGCAAATAACTTGAAAACGTATAGAGAAATTCGTTTCTTGAAATTGTCTGTTAACAAATGAAAGCCAGATTCATTTCAATTGAAATGATGATATATTAATGGCTTCAATCCGTTCAACTTTAAAATATACTGGAGTCAAGTAAATTTTTCGTTGTTGTTGTTGTTTATCGTTTTTGATAATTCAATTTTGTTGATGCATTTAGTCGAACAATCTATTCCATCCACTTAAAATCGAAATTTTGGAACTGTTTTTTAAAACCATTCTCGATTTTCATTCCAATTTCTCTTGATTTAATTCGTCTGTGAATCTATCTTACAAACTAAAAATTCACTTAGAAAATGACGCATTATTTCTTTCTTTCTTTCTTTTTTTTTTTTTTTTTTAAAGATTTGTTTGAATATCCTGTTTTCATTCCGTATGTTGTACTGATGACCGATAAGAAAATCGAAGCGCATAGCGCATACACAAAGTTTTGTTTCGAATTTTTATACATTTAATATATGGGTATATGATGGGCATAGCATGGTTCGGATGTTTGATTTAATTTTTAAAATGACTTTTGCACTGATTTGTGATATGAGCGCATAAATAGCTGATTTTCAACAATTCAATTCATAATAAAAGTGATAATGTTATTTGTTTTGTGCGAAATAATCATTATGATTCACGACATAAATGATATACATTTAATATATGGGTATATGATGGGCATAGCATGGTTCGGATGTTTGATTTAATTTTTAAAATGACTTTTGCACTGATTTGTGATATGAGCGCATAAATAGCTGATTTTCAACAATTCAATTCATAATAAAAGTGATAATGTTATTTGTTTTGTGCGAAATAATCATTATGATTCACGACATAAATGATACGTTACATTTAATTTTGGGTAAAGTTAAAATTAAGGAGCACCAAAAAAAGTTCTTTGCCTCAGGGTACCAAGAAATGATAACTCGGCATTGATTCATATGTATATTTATATTTATGGAAAAAAAATACATGAACGGCTTTCAATGATCCGCTTTTAAATAACTGTTTGTGTTCATCAATCGCATAGATAAGAGATTATTGTTATTATTGTTATTATTGTTATTATTCCGTTGTAATATCATGCATGATATACATACAACTCTCTTGAAACTCTTCAACCAAATTTCGGTTGACTGGCTCTAGTAGTTCGACATTTCAAAGCATTCACATGTGTGCCTAATATCTACATGTAGAACTGGCATTAGAACATGAAACTTGGGTTTGATTCTGAATTTAAGAAAATCTAAACAAATCCAATGTTTGTTTGGAAACTGACTGATTGATCGATACTGTCATTGTGCATTGTGCATTCAATTTGGTTTGCGGTTTAAACATAATAATTGAAAAAACCATGATTTATCGCCTGATTCAAAGTGTTTGTTGTTTGTGTTTGTTTTGGTCGTTGTTATGCGATTTGTTCATTTTATACTTCCGAATTCCGAATCGAATGAATTTAGGTAGATGTGCAGTGTGCACTGTGCAGTGTGCTGATCTTCTGAATGGAAAAATGAAATCCGAAGAAGTTGAGGAAATGGAAAATGTCAAAAGAAAAATGAATAAATCTTTTTAATAATGTTTTGCCTGACGGTTTTCCTTGTTTTATTAAAATAGACACATACATTTTCTATCTTTTTCTTTCTTTTCTTCAACAAAACTCTTCTATTTTCGTTTTGTTTTAATTTTTTTCTTTTATTTAATTTTCAAACATGAATCGAAAGAATCTCTTGAGACCCAAACGAAAAACAGTTCATCTCAGCCAGCCCAAATGAGACTGAAAATGCATGTACGATGTACGAAGGAAGAAAATATGTCGTAAGTCATTCTACTTCATCATCATCATCATCATCATCATTATTGCCATCATTCAGCAATAGCGCTCGTTTTTTTCCCCGTTGTTTCTGCGGAAATGAGCAAATTTTTGAAATGCTTATGGGATATTGAGTTCGGTGTTTTCCTGTTCTCGATGCTGTTAAATGATAATGGGCTGGGAACATTTATGCATATATATCATATATATATATATAATTTAAAATATTACTTTTTTGTTATTATTTAAAGAGATGCGTGATTCAACAAGGGGAAGTTATCAATATCAATATCACATGCCATAGATATTTATTCAAAGCAAATGGAACAAATTTTTCTATTTCTTTTTCTTTTTTTTCTTTCAATTCACGGCTTTCTTGTCTAATTTCTTTTCTATTTGATATACGAAAAGTATCTTTGCAACGGAACAAAATACGGTTGAATGATAAACATTGAAAATGAATTCAACGGTGTGCCGCTGTCGATCTGTTGTTGTCATGGTGTGCTTCGAATGTAAGCATATATATTAGTTATACATATGTATTGAAATATGTTTGCGTATTTTCAGATCTTGTTCAAATACTAAAAATTGTGGTTATTTGCACATGTTTTGCGACCAAACGGGCTCTATGTGAAATAGAGTGAGCAGACGACGCGCAAACGATGAACGATGAACGATAAACGATAAACAATGAAAATTAATATTACAATTACGCAAAATGCACGGCCATTATTTTGTTTGGTTTTTTCTTCTTAAATTCATTCATTTTGTGCATAAAGCGCCTCTGCTCTTGTCTATTCTTGAAAAAAAATATGAATATGACGTTATTTAGCGTTACTGTTGATATGTATCATATCTCGGGCAAATGAAATTTAATATCGAAATTGGTGCTGCTGTTACATACACACACACACACACACACACATCATGCAATGCGTGACAATTCGATAAATTGATAAATTTCCAAACAAAGCAAACGAAAATATCGTAAATTTGTTTTTCGTTCGTTTGCGATCAATATTTTAATAACTTTGCATTTTGTTTATTGCCGCGAAAATGAATTTTTTTTTAAATTGTCCATCCTTTTCAAGCAACAGCAGACACGCAATCCAAACACTTTGTACGCATTTGACGCATTCGATGTTTGCCTCACAGAGTTTTATGCGTAACATATTATGTGTATGCATTACATGGATAACAATAACAATTCTCATTTCATTTCAATGAATACTCCCGAATAGAGCATTATCCGTCCAAAATAATCGTCGCTCATCCTGAAATATGTACGAACAACGAGAAGCAATTGAACCGAATGCATCAAAAGCATTCATATGCCTGTGTGTGTGTGTGTGTCTGTGCACGCAGTACGCAGTGTGTTCACAATTTGTGTGAGTGTGTGTGAACTGTGTACAAATGTGTATTTGTGTTGCAATTGAATTGAGCGCAGAAAAGCATAATGAAATAAAAACAGCAGTAGCAAACTATATAAACAATTGTGCATCAATGGCAAAAGGCAACAGCAACTGGCTAGTAAGTGGATTCAATGCATGTATGTTCAAATTTTAAAATTTCATATTATTTATTATATGGTTTACGTTCATGTTTCAATGTTCTGAGTAACGTTTAACGTCTTATGTTGGGTGTTTAGGGCTCTCAGTATTTAGTCAATTTAGTCCTTTGGTTAGCAGACGTGGTCTGTAATATTGTAAACGTTCGTCTACTTTGTCAATTTGTCTTTTTTCGATTCAATGTGTGATAGAGCGAGAAATAGATCAAAGGAACACCATTCATTTTTTTTCTCCAGCCATTTCCACTTATTGGGTTCGATCTACCACCATCCACCATCCACCATTGTTGAAATGAATGCATAAAAGAGCCATAAATGTTAGCATCTTTGTATGAGTGTGAGCATATGTACACTGTATTACGATTATGTATTTGTGCATACAATAAATTGTAAACATAAAATGGCAATGTGTTTGTATAGGTCCCTAAATGTTTATGTTTGAAATATTATTTTTTTTTGAATTTTTGCCATCGATTCCATTTCCGAAGTTTGCTCGAAATAGTTTCCCATTTCTAATGTTTTGTGAAAAATTGAGTCTCTTTACGATACGTTTTAATGTTTGAATGTTGTTTAATTGATGATTTTAATGCAACCGAAAAAACATCCAATTCCATTCATCAAAATGGAACTGGTTGTGTCCTTTGACGTTTTCCCTTTGACACTGTGCACCGTTTTTCGATTTATATAGTATATTTTATTATTTAAAATGAGAATTTTCGTTTGGATATGCGTATAGCAATGGCTGTGCACGTTCTTTCTCTTGTTGAATGCATTGCATACATATATCGTTCCCTATTCTCATTCATTGAACATTGAACATGTTTTGTTTGGGCTTTTCATCTTTTTCATTAGATTTATTTAGTTTTTTTTCCTGTTTTTGTTTTTCGATGTATTTGTGCAATGTGCCCATCAAGAATATTATAATGCGATGGCAAGTCATAGTTTTATTATTATTTTTTTCCTTCAAATTCTTATTTTGTATTCATTGAGTTTAGATTGTTGGTTTTCGATTTTTGATGATGGATATATAGTATTCGGTGGTTCAAAAAAAAAAAAAAGAAAGGCATTCAATTTATAATTGGCGTTCATCGTTCATATTATTATATTTTAATATACGCACTATGCACCTTCCACCATGCCGATCCATTCAAATGAGAGAACTTCATGAAAAGAGAGAGATAATTGAGTAAAATCTAATAAAGACAAATTAAAATTTCATGGTGCCACACGAGAAGCATCCTTAGGCGCACATCAAAATAAAACAAAATTCCAACAAATATATCGTTTTAAATTTAAAACGAAAAAAAAAATCATTCCATTCTATTCGGCGCGATTATTATCATAATCGATATAAAGAGCATCATCCGTTGCGTTGCTTTGTTTGTTATTTATCACTGGCACTTATTGGACCATGGATGATTTTTGTTGAAAACGGCGTCATCCGACTCTTTCTTTAAATAACATTTTTTCGTTTTTCCATGAGTTCTATCTTCTTATTTAATTGATGAATGTTTTGAATGATTTCCGTTTCAGATAACACAAACCGGACCTCTCTTTGATTGCCGACCCATTTGACACCTAAGCGATTACTTTCATCTCGATAGAAATGTTTAATTATAACATAACAGATTGCTCAATAAAAGATTGAATTAATGCGCTAAAGGTGAACAGTATCAAATATAAATATATGCTGAACAACAAGCGAGGTGAATATATGTGTGCAAAATATACGCACACTGATAAACCCTATATATATATCAGATGTATCTAGGATAGCTAACGGTGGAAGCTGCTCTTGTCGGCTTATTGAAATGGAAAATCGAATTCTAACAACCAAAATCTCGTATGAACGTATCAAATGCAATACAAAATAAAAGACCGGTCTGTCCATACATTCAAAGACCAGAAAGAAAGAAAGAAAGAAAGGA
>GL501544.1:508298-531962 GCA_000149185.1 Mayetiola destructor
CATCTATGTGTATTGGAGAGCACAATGTTAAATGGTTTTTTGCTTATCGGTGAAAAAAATGGGATTTTTTCCTTTGACCCGTTAATGTTTGTTTTTATCAGTGCTTCGAGAATTGCCTGTCATTGACCAAAAACCAACTTCACTGGTTTTTTACAGCTTATATTGGCTTGATTCGGTCGGAATTGATCTCAACACGCGAAATATTAATCTGTTTAAATCCGGTTACAAGCTCCAATACAAATGAATATATATCCAAAATGGAAAACTATTCAATGACCCGATTCCATTCAAATTGCGCCAAAATCGGGGAAAAAAAATATCAAATAAGAAAATCAAATTTGAACGAAACGCCAGATGACATTAAACGCACCCATTTGCTGCAGCCATTATTATTTCTACGAAATATATAAAACATTGAACGTTACATATGTGTTTTTTTCTTCGAGACTTTCCATAGAAAGGGACAAATTCATTTCGTCAATACAAATTGTTTGTATCTCCGTCCAACCAACGCAGTGTGTACGCACTTGACAACAAATTAGTGTTTGTTGCTTACATTGAATTGTGACATATTTGTTTTTCATTTTGTATTTTCAAATGTGAACTAAACGAAAGTGGCAACAATTTGTGAAATTCAAGCAAATAAAATTTGTCATTTTATTTCTTGCAATATCTTGTCTTTGGTTTTGGAATGTTTTCTTTGGTGGCCACAGAAAGCTAATAAATCCAAAAACAAAAAAAATGTGCTAAATATCGGATTTTAAATTCGGATTTTTGGGAAAAAATTCCAACCAAAAATTACGACATCAAACAAATCGTAGGATCATCAACAACAACAATCAGATATCTGCGAACGAAATAAAAGACTGATTTCAACTCTTCTCTTTATTTCGGTTCGAATTCATTGAATTTTTTGTTTTTGTTTTGGTTTATCGATAATAATTAAATTATTGAACCCACCGATATTGAGTCCATCATTCGAAAATAAGAAATTCGAAAGCAAAAAAATATTTTCTCGTGCAAAATCTAAAACATCATTCAATGAAAATGACACAAGGTTTGCTTCAAATCGTTGCATCAAATATACCAAAACCAACAAAACATGGTAAAACTTACTATGCCAAAGGGGATTTTTTGTATTTTCATTATTTATGTGACAATTACAATGATGTGGTGAGTAAAACAACAATACATAATAATTTCCGCCCTTTTCGATCCAAATCAAATAATTAACATTGAAATTCATTGTATTTGTATCATTGTTTCAGGGTTGGGGTTGTGCATATAGAACGCTTCAGTCCATGTGTTCATGGATAGTGAGAAATCGTGATTCAATGGATATTGATGGTGACAATCATTTAATGATCAACGATGCCCCATCGATTACAGATATCCAACAGACCTTGGTCAATATTAATGATAAACCGCCCGAATTTCTTCATTCAACCGATTGGCTTGGTGCTTTAGAAGTGAGTTTTCGAATTTTGAATACCATCCCAACTGGAAAACGGACAACAAACTGAAAAAAAAAAAAAAAAATGAAATTCTTTTCTTTCTTTTTTCTGTTTTACTCATCTTTTCCTTCGTTGCAGATTTTTTATGTGATTGATACTTTGTACGATATATCATGTCGTATTCAACATATTCCCAGTTGTCACGATATTCGCAAATATTCAAATATAATAAAATTCTATTTCGAAAATTTTGGTGGCTTAATAATGATGGGAGGCGATTTGGATTCATCATCAAAATGCATTGCTGGCATTCATATCGTTGATAATGATGCATATCTATTGATAGTGGTGAGTAAATTTTCATTTCATTTGCTCCATTGGCAAATTTGAATTTTGTTTTTCTGTTCGTTTTTCGTTTGTCTTGTCGTTTCAAATATTTTTTTCCCCCATTCCGAGAATAAGAAACAAAACAATGAATGGTATGTTCAATTCAGAATGCACAGTGCATAGTGCACACCGATCACGTGTCACAAAAAATCAAAAAAAAAAATCGATGACGTTTAAGGATGTTGTGTTACGAAATGTGTAATAATAAGATCAATGTATCGATAAAACGATTCAAGTTCGTGTTGCGATGTTCGCGTATGTCTGGTCTGGTTGATAGGAAATTTTGATGTCAAAAATGGCGCGGTATGATGATTTGATGGTTTTTCAACATTTAGATGTCGTATAGAACACAGGATGATATGGGCTGACCGATACTGCCTCTCAACCTTTCTCACTATGTAGCCTGTAGCATTAACAACAAGCGCATTAGACGTGATTCGTTCGTATCATCGATTTTAGGATTTAGTGAGGGAGAATTTTAATTTGTTTAAAGAAACTAAGGTTTTTTTTTCACCTAAAAGGTTTTTATTATTCTAATTTTTTTTTTTTTTTTTGGTTGATATTTTTTATTTATTTCCTTCATTGGTGATTTTGCAAATATTTTTTTTTTTCAGTTTTTTGAAAATATTTGATTTTTCTATCTTTAGTGTCAAATGAATCAAAATTTATCACAAAATACTTAGTTTACAGAACCTCAAATGGAAATTGGAATTTGCTGAAGGCCTAAACTAATCGATGAAATTTTTCTTTTTCTTCGATTTTTCTTTCTTTCTTTCGTTGACTGCATTTTAGGATCCGCACTTTGTCGGTGTACCGAAATCGATTGATGACCTCATTCATCAAGGATACATTCGATGGCAGCACACATCCGATTTTGTGGATAGTTCATTCTATAATTTATGTTTACCTCAATTAAAATATAAATGTGACTAGTGCTTGTTTTGTGTTGATCAATGTTCAAATTTACAATTGTTTATTGAGATCATTGACACAACATTTTATTTTGCTATTATATATTTCGTAAAATTTTTCCCTTTATTTTGTTTTCTTTCTCATAATTCTAATTTTGATTGTGCTCGCGCCACAATGATTTTGACATTTGAAAATTGATATTTTATGTATGCAATGCAAACTACAAGTATTGCAGGGCATACGTAAACCATCAAAATTCTAATCATAAAATATTCTATGTAAAAAAAGAACGATAAAAAATGTATTTTACTACAAAAATAGAAAAAAAAAAAAAAGAAAAAAAGAGGGCAAAAAAAAAACAGGAACAAAAGATTTATTAAAAATGATTGTTGAAAATATTTGATTGAAAATAAAATATTTTCGAATAAAAAGAAAAACTGTTGTTTTAATCGATTTGAATTCGATTTCCATATTCCATGAGGCATTCCTTTATTGCCTGTTGGCATTCACAGTAGTCCCGGAAAGGCGGTGCAATTACTGCTTCAAAGATATTCATCATTTCGATATATTTTTTAAGAGATTCTTCGTATTTGCCTTCTTTGTACAATCGCCTGGCGGTTTTTTCAAGGATCTCCGTATCCTAGGACATATAAAAAAAATTTATCATAATACATAATAAAAAGATCATAATATTTATCCGTCGATCTCTGATGCCTCAAATCTTACCTGAACCGATTTAAGGCCCTTCAAAATATTCGTGTATTCACCACATTGAATGCACTGAATCATAAAATCATTACAATCGGCTGGGATGGTGATAACATTGTTACACATTTTATTGCCAAGGCATCTGAAAAAATCATTCAAATGAATGCGTTAAAGTGATAAAAAAAGACATCCCATTAATCGAGACTCACTTGAATCGAATCTCATTGATGTTCATGTCCTCAAAAATAGGCCAATTTTGTTCACAGGCTTCGCATTGGCAATCAAACCAATAAAATTTCTTTAATTTTGATTTGCGTTCGTCTTTTGTGTTTTGACTGTATAATGGACCATAATTTTCCGATAGCCTATCACCAGATTTCATGCCCCGAATCGATATCACATGAACGGCTGTATTTTTAAAGTAGCGCACAATTGATGGATTACACGAATGATTGAAAAGAGCCAATGTTGAATACAAAGCTGTCGGGAATCAAAGTTTTTGCCAAATAATTAAATTATTATGAATACTCCACCAAAACGAAGCAATTTCAATCGTTTTACCTGCACCGATAGCAACCGTTTGTCGATCACCACTTTTTTTCGATTTCAATAAATCGAACACTTCATGCGAATTAAATTGTAGAATTTGAAGATTACGTAAAATTAAGCCACCAACAAAGATTCGATCATTGTCCAATGTGTCATTGTCGGCGCCACGATTATCACTATCGAAATAATGATTGGCTTCCAAAAATTTCACCAAAAATGATGCCATAAATGCGTATTGTAAGAAACTGTAAATTGGACGGCTTTTTTCGTGTCGAACCATTGTGAAAACACGACGATAATCATGCGATGGTAAGCTGTAATTTAGAATTCAATTTAAATTTAAGGTGGACATTCATTTTGTTTTTTTCATTATCCGAAATGAAAACGTACGTTTTAATGTCATCGAAGCCAAGAGCATCAGTCAATTGATTACGAATGCTCTTGTAAAATGATAATGGACGTTGTGAGATCATTCGCATGGCCAGATGACAATTGATTGATGCGCCCGAATTCCATATCGTTTCCAATAATCCACATTCAAATTTATGATAAGAATAAATCGATGCATTTCGACATTTCATCGAACAAAATACAACATCAACACAATTTGGACACGGTAACGGTGTGATTACTCTGGGGCGGAAAAAAAGAAGAAAAATCGATCAACAAACTCAACTCAAGTTCCAATCCCGATCAGAAAGATTTTTTACCTTGTAAAACAGTGCTGACAATGTGATTTAGCAAAACGTTCCATAAGCGTTGCACAAGCAGCACTTTCCACTAAAATTTCTTCACCAACTTTGATATCGCGATTGGTTTTCGCAAAACGGCCCTCCAATTCATTGTAATCAAATGTGATTGCCTTATGCAATTTGGTGTTCAATAGCGTTTCCGGAAGCGCCTTTTTATCCGTATTTAAATTCATTTTCTTCTCGTAATCGATTTGGCGTGGCAACATTTTGATCATAATTTGTGCATCTTTTTCCAATTTTCCACGTTTTTCCATTGGTAATTTTGAATTATCTAAATGTGTTATGGTTTCCCTACCAAATCCCATACAATCATGTCAATTGGTTAATTTTTTTCGAGTTTACGATTTTCAACTTACTTGAACGAATTTAAAGCATCTGCATATGATTTTTTAGCCAAATGACATCTTGCGGCTCGTTCTTTTAATTTGTAAAGCATTTCGACGGGATAATTTTCGGTGGCCAGTTCAATATCATCCAAAGCATGATTAAATTTCTCCATATGATACAATGCAGCCGATCGATTTGCCAATAGAATCGAAAAATCCTTATCTTGAATTTTGAACGAGATTCGTTTGAATTTTTTTTTATTTTTTTTGTACAAAACATTCCTACACCAATCACTCTGCTCACCTTCATTGCCTGGTATCAAAAGTAATGCTTTATTATAAAAATCAAGTGCGGCTAACCAATTTTGTTGCTGAAAAGCTTTATTTCCTTTTTGTTTGAAATCCAAAGCCAACGATACACTTTTGATGGATTCAATATTATGTGTTACTTGGAAATTTTTCACATCGTCCAATTGCGATACAAATTTGAAGCGGCCCTCATCATTTTCCAAATTGGTGAAATTTTTCACTTGTTCGGCATTCAAACTTTTTTGTAGTGTTTGAAAGAGATCGGTTATGAAACCCTTATTTTCTCCAATATCTGTAAAACGGCCCATATTTTAAATTGTTCGATTTGTCCGAAAATGAATGATGACTTTTTGAACGAAAACGAATACTATATAATGTGCGACTTAATGAAAATGTAAACCAAGTGAGTGAATACACCACACGAACAGGGAACCGGGAATAAAAATTTAAATTGGTTTATTTTAGAATTTTGCCGCTGTGCTATAGAGCGATATTTTGGTACTACGCATTGCGCAAACAAGTTTTTTCTTCTTTCATCATACGAATATGGGTTTTCATGTGAAATACGGAATCAACGGAAGGCTGTGCGCACATTTCGTACGATCCAAATGTAATTTTCCGATGCCATATGCAATGATCATATCGTACCATGCATAAAATAATAAACATTTCACAGTGCGATCGGCGTTCGGAATGGGATCGTGTTTGAATTACGTTGAAAATGAAGTCGATGCCAAATCATTCTTTAGAATCATGTGTGTGTGTGTATTCTCTGTTGCATTTTGAACGATTTTCCAATCATTGGATCAACCATCGCTGTCTGAATTCCCACATTTCGAGAGACTCGAATCACAAAGAATTTCAATTTATAGAACGAAACGCCTGAATATATGCAATCACATTTTTGTATGAATGAAAACTCCAACTTCGTATACGAGATAGTCAAAGTCATGCGCGTGTCATCTGTCAATGACATATGAACATAAACAGTGGAACAGCAAAAACTTGTGTTGTGATGTTGTTTCATATATAACTTATTTTTTTTTTTGGCATTTCAGTACGCAGGTGTAAAGTGGCTGTTCTGTGTATACAAATTTTGTTCTTTATCTTCTGTATTTTTTTTTCGTTTTTTTTTCTGGCAATATCAGCAAAGTGGATGCGGACCATATCGTTCTACCCTTGTTCTTGTTCAATGTTATCCGTGTTCGGTATTGTGTTGAAAATTTATTTGTGTATTTGTAATGAGTGAAGAAAAGTGTTGTACATAAATGTGCGTGTGGGTGACCAGCTCGACATACGGCATTTTCAAAATCATATATTGTTGTTTCAATCGCACTTGGATTTGCCGCCGCATATCGACCAAATTTTTCTCTGGTGAATTCTCCATTTAGTTGATGCATTTGGGGCATTTGGAAACAATAACCAGGACAAAAAGAGACAAAACTAATTCAAAAGTGAAACGCAAATCAAATTTATGGTGAAAATAGGAAAGGACAACAACTCAATAGCACCAATACAATTGAATGACATGAACAAGGAGAGCTATTTTCCATATGTATGAATTTTCCTGTTGTTGCATCCATGAATGTTGGATGAATGGCTGAAGATCAATATATGACGGTAAGTTTGATTTCATTGAATTTTTGTATACGACCGATTTCACAAGTGTGTGAATTATTATTTGTGTTTAGCGTCTTGTATAGGCTTCATTTGATTCATATCAAAGCATAAAAATTCGAAAATTTGTGTGAACTCTTTTGGAAAAATGTTCAAATTATTCGAAGATTTAGTCGTACGTCATTAGTTCAAGTAAAATCAAATCATTTGTTTTTTCTCATCGCATTCCGATTTAAAAAAAAAAACCAAACAAAACAAAACACAGGAAAAAAATCCATTGAAGCTCTAAAGCAAAAACATAAATCATTATTTTCCATCGGTTTTGAGTGGCATGGATGAATATCAGCGATATTGTGAACATGGATATAGCGACCAAGACATTATTTAATCAATTGATACATTCTTTACGATGATTCAAAATTAATTTACTTTCAACTCAATTCATTCATCTATTCGGCACACTTTAACATTTCGGCTTGAATCGATTCAATGTTCTCAAACTTTTTATTTATGAATAAAATGCATGGAAAACAAATCGTTAAGCGATAATAGTGCTAACGTGATAAGAATGCAAATATAAAATGGATTCAACAAAAGCGTAAAGTTTAATTATAATTGTTGTTGTAATCATTGAAACAAATCATAGGGCACATTCATTTTCATCAAATCGTTATCAATGCTTTCAATTAATTTATATTGACACGAAAGACAATGAGAGAGTGCTATTTGCAACACACAAAAACGGGGATATTTTTCATAAAAATTGTAAATTAAATAAACGAAGTGACAAAAAAATTGCAAAAATTTGCAAAATAGGCAAAACGCCACCAAAAGACAACCCCAAGGGAAATTCATTCACGGGGAAAAAGAGAATATTATTCAGTTTTTGTATTCGATTAAATATTGCGTGTTTATTTACTTATTTACGGACATGTCTTTAGAAGATCCATTTTTTGTTGTAAAAGAGTAAGTATCGATGTGAAAAAAAATGTATTTTTATTTCTATTTCCAACGTTGTTATACGCGTATGCGTGACATTCAAAGCAACCACAAAACAATCGAATGATGGATTTTAACATTTTATATATATATATATATACCGTTGTTGTATGTTTATATGTTGTGTGGATTGTGTGGATAGGGGCAAAATAGAAATATGTCACATTATTTCAAACGAACGAACGAAAAAATATGTTGAACACATTATTTTAGCTGGTTAACTCATTTTTCAACAGAATTGTGGTATTTTATTTCATGACTAAAAAACCCAATTATTTTTCACATTTTTCCTTTTCACATTTTTTTTTTCTTCTCTTTCGTTTTGTATCAACCACAACGTTTGTTGCCAACAGTGAAGTATTCAAGGCATTAAATAAAACACGAGGTTTGTATTTGCGGTGGCGTGATTTAGGTGATGCTGGTAGTGCTGAAACCGAATGGACAACAACTGAATTGAGAAACTCTTTGCGAAGCATCGAATGGGATCTGGAGGACTTGGAAGATACAATTAATATCCTTTTCAAAATCAAAAAAAAAAAAAAAAAAAATCATTTTTCATTTCAGTATATCTGATTTATAGCAATAAATATTTATTTATTATGTCACATAAAAATAATAATAATCCTTAACCGCCTGAAATACCTATTGTCGAGAAAAATCTGAACAAATTTAAAATCGATCAAAAAGAATTGAATAGCCGACGATATTTTATCGATGCCACACGCGATGAAGTCAAATCGATGAAAGAGAAAATGAGCTTGAATCGTAATCGTGACAAAGATATAACGGCAAGTCGACCATTACTCAATAATTGTAATCAATCAATAATAATTGGTGGTAATCATCATTTAAACGATACAAATAATTGCAATAATTTGTTTACAAATAATTGCATCAACAATAATATTGCATCGTTAAATACAAATTCGGCAGCAAATTTTACAACAACAATTGTTGGTACAATGGCTCGTCATAGCGGTACAAAATATTCAAAATTAGAAAATTCATTGGATTCACCGGGACATTATGGGACATCGGCTGCATTGGATAGCCCATCGCATCGTTTTTTGGGCGAAAATGTTTCAGTGCAACAGCGTATGTTACAGGGACAAGATGAACAGCTGGATATTATAAGCGATTCAATTGGCACATTGAAAACTGTTTCACGTCAAATTAATATCGAATTGGACGAACAAGCTGTGTAAGTTGTGAATTAATTTTAATTATTCAATTAAAATTTTCCTCAACAATTTCAATTTCAATTTGATTTTTTTTTGCCTTCATTTTCTTCAGGATGCTGGATGATTTTGGCAATGAATTGGAAAACACTGAATCGAAAATCGATTCGACGATGAAAAAAATGGCAAAAGTTTTGCACATGAACAATGGTATGAAACACTCAAATAAAAGAGGAAATCTTTTTTTTTTTTTTGCTCAGATATTCAATAAAATTTCCGTTTTTTTTCGCTATATTTTCAGATAAGCGTCAATGGATGGCCATAGGAATTTTATCTCTTATTTTATTTATTGTGATAATTTTGTTTATAATTCTGTAATTTAGCTGGTCAGTTTTAACATTTGCATTGTATTCGTTTTAGTTTTTCTGTCTGATTGTTCTTTATTTGTAATTCGAGACGTCTTTTGATCATTCAATTTGTACTTAATTGGGAAATTTCAATTTTATTTCATGGCACCAAATTAACTTCAGTCTCCAGGATATCATGTGCTGAAGCACAACTGGAACCATTCCGGAATTATTCAGTCTAAATCTATTTTTTTTAAGTATTTTCATCAGTATTTGTAATATTGTACTCTTCAGTGGAAGCACAGAAGATGAACATTTTGAATTGGAAAAAGGATTTTTTATTTTTATTTGGAAACAAAAAAAAAAAAAATTTGATGTTTTCAGGACAAACCTCATTCGTTCGACAGAGTCCGCAAAATATCCAATAAATAATAATTTTTTGGAAAAAATTTGAAATGTAATGTATCTATCAAAAATTATTTAAAGAAAAATCAAATTTATCAGATGCATTTAATCCAACATACAACAAAACATATACAAATTTCAAATGTCCAATTAAGACGGTTATGTGACAAAATGAAAATAGAAAGAAATAAAAACGAATATTTACAATAAAAAAAATTTTTAATCTATAATAATCCATATTTATGGCACATGTATTATATACATGAAACAAAATACCCAAATTTACACCCCATTGTGAAAACATAAACTAGTTTCAACGTTTGTCAAAATTCCAATAAAATACAATTTCTCAACTAGCGTTCATTCTTTTCTGTGTCTAAATTCAGGCAAAAACAATTACTATTGAGTTTGTCATGATGCATGTAAACGGATCAGAAAGTTGAAAATTCACAGCTTGTAAAAATAGGAAAATGTGATTGAAAAATTCACTTAAGTAGGCCTAATAAATTCAATGATACATATGTATTAATTGCAATTAAATGCAGGAGCTTCCGAATATTTTGAAAATTCCACTCTCATCGAAGCATCTGAATGAATTCATTTATTAGAGCAAAAACAACGATAAAAATGGAGAAAAAAAATAAAATAAGAAACAACTGTGTAATATGTAATTGTTTTTGCCTGAATTCAGACGCAAGAAAATAATGAATGCTAGCTGACAACGTTTATTTTGTTAGAAATTCGACAACTTGTGAAACTAGTTTATGTATTCATAACGGGGCGGAGTTTGATGTATTTTGTTTAAAGTGTTAAATACACGTGCCATTTACTAAGAGATCGATTCGATATGATGTCTGTTTCACGCATTCCATTTTTCGAACTTCATTAAACTGAAATTCAAAAACAATTCTTTTTTTAAAGTGCGAATTCGTCGCAATAATGATGTGGATATTATATGTATCAGTTCCACTCCGAACAGAAACGAATTTTTGAATAAATAATAACCATTTCAAATAACAAATACAATTGAGGCTGCTCAAAGACTCAAGCGAGCAATGCTCAAATGCTCGAGCAGGCAAACGTCGGATGCTTAGAAAATTTAGAGTAAACGTCTCGTAGATAATAGTAGCTAATGAAAACTCCGTGAATGAAACGAATTTTGAGCTTAAAAACTCCTTTAATTTGATTAATTTGAGTCATCAATATAACATGTTAGAAACAAATATCGTAAAAATAAAACCAAATTATTTTTTGGAAGATTTTAATGACTCGCGTCTAAACATAAAGTATCTTTCATTTATCTCGATCTGTTCCCCATATGATAGTGTCCATGTTGGTTTCCCAGATTCACTCAAACGACTATTACTTTCGTTCATTGTATACTCATACTTTTGATCAAATGGTTTTGGAAAATTCACAAACTTTAATGTTTGCAATTCAAAATTTTCATCGAAACTTTCGAATATGTTTATTAAGGAATCAAACTTACTTGGTTCATAAAATAAATAACAATCGGCGTATTTACTTTTTCTAACCGTTATTTCCAATATTTTTAATTTCTTGAATTGTTTCACTAAATCAACGATTCGATTTATATCATTAACGACTCCATTCAAGGTGAACTTTCTCAGTTCTGGCATACGAAATGCAAGATTTTCGATTTTAAAATTTCTGCCGGTGTCATAAAATAAAATATCAAAGTTTTTCACATTTTGAAGTACATGTACTGAGCCATTCTCTTTTTTTAACAAAAAATTTTCATCAGGAAATATAAGTTTAAGTGTTTTTAACTTCGTCAAATACGTTGCAATCGAATTCATTGTTTCCGCCTCTGGCATATAGAGTTGAATCTTTTCCAAATTCTTATTATTTTCAAAAATATATTTAAATTGGTATTCTCGTATCGAACCAGAGTGTAGCGCTAATTCGGTCAAATTTTTTACATTATTCAAGCAATTTGCGTCGTTTGCGCTTCCGATCAGTTCAAAATTTTCAAGTTTCGGAAATATTGATTTCAATTTTAATTCATTTCGGCTGCTCCAACCGAAAATTTGACACTTTGTCACTTTTGGAAAACTAATGCCATTTTCTAATATATCTTTCCAAAATTTGTCATCATCGTAAACTATAATTCGCAGCTCCTCTAAATTTTCTGCATATCTTTTAATAATATTCTGTCTTATTCTAAAGTTTTCATCATAAAATACGAAAATTTCAATTTTCTTTACTTGGTCACCGGCTTCAACAAGAAATGACTCAAGAATTAGATGATGTTTGAAATTCAGGAATGTGTTGTCAAGATAATAATTTTCAGAGAATCCATTTTCAAATTCTTTCTCAATTTGAAATAAGCGCTCATCTAATATTCTGGCGATTAATGGATATTTTGTTATTGATTTCACCCGATATGCGATCCATTTCACTGTTTCGAAATCACTTATACTGACAATCTTTTGTTTGATATTATTGAGTGAGGCATTAGGTATTCGCTGCCGAAAGGTTGTACCCCAAGCACCAGGACCAGCACCTTCACATTGGATTTTCTAATTGTGCAAAAGCAAAGATGTTTTCATTTTGAAGCAAAAAACAACAACTGCTAAACTTACAATTCCTTCGAATATAACTAGGAACACCGTCAAACCGTAGATGAAACCCATTGTTTTCACTTCTAATTCTTCAAAATGAAACTCTTTACTAGCCAACGATTCAAATTTCAAATCGAACGAAAAACTTATGATCACATAACGTCGACACGTCGCCTTTTATATATTTCATTTACTATATTTTTCTATTAGAAATATATTTTGGAATTCGAGAATATATTTGTTTCTGTTAGTAGTTACTGATATATGTAATAACAAATGAGTCATAAAAATTATAGCCAACGATAATAATAAAAAAAAAAGAATTGTTTTTCAAATTCAGTTTGAAAAAGCTCAACGAATGGAATGTGTGAACAGGCACGTATATTATTAAACATATATAATTTTAAAAGAATACTCCCAATAAAATACAATGAAGGTACAGATGAAGTTCATTCTTCAAGAAGAAACATGAAAATCCTTTATTTGCATTTATTTTCATTTCTTAATTCGAAATTTTTTTTTTGGTCATTTGGTGTGAACAATTGGCTTATGTATTATTATCATTAACATTATTTTGCCACTATTCACCAATCGCTTTGTGGTCGACGATAAGTCGTGTTATCACTACGTATCACAGATAGTACTGGTCCAAAATATGGTATAATATATGCGGAACCATCGGCTGGACCAACCATTTGTGTTGCTATTAATATAACATCGACCAATTGACCAAGAAACATAAAACCAAATGTACAAAATTTCAACAATCCAATAGCCGGATATCCAAGATAAAATCGATCAATGCCAAACATTCCCAAAAATATTGATAGCAGCAATGCGGTATCAAAGTGATATCCATTCCTGTAAATAATATTATTTTTGATTATTATTATTAAATGTATAATAATGATACGAATCGAAATTTCAAATAATTAATCGATGAAAGTGTGAACACTTACGTCCATTGACACGGGATTTCACCTTTAAAACTGGCATTTTTGGTTTCGCTGCATGAAATTCCATCGGCTGCTATGCACCAAACTTTAGCTACATTATTTCTATTGCAATCGAACGGTTGCTGTGTCTTTGGATCAATATGATTTATATTTGGATCGGGACATAAATATTGGCCCACTCGTAATTGACTACAATCCAATTCGACCAAAGATATAGTTTCAACCACATCGTTGATTAAAATCAAATAAATTACACTCAAACAATATTTTACAATTGAAAATGTCATTCTGTTGCCATTAATTCATCGTCACTTTAAGCAATTTAATACAAAATCTCATTTTTCCTTTTTTGCTTAAAAAAAAAAATGGGAAAAAAATGGGCAGCGCTATGTTTTGTTCACAATTCTGCAATTATTTTTTCGTTGGCGTTGAGAGATTGTTTGTGTTTTGATTACGGCTTAGATATTCGTCAATGGGCAAAAGTCATTGTGTCTTTCGTGATGTAGTTCCATTAAAATGTCATGCGAATACACTGGAAGTATTAGACTTCCAGCCAAATTAAATAGCAACCAACTTCACGCCGATCGCAGATAGCACACTATACACATTCAATTTTTTTTCTTCCTATTCTTCGTTTTGCTATTCATACTGATAGCTTTGTTCAATACGGTCATCAAGGAGTTGATTGAATGAGACTGAATATATAAAATCGTGTACATTTGTTGTGATGACGGACATCTATGAGTCCTGTAAGACAGGATACATGTATCGGGTCCCGTGGCCAAATTGGATAAGGCGCTTGACTACGGATCAAGAGATTGTCGGTTCGAGTCCGATCGGGATCGTGCATTATTTTTTTTTTTCATTTTTTCTAATTTTTTTTTTCTAAATAAATGCTTTAATAGATTCGTACAATTGTAAATACATTCAACTTTCAATTAAATTTTCACCAAAATATGAATTTATTTCCATTCAATAACAGTTATTTTTTTTTTTTTTTTCATTTAAATTCCAAAATAAATTTCAATAATCGTACTCATTTTTTGTTATCACATTCATTTTTCGTATCGTTTGCTTTCAATTCAATACTGGCCTGACGTTCAATAATTTCCCTTTGTTTTTTTTCTACGACCCGCACTTCTGATGGCGTTAACATTCCCCGTAAAATTGTCTCATAACTGACCGAAATCCCTTTATTTGACATTTTCTGATACAAAAGCCAACATTCCTTCTCTCTAATGCTTCGCACATATTCCGGAAAAACGGCATTCGAGTCCAATAGGCTAATTGATGATTTTCTATTCGATGCGCAATTCACAATTTCGATTGATACTTTTGTCAAATCACCATTACCGCTATCCATTCCGAAATGTGGCATTCGATTATTGTTATCATTCCGTTTACTGCCACTTTTGATCAGAGGCACCATACTTTTTGGGCTGACACTGCTGCTGACACTGTTCAAAATGGTAAATTATGGAGTGAGTTCAATCATTTTTTATGCTAATCGACCGAGCAAACAATTCGAAATGTTTGTCAATTTCGAATATATATAATTGTAATTTTGTTGTTGTCAAAATTCATGCAATGAACCACATTTCCAACCAAGCGAATGCGATTATAATAATTTGTAATAACAACAAAACGTCGTCAACCGTTGTATCAAATACTAAGGTGGGGAAGTGCTCAATGGCATGCGTGTATCAAGACGATTAACGGAAATCAATTGAAAAAATCAGTATTTGAAATGATCAATGGAATTATTACATCGCTGCCATGCACTTAAACTGTATTCAATTTCGATTATGGTGCAAAAATTCAATATTAAAAAATAAAAACAATAAATAAATCGACTTTTCTTTGACATTTCGATATGTAATTATTATTTCAATTGAACGAATAATCGAATTCTGGTTGTAGATAAATTATTGGCTTGATATGCTCAAACTTGGCGCAAACCATCAAGGTGAATAACGTCAATCCACAGTCAAATCAAATTAATCACAATAAATCATTATTATACAGGGGAATTTTTTTTCCAACATTTATCACACTGATCAGCTCACATGCCAATCAGTGTGACAACTGCCGGAAATTTTTTTCCTTGTGTAAAATGTAAAATGCATAAAATGAGAATTGACAGGCCTTTAACTTTTCGTTCAAAACTTACCCGACGCCATTTGATTTATGGAACATTGAACCAGGCGGTGCGGTTGGCGGTCGATTCAATCTAATTTTAGCTGTTAATGGTACCAATGATGCCCTTCGTAATACCGCTGGTAAATCGATAATTGGATCCTCTTCGGCAAAATTATCACCATCTTGAAATGAAACTTTAGAATCGGAAACCTGATATTTGATTGTATATTTCAATCACAAAAAAAAACAAAAACAAAAATTTAATGCTTAATTAAAATAATATTCACCTGATTTTCCAACTTTTCGAAGTGATGGAGCATGTTTTTCATGTGACTTATCGAATGTTCCGTTCGAAGAATAATCTTCACGTTCTGAATCGCTTGCGCTCGGACTCAATAAAGACACCAAAGTTACGATTTCGCTTACATTCACGGCCGATCGAGCTCTCGGTGCTGCTGTAATTTTAGATGATTTTGTTGGTTTGCTCAAACGAGACGTGAGCGCTTTTGCTGTACTTGGCCGTTCTTCATATATTTTGTCGACCATTATTTTGTTTTGAATGTGTTGATGATGGGCTAGCTTTAGATTGAATGTATCCATTTCGACTGGTGCTATTTTTTTGCGTCTTAATCTCTTTTTGAAAGAGTGGTTATGTTGACCATTTTGATAACGATCTTGTGCTTCAGCCGGTGGATTTTGACGTATTGGTGCAGACATTACACGAGTTAATCGTGGCCGAGCATCATTTAGCGAAGCACTTTTTCGCCTAAATTGAATTCGTCGTGTTTCGGCTGAAGTTTTTGCCGGATTAGCCACAGATTTCTATTTCAACAAAAACAATTTCAATTCAAAATTTCAGTTTGTGTTCACTTAAAATGTGAAAAAATAATATTAATGGTAATTGGACAATTGTGGCACCATTTTGGATGTAGGCATCGCTTGCTTGACTCCACACTCAGAGTCACTGGTCAAATCCAGTTCAGGTATCGCCTGCGCCAGAAATATGTTAATATTTATTTTCTCTTCATTGCGCTTAGCCGATCTATTTGTGGATGTTTTCACATTTTCCGGCAATTTGTGTGTGCTATTGCTGTTCAAGAATGAAAAAAAAAAAAAAAAAAATGTCGTAGATTATTATTTATTGGTTGTCAAATATAGAATGGTTTTCAGTTCACATCATAGTCATTTCTGGTACAATTTGGCTCAGTCAATTGCTCAATTCAACAATTCATTGAGGAAGTGTTGAATTGAGCACATCCACGCAAAGTTCATGGATTTTAATCGACATTAAAGTTTAATTCAAAGTTAACGCCATCCATTCAAAACGAATGTAATTTTATTCATATAGCTATTGTGTGCTATATGCAACAATGATGCTATTGAACTTTGAAAATATTCACAAAACATTCCATTTGTGAAAATAAATGTTTATTTTATGTTTATTAACATCGTTAATCGTTCGTTCATTCAAATACACAATATACAATATACAATAGACATACGGTATGCCACACGCATCTTTTCAAATAGTGTTTCCATGTTTGTGAAAATATGTGTTATTGGAAATACCACACAATTCATTGCGAAAAACGCAAATAAATATATGATTTTTGACATGATGGCAAAATGCAAAACAAAAAAAACAAAAAAATCAATTTAATTGGGTTACCGAGTTCCCCATCTCCGGAACTCTACATATTTTCGCAAAAATATATGACAACACATGAATTTGGGTCTCACATGGAAAAAGAGTCCCCATACGACGCTTCGCGTCTTTTATTAGTATTTCGCTGAACAGTAAAATCGATAATTGATATATGCGGAATATATGCAAAGAATGAAGAAAACTTTTTGTTTACGTTTATGTAAACACACAACAGTATTGAAAAAAAAAAAGAAAACAGAAAAATTAAGCCTACAATCCATAAAAACTCAATTCTCATTCTAGTAATAGGGAAAGTTAGTCGTTAACATCATTTAAATGAAAACTAACATTGAACATTGAATGAAATCGAAAATCAAAATCCAAATTTAGAATACACACTTCGGTTCAATTCCATCGATGTTGGCTTTATTGTTTTTGAATGCTGTAAATATTCGAAGGCTTGTTTCGGGTGCTTGATCTGAACCATTCCACGATCCATTTTCACATTTTGATTGAATATCGATGGATCGTTGATTACAAATGGTCGAAACATTTCGATTGTTTGCATTTTGATCGACGGAATATTGTTTCTGTAGCCGAAATCGACGTTCTCTTGTGGCTGATGTAAGCTGACAAATTGAATCACAATTAATGGATTTTTGTTTGCGTAGCTGAATATTTTGTGGCCGTGCACATGACATCATAACCTTTTCACGGTTTGCAGTCATAGTAAATTTTCCATTCGCACAAAAACCTTCTTATTTTTTTTGAAAAAAAAGGAAAAACAATGACTCTTTTATGATCCGGCACAAAAGAAAATGGAAAGTGGCCGGAAAAATGCCCCGTTTCAAATAACGAAATGGAAAATAGAATCTGAATGTATTTCAGGTATATTTGTTTTTTTTTGTTTTTCAAACGACCGTGGTGCTCGAGCAATAATCGGTGTTTTGGCTAATCCATCTGGTTTGATACTAAATATTTTGGTTTAGTTTTCAGCACTGACAACTTTTCGGCGAGGCGCACAATCACCCCAACAATAAAGATCCAAAAGACACAAATGTAAAAGTATAAGAAATAGAAGGAGAAACAAGAGAAAAACAAAAAGGAGATTGAGCACGAAAATTGGGTAATGGAAAGAAGAAGAAGAAAAAAAAACAACATTCAAACATACGGTAGTTTTATCGATTGCAATATTTAAGTTTCATACAACTGATTGAATTGATATACAGTTTAATCTCTTAAAAACGGATCATCATTTTTTGCCGGCTAGTTTGGTTCACGTATGAGAAATGGAGAATAGTTCATTTACACAGACTTTACTGTATACTTTTACTGTGACGATTATTTATTTCGTCGTTTGTTAGTCAAATCGAATCGTTCTATTAATTTTTTTATATTGTTATTCAGGTGGAATTGTGTATTATTATTGTGCCATATCGATAAAATAACTTTTGCCAACAATGACGAACAATATACAACATACAATGGCTGGCATAAAAAAAAAGAAAATAGTAAACAGTTGAATGGAAACATAATAGTAATAATTTAGTTGAAATATATCGACAATCGTGAACTAAAGTCGAACAGTTGATTCAAGTCATGCCTCATGCTATCAATGGAATATGTTAATAGGGGTGGTGGTGTCAATGGATGTTTTACAAAATGGTGAAGACTACCGTTTCCCCTTGGCAGGCATTTCTATCAATTTATGCTACCATCGAAATTAGTCCATGCCCTCGATATTGATGTTGATCATGAACGAACACATTGAATAGAATTGGCAAATTTTGAAATCGTTTTATGATTATTATCAGTTGCAAGTTGCAAACATTCGAAAATTCTATTATCCATTTTGCCAAAAAATAACCTACGTTAATGTAATTTGGGTATTTAGATGGGATTCAATAAAAATTGATATTCATTAATGATTGACATTTGACATTCGAGGCGTGATTATGCTTGCAGAGAATGAATGACAAATGATTATGGAGAAGAATGTCATGTACACGGACTTCTGTGCCGAATGGTAGTTGCCAATTGTTAGTTACGCACGAAATTGGCTTACTGCTTGCTAAAATTGTGACTAGCACTTGGTTGCTCCCACCCCCGGTACGAAGCGCTCAAAGTCATCGAAAAATTCGAATTTAATTGAATTCGAAATGGGCCTCGATTCAGTTTATTGCAACGAAAAAGATGGATTTTTTTTTTTGAAATCAATCAAAATTCAAGGGCATCATTAACAATGGAATTAACTGCATTGATACATTCTTCCGTTTGAACTCTTGCAATGTATCAACACCAACTTTTGGTCTATGAATTCAAGCAAATTGATTGAACTAACTATTTAAAAAAAAAAACCGCAATTCATGGATAATCATTTTATAGATGTCGAACATCTATGATCATTGAAGTTTATTCTTTTGCAAAACATTCAAATGAAACTTTAAGCACGAATAAAATTTCAATTTGGGCTGATTTTTTTTTTTTTTTCATTTTCAAATCGATTGGCAATGACTTTTTAATCAAATTCGTGCATAATTCAACCTTACCTTTATAATGTTTTAATATTCGAACCAGGTCAATCTAAGGTACAATGCAATTTATGCGCTCAAAAAATCCTCGTCAATTGAATCATATTCGACATTCGATTAGATTTGGGATACTTACTCATTGCTGGTGGGTCGAAAATCGATATCCCTTATCTTCGTCACCGTGGTTCCCTTTTCATTTTGATGTTTTAAACTAAAACAAAAATCATTTTCCAAAAAAATAAACTTTGATTGTAATTTTTATTTTCATTTTAATTTTCCATATATTTTTTTTTTTTTATCTAGAAATACTTTTTAATTAGACTCAACGAGTCTACATATTGAATTCTCCTGGCACACACACACACACACACACACATACACAAAGATCATCATAACAAAAAAAAAAAAAATATTATTACACAGAAACAAAAAAAAAATCCAGTATATATCACACCGTCCAGTGTGACAACTGCCGGAAAATGTTTGCTTGTGTATCTAGTGAGTATTTATTTAAAAATTGAAAAACGTTAAACATACATTTACACAAGAAACATATTAATCCGATGACGCTTGACTTCTCTTTTAAATTTTGTTGTTTTTTTTTTCTTCCTTCAAAAATTGAATAATAAATTCATGGAAATCTATCGAAAATCACACAAATTACATGCGAATGGAAGAATGATAGATTATTGCATATTATTGAAATCACTGGAATTAGGAGCGTCGAAAAAACACCCAATTCAATTCGGATTGATTAGCAAAATTCCCATAACATTTTCATGTGAATTTTGATTTTTTTTTTCCCCCTTTTAAAACAATGAAAACATCCCAAATACAATCACATTTAAAAATCATTGCATTTTATAAGCAAATGGCACCATTCCTCTTTTGTCGATTCATGCATGTCACGCATTTGCATCAAATCGAATGGCAATTGGCATTCTCTCTGTTTGATAAACAAATTTTTTTCTTTTTATTCGTTCTTTTCGGTTCCATATGGTCTCGAACTCAACCATTTCAATAAACTAACAAATGAAATTACATAAATTATTTCGCAATACTGGTATTTAAAGGCTTAATCAAATAGAATTTTTGTTTGTTTGTTTGTTAATGAAAGTAAATTAATTAATTTTTTCGATGAAAATTTCGATGTATCGAATCGATTTGATAGCATGAAACACATTAAATTAATACTTAAATATAAGACTGTTCTGTTTGATGCGCATTACTGTCTACAATTTCGAATTTTCAATACGCGAATTTATGTGGATTTTTCTTAATCACTTTTGAGAATGGACTCCAGTGGATTCGGTCCTTTTAATTTTAGCGCACTTTGGGTCGGTCGTTGTTGATCTGAAAAAAATATGATGAGTGAAAATAATGAAAACAAATATGTTTTTGAGCGCGTCTGGCAAAGCGGTCCAAATTGATTGTTTACTCACTTGAATCCGAAGTATTGGTCTTTTGAACATTTGTCTGGACTTGTAAGCAATTCAACCATTCCGACAATGTTATCTTTTTGTCATTATTTACATCACAATATCGTGGCATCTTTTTACCACATTTCTTTAGAACGCTATAATGAAATGAACTAATTTGAAAAAATTATTATCATTTAATGAATAATTTTGAGGTGATGATAATAATAATCACACATTCGACAACATATGATACTTACTTTGCAGCTGTAACAAGCTCTCTAAAGATTTTCCATTCTTTTCGTTCCCAAGATTTATTCTTATTTTGATCAATCAACACAAAACTTAGCGTTGCTATCCGTTCATCTTCACTCGCCCAATTGGTTGTGTTTACACTGGACGAAAAAAAAAGATCATTTTAAATTTAAAAATTTGCTATTTTTCGTCATTAAAAATTGAATACCAAAATAAAGTTTATTATTACCCAGCATTGGGACTATTGTCAATGTGTGACCTCAAAAAACCTTTTAGCTCTTTGAGAAATTCAAGCTTTCGTGGTTCAGGACATCCTTTCATCAGTCTTGTTGAATTGATAGCACAATCCGGTCGACCATCTTTTATTGATGTTCCTGGTATATTTTTTCCGGTGTCTTCATGAACACACCAACAATATCCAACCGAACGATAGCATTGAATCCGTTGATATCTGCCGTCTGGTGTACATTCGGGAACATATAGTGCTTCAGCACCACTCTAAAATAATCAACAACAAACATCGATAATAATTAGATGCCGTTTGAAAAACGATAACTCTTTAATTACCTTTTGATCATCCATAGCGGCAGCTCTATCTGCCAAACAATCTGATTCACTTTCGGCTTCACGTAGCACCGGATCAGTTTCAACAATGGTTTTGGAACGAAGCACTAGAACAATGCAAACCATTTAGCTTTTTTCTTTTCTTTTTTTTTGCCACAAATTTTTTTGCTATATATTTTGAAATAAGTGTTCACTTACAGTATACGGGCGGATAAGGTGTGACTGGTGTAAAAAATGGAAACATACGTCGGCTGCCCAATCGATCGTCTTCTTCATCCTCATAATCATCTTCCACACTATCTTCATAATCGTCCGAATGATTATCAGATGAACCGTTTCCGATGGCTTGATTTGAGCTTGGCAAATCGGCTATTGATATTTACAATGCAAATTATGATCAATTCAAATACTCCAAATAACAATCGCGTCGAAATTATCGCGTCATCAATACTTACAAATAAATTTATCTTTATTCATACAGCTGATCCATTCTTGACGCGATAGTTTTTCATCGGAATCCGTGTCGCAATTCAGTTGCTTGCCAAACAAACGTGCGCATCGTTTCGGTTTAACAACCTAACGAAAGATATAGGAGAAATGGTTGAAATGTCAATAGAACAGCCACAAATGATAAAGTGAGAGGGAGAAGGAGAGGGAGAGAGAGAGAGAGAGAGAATTACCTTTCTCACTAAACGTCTCATTTCTCGGAATTCCAATTTTTTGAATTTTATCATCTTTATTTGCGTCCATTTGATTGTATTTCCAATCCAGCACCATTTTATCGGTAATCATTTGTTCGGTTGGATGTGCTCGACTGTATTCACCATAAAATACATTCATTAAATTGCTATTGAATGCTTTATAATCATTGCGTCGACAAATTCGATTTCGTAATCGTGATCGGCTAACAGCACTTTGGCCACGTGACGGTGATCGTCTGATGCTTACTTTACTGATTTTCGGACAATTTGGTTTACCAATGGTTGTTGTTGTATTTGGTATTGGTTTACCTTGACCATCTGAACACCAACAACCAGCACCGCCCATACATTGTACAGCCGCATATGTGCCATCCGAACGGCATCGTGGCACAAATTTTTTATGTGACGATGATCGATGTGCAATGGCATAGGTACGAGATTCTAAACACTCTGTGTACGAATAATAATCTAAATGTTATTGGCAAAAAATAATTCAGATTTTATTTAATGCATGGATTGTCAGACATTCGGATATACATTATACATATTCAAATACATATATGTATATATATCGATAAATGAGAAAAAACGAGAAACAAAAAACAAGGAAAAAGGAAAAAAACCAACACAAACACAAAAATGATAATTGAATTGCATTTTTGTGTTCAAATGCATAACAAAATCGAATCGGAAAAAAAATGGGCATCAAATAATAATAATAAGCGCAAAAGCAAAATTGTACAATAATAATTGTATGGTATTTATTGGTAGGAAAAAGGGGCCAGAAAATCGGTGTGCGGTTTTTTTTTTTTTTAATTTTCATTTCTTTTGTTTTGGCTTGGGCAAAATGGTTAGAATAATAAAACTTAATGCAGACAGTATTGCAACAATAAAATGAAGTTAAAGAGAAGACAGCAGTTAAGATTA
>GL501544.1:532360-567526 GCA_000149185.1 Mayetiola destructor
ATTTAGTCAGAGCTCAGAACGTAACATCTGCTTTAAATAAATTCGTTGAAAGATTCACGTTTGTTTTCGAACACTTGGTAAACGGCTCGATAGTCTCAAACACTTTTTTTTTCCCAAATCCTAACGATGATATGAATGATATGACTAACATCGAACGTGATCGTTTCATTTTTTTCTTTTTCTGAATGAATTTGCCGAACAGCAACAGCAACAGCAGCAACATTAACCGCACATGATATGTGTGTATTTATCTATTTTTACATTCATTTAATTTGCCAGCGAATATATTTCCAAAAGCACCCATTCACTTATTCATCACATTCAAAATAATAAGGTTACGCGGGAAAAACGGGCAAACGGGCAAAAAGAAATTGAAGACAACAACAAACGAAAAATAAAAAAAATATATTGAATGAATTATTATAAAATAATATATAAAATATTATGTTGACGCCATATGTCGCCGCCACTTCTATTATTGTATTTTTTTTTTTTTAATATTGTGTCCACAAGTCTACAATGTAATTTGTCCCATTCATCATGTTGATATTGTTGTTGTTGTTGTTATTATTATTAATTATTAACTCGAACGTTCATATCGTGCTGTTCTCTCGTGAGATGTGAGATGTGTCATATGAAGTCACCTCTCTTATTAAAAATGCTTTGCGATTTTGATATATATTTTTGTTGTTGTTGTCCCGTAACAAAAAAAAAGACATATTTATATATTATATTAAATATATGTAAAAATGACACAACAATCGAAGATTTGGCCGATCGATTGTCTGCAACAAGTGTTTTTTAACGATTGACACCGTCACCAGCCGGTAAAATTGTAAACACGGGTATAAAACATTAAATATTTTGTCTTTCATGCAGTTGTTTCAGTGCCATCTCTATAACTAACTGTCAGACAGGTATATATTTTATATATTTTATACCATGGTCGAATGTTGAAGTCAAGCAAATGCATGCAATTCTATCATCCTCTCAATCAATCTTTCTATTCTATTTTATAGATTCTCACAATATAAAAATAGTCACGTCTCTTCTATTTTAATGTCGATCAAAACTGGAAGCTGATTTTGAAACAATTATATTCGGGTGCCTTTTGGCAGAAGAGAAGAGAAGCGAAACGAAAAAAAAACCCAACAAACAAACAAAAACTAATCATCATCGCAAAACATCAAACGAATTGAAAAAAAATACCTCAAAAGCGATAAAATCGATAATATCAATCAATTTATTGAGCAATAAATTAAATAAAAATTTAGCCAAAAACAATTGGCAATTCGATTTGTCATTGAATGTCTTTTCGATATTCAATAATCCGATACTCGTTCTAAATTTTTTTCTTTTTTTTTTTCGTAATAGCTTTGGCTTGATTTTTTTTTTGTCTCGTCATCATCATCATCATCATCATCATCATCATCATCATCAATTGTTCGATATACGGAATGAATAAAAATCATCTTGTCGATGATCATTTGATTTATTTAGTTTTTGGAATGCGGTCGAATTAGATGTGACGATTTATATGCTACAGGTTCTTCAGGCTTAAACGGTATTTCCACCGTGGTTCTGGTTTATTTTTCCCTCCACTTGTCATCCATATTTCCAAATCAAAGTCAACAGTCAGCTGAGACGTGCACAACATAGATGACATATCCCCGTCATCAAGACAAACAGAAGAAACAAAAAAAAAAACAAAAATCGCTATTTTTCCACATATTAAAATTAGGTGCTGATTCAGCTATTGTTTTACACAACAAAACGAAAAAACCACACCACACAAAGTCTTCCTATTATTATTACCGGCCAATGGCCAAACAAACAAACAAAATTTCGATTGCCACTGAACATTTTATTGAATAAAATTACAGGAAAACGAATCGAAATTGATAAGCGAGCATTATAATTTAACAGCAACAGTGGCCGCATAAAATAACGATCAATTGGTCAACGAATGATGATGGTGTTGCTGGCGTTAATTTTTTTTTGGTTTTGTTTTATTATTATCATTTGGTGGCTCTTTCTTGATTTTTTTTTTTTCAACGCCGGGATTTATTTTTTTCTTTTTCTTTTGAAAAAATGTCTTATGTTCGCTGTTCCATGTTCACCTCGGATTCTTCTTTGACAATAGATTCTTTGGATTGTTATTAAATATTATGCAGGAATTTGAAATTAATTTTTTTCTGTCGCCGAAAATCCGTTTGTTATCGTCGCCGAATAATTAATTTCAATATTGATACCGAATCATGTATTCCATTTATCATATATCTTCATTTTTATTTTTTTTTTTTTTTTTACTTTTTGGCCAAAGCATTTTAACGTCATAACGAAACTTTAGCCATATAATTTCGAAAATGTCAAACCAAAAATCATGTTATCAATACTCAATATCTCTTGTACTCTATGTACCTTGTACACATGACATTTAATGCATTGCCTATTACAGTACAGTAATACACAATTTTTAATATGGTATGATATGAGCGAGTAATTTATTTAGTAAGATTGACCGATTGACTGATTGAATTACATAACTACCAACGCCAAGTTCTTGTTTTTTGTCTCATTCAACGAACGGTAAACGATGCATGATTGAACATTGTATATTACATATAACTAAAAAAAAAAGTGTATCATTTCTAGTTTTATAGTTTTCAAGAGAATCCATTTCAAATGGAATAATCCAACAATAAGAGACACATCTAGCCAATCTGTTGTGGTACACATTTCGAAAATGTTTGTCGATTTTAATTTCTATGTTTCTATGCAATCATTTATAGTCGTTTGATATGATTGTTGCGTTGATTCGTGAATTTATGGATTCAGTCTAATTAAATATTTCCGTAAGAAATATTTCATGCTTTTGGCATTACGATATGTACGTTTCGTACATACGTTGGAATAAATATATAAGAGCCATTCAAATTTGGCTGGCGATCGCACAATGACACATTGGCGTTTATTTTTTTTTTTTATTTTTTTTTAAGTGTGAAAATAAAGTGGATTAAAGTGCAATTTGACCATTTACTATTTGTGTGGTGTTTAACAATATATTTAATATGAATATCACAAAAATTATAACTTGATTCAGACAAACTCACAAGCAACAACAATAAGAACAACAACAACAAGTTACATTATTTTTATTGGCTTTAAACGCGCTTTTATTTTATGTTGAAAACGATGAATGGACTTTGGATTACAAAACCAACAATACACAAAAATATTATTATTCATTTTCTGAAGTCGATAGACTCATGCCACTGATCCAATTTGAATGGATTAATAAGTTCTCTTTATCGGCTCCTTGCTAATAGATAAGAAGGTACTGTAAATTTTTAAGGCATCAATGCCCATGAACGAGAGATTTCGAAAGGAATATTTTTTTTTGGTTTTTTTTTTTCTTTCAGAATGTCTGACCTCCGAACGGGACAATACACTCACTTGAACGTCGCCGTTCAATAATAATAATAAATAATAATTATTAATATTGTAGTTCATGTTCATTTTCGAGAGATTGAAAATTGTTTAATGGTCGTCCTGTGTGATTCATTTCATTTTGAATTGGTTTGTTTGTTCAGTGAAAGTAAAAAGAAATGCGCAAAACGTGTTCTCAACGCTGAATTTCAATATTGTTTTAATTATTCCGGGTTTTTTTTTCAGCAATTAGCCACGCAAACTATTTGGGCAATGACAAAAAGGACGTATGATGCAAACGAAAACGCATATGCCTTGAAATGAATGGAGAGAAGCAAAAAAAAAAAAAACAAAACGAAAAAAGAAGAAGTGGAGGATGATCGTAAATTTAAAATGATTTAGCAATTTAATGAAGTGTTTGCCCGCTGATCCATCCTACTGTGTTGATGGACTTGAAGCGTTCGTGATTCGTACACGAATCATATGAAAAAATTGGCGTTGATCATCTCGAATTTAAAATAATAATAATAATAATAATAAGAATTGATCGCATTTCACTTTGTTTTCTTTTTCTTTTTTTGAATTCTTCTTCTTCCCTACTGCAAACAACCATCAACATTTTGCCCGCAATTTTCTACTTCAATTATACAAAATGCGCATTTAATCTCATTTACTTTCGATTAACTCTCATAATTGCAACAGTTAACGAGTGCGGATGTTAAATAGACTTAAGAGTGTAAACGTTTCGCATTCAAAATTGCAAAACGAAAAAAAAAACACAAGAAAAAAGAAAAAAAATAATATTGAAGAAAATTGAAGAAAAGAGAAGATTATTAAGTGTATCATTTAAATAGTGGATATACGTTTTCATGTAATTGAACTGAATAATAATAATTTAAATCATTATGCGCCGCGCAAATTGACGTTACAAAATCAAATGGATTTCAAAAATTGAAATGGACATTGAACATATCAATCTGTTTGATTCGATCTGAATAATAATAATAATATGCATAATGGGAAATAATAGGAAATTATTATACATACCATACGTTCAATGCGGTGGCTTTTTGTGATCGCTGAAAGTGATGCCGATGATGCGGCAGATGATGGTATCGACCTAAAAAAAAAAGAAAAAGAAGAAGGTGGACATCATGATTTGTCAGGTGATCCCTGAATTTGGCATATTCGGTCTAATGAAATAAAACCAACGAACTATAAAATAAAAGACTTACAGCGTCTGTGGCAGTAGCAACGCAATCAGGCACAATGATATCAGCATGATTTGTCGATTCTAAATAAATTAAGATCGGTGCAAAAAATTAAGAAAAAAAAATTATTTCATTACTTGAATTCACTTTACTTGAAAATACTTGAGAAATATGGAAAAATTGCAGTCTCTAAATGTACTAAAAGGTTTTGCCAATGCTACCCAGCCAAACATATTTAAATGCAAATAAATATAAATACCAAATAATCGAACTGCAGTTCGTCACATTAGAAAATTATGAATTCTACGCGATATTTGCAGCCTTCACCAATTCACAGGTAATCTGATATTGGTATATCGAATGAGGACTTAGCATGAGCATAAGAGAAGCAAAAATAAAAAATGAAAAAATAAAAAAATGGACACTGTGCGATCTTTGAACCAATATGATATGAATAAAATATTTGTTCATTTGGTGAGCGACTACAACTTGATCACAAACTGGTTCCAATTTCAATGCTTTTTTCCTTTTTCATTTATTTTTTTTTCTTTTAATTTTTTTCATTTTGCGTTCGGCTTTCATCATCATTATTATTATTATTATTATATTGGTTCTTGTGTGTTGTGCCATTTTATCATTTATTGACTGAATTTGAATTAGTGCTCATTCCAATCGCAATGCTGTTGAGATCTTTTTTTCTTTTACTTTGATTACCCTATTCCATTCCGTCTACCAGCGACAACTATGTGGTTTGGGCCGCATCGTTTATCAATTTTAAAGATTTAAAACTTGAAAAATTGCAATGAAAAACAATCAGAAGGAGGAAAAATTCAACAATGCCAACTTTCTAATTGAAAGATTGAAAGTGTGTGTTAAATGTGTGGAATTGTGTTTGATTGTGTTTGTTGATGAAGGAATTCCACTTAAAAACATAAAACATATTGTATATAATCACGAGTTTGGACACAATGCCAATGAAGGGAAATGAAGAGAGCAAAAACGAACGTAAAAGAAATTGATTTGCCGAAAAAGACGAAAAGGCTAAAAGAATAATGTTTTGTTTTTTTTCGTCGTTTTTTGTTTATAGCGATGCGATGATGCGACAAATTCTTAGCAAATGATTGTTGCTAATAATAATAATCGTTTTGGAACATGAAATCAACAATAATTTCTCATTTCGTTGTGCCGATTCAGCTAAACACTAAAATTGCCATGTGGAAAAATGAAAATTACAATCGGAGTCCGGTTCAGGTGTCTGTGATCATGAAATGATGTTTAGCAAGGCGTGTATAATACACAATTCATTGCCATGCGTTTTTTTTTTTTTTTTTTTTTTTGCTCTTCGTCTTCCTTCTTTTCTCGAGCCGAACATAAAACAGACAGAGAATTTGCACAGATTTTATTCTGTTCGTTTTTGTTTCGATTCATTTCATAAAGGAAGAAAAAAAAAACAACGAAAAAAAACCTGATACTTTGAAAGGAATCTGTGCGAAAATGAAAATAAGCATGTAAAATCAAGGGGTTACAAAAAAAAAAAAAATGGCATTATTTTACGGCAATGGTTACCAAAGTGATGGATATAATAAATACAAAGGAACATTGTTTTCAAACGGCAACCGAATTCAAGTCGTTTCGATGCAAAGAAATGAAAACAAAAACAAAACACAGAAGAAAAAAAAGAAAGAAAAATGGATAAAAATAGCCATTAAACACTTGTAATCTGCCTTTTCACCACAAATCCCATGAATACTACGAGAAGATCAAGTGAAAGGAAAAAGACGAGTCTAAATATCGAAATCCCAAGAAAATTGTATAAAAATCGAAGAACAACAAAAGAACATGATAAAAGAAACAAAAATACATGCGAAACAGACACACACACACACACACACACACAGACAATATAGCCCAGGCAAGAGTGAAGTGAAATGAATCTTTATTCCTTCAGGTGTTAATGGTGCAAACGAGAGAGCAACAAACAGAAGAGCAACCAATAATAAGACAAAAATAATATAAAAGTTTTAACCAAATCCACAAACAGCCAGAAATCCAGAAAAACACGCAGTTTTTAACACTTTAAAGAAGCCGGTCTACAACGCATAACACTCACTCTGTGAGTGTTGGAATCTAGTATTCATTTTTTTTAAATTTCTTTTTTAGCGTTATTGAATCCCTGGAACATTTAATTTGCATACAAAAACTCATCTGAACCTAGATGGTCCTGAATGTAAATGTATTCGAAACAAAAAAACGTACGTTATCCACATTCAGCCACCATTTAGACATATTAAAATCCGTTAGTTGCAATCCAAAAGTGCATTCGAAATGATTGTGTGTGTGTTTGTGTGTGAGTCAGTTATGTGTCGAATGTGTACCATTGTGCCGAAAATTCTATTCAAATTTTCATCGATCATAAATTTTGCCTATTTCATGTATAATATTGAATTCACTGTATACCATTCAGGTATTTCATTTCGTTTACATACAGCAAAAAGGAAAGAAAAAACTATATGTAAAAATAAATGAAAGAAAGAGACATGCTGGCCCGGCTTGAGTTGGCTCGTCTCGGCATGGCAATAGCATCATTAAATGTTAAAAAAAAAAAGACTGTTGCACATTTGTAAACACAACGATAAATACAAACACCAACGTCCATATTACATATGTTCATGTTCATGTTCATGTTCATGTTTCATATAGTAGATGGTGTTTGAAACAGGCAGACATTGCGACGCCAATACCTTGGAATATGGTCGAGAAAGAGCATACTTTTACGCATCATTTAGAATATTTGTCCTCTATGTCTTGATAAACATAATCTGAACACTTTTCTTCTTCATCTTCTTCGACTTCTTCTTTTCTTTTCATACAAATGTCTTCGTTTTTTTTTTTTTCATTTTCAGGGGTCCCGTAAACATTTCTTTAAAACATAATCAAAAGATACATGCACAATGCACAATGCTGCTGCTGATGATAATGCTGTTGCTGCATACATCACGCATACATTCAATTTTGAATTGGTTTCTTGAGCACTCTTGTGCTCATTGCTCTTTTCTCTCTCTCTCTCTTCAATCTCTTCAAATCTGGTGTATTTTCGTCGTTCGTTGTTGTCTTTTCTTTTCATTTTTTCTTTTTTAACTTTGTTTGTTTTTTTCTTTTTTTTTTTTCATTTTATTTACTTTAATGTTGTTGTTGTAGCCCGTTGCTGCCATCGATGCTGCTGGCTGCTCATCTTTTTCTCAATTTTCATTGGGAATTTCGAATACGAGATGCATCCACAGACATTATGTCGACAGTCAATTCTCATTGAAGCATTGTATGTGTACCTTTTGACTCAATAAAGGCACACAAAAAATACATCCATATGTATATACTGTATGTATATATATTTAACGTGATGCAGCAGCAACAGCATATCAAAAATGCATTTTGAACATTTTGAAGCCATTTTAATGCCGGTGTGTAGTTAGTTTTGTTGATCGAGAAAAATTAAAATGTAATAATTTATTGTAAAAAATTGCAGATCGATTTGCATTCAGAGATCACTTTCTATAGGTTACAAATTTGTCTCTAGGTTTCCATTCCTTTTTGAGTCTGTTGATCGTTCGTTCGAATTTATTTCTTCTTATTTAATTTTGAATTTAAGCTCTAAATATTGTTTTCAAATAAAACTGAAGAGGTCATCATTTTGATCTCGATTTATTTGAGAAAATTAAATCCGAACGCAGAATTAGCACAGAAAGAAGCAAACATTCGTTTTTGGTCTTCTCATGTGTGTTTTTTTTCTGCAATGCGCAAAAAATCAAATCCGCAACACTTGGACACAAGGCATGATTTTTTTTACGGATTCAAAAAGAGATTCCCTTTGTTGGATTAGTTTCAATCCACTTCAAACTCGTATGTGAGTATCGGCGTAAATGTGTGTGTGTGTGTGTGTGTGTGTGTGTGCGATCTTTTTGCAACACATCTATTTGAAATACCAATAATATTGGTCAAATTCGAATGAACAAGTCAAACACAATTGCTTCCAATTTTTGACCAATATATTTGTAGGCCAATTTCTTTCGCTGAAATTGAATTACATTGAATTATTAAAATAAGATCAGTTTTCTGATCCGTCGATCATCCTGTTTCTTAACAACATTCGTTTCATCAATCGACTGCACAACGTACAAGAATTAATGACATTGTTATGCTTCTCATTCTCACACATATTCTCTCTTTTTTTTCATCATTTCTCCAGAATATAAATGAACATCACAAGTATTATAAATCACACCAGGTTAAATGGTTAGATTGAACAGAATAAAAATCGCTTTTTAACAGAGCCTGAACCAAACAAAACAATGACTTTAAAATTTAAAAAAAAAAAAAACAAATGTAGAAAAAGATAATAACCGATTTGATGTTATAGTAAATTCAATTGTTGCTGTTTCGGTTCGAGCATTTGTTCATCACGTGATTTATCACAAGTATTATAAATCACACCAGGTTAAATGGTTAGATTGAACAGAATAAAAATCGCTTTTTAACAGAGCCTGAACCAAACAAAACAATGACTTTAAAATTAAAAAGAAAAAAAACAAATGTAGAAAAAGATAATAACCGATTTGATGTTATCGTAAATTCAACGGTTGCTGTTTCGGTTCGAGCATTTGTTCATCACGTGATTTATGATTTTTGAATGGAGAGACCATCGCATGCGTTTATCGAGTTGATTTGTGTTGTTGGGTCAGGATATTCAATCCACACATTTATTAGAAAGAAAGTAGCTAGATTATTTCGAATCTATAATAATGAAGCAGAAATAATCTTAAAATAAAATTGAAATCATTTATCAAAATTGATCCCGAAATGCATCCATCATCCCATCATTAGCGACGTTTTGCCGAAATGGATAAATGGATGGATTGATCATCAAAAATGATGGGCGAAAAATTAAAAGTAACACACGACATGAAAAAAATTAAATGTGGCGCGATCATTCAATGTTCGTCATCATAATATCATTTATAATTGAGTGTTGTATGTTAAGTGTTGAGTAAACTGTGTTCGAACTGTTTGAAATACATTTCATAAAAATAAGTAATAATAATAATCATTTATAATTTTGTAGTTACAAAATGAACAATTGAATTCATTGTTTTGAGCACAAAATTTGTGCGACAGAGTACAAGAGCAAAAATGATGGATCATCAACAGCGATCACTTATCTTCAAATGAAACGAAAGAAAAATCTTTTATTTCATTTTATATTTGAAACAGAAATAAAACCAAGAAAAGAGAAGAAAAAGAAGAACTGAATGAGGCATAAGGCATAAAGTTCGACACCGAACTACCGAAAGACTATACTACAAGTGAATAATTATATTAAGCTCATGTAAGCCCATAGGCTGGACCGAAACGGCTTGAGTCCGATGCTACATATAAACAAAACAAAAACAAAAAAATACAGGATGCAAACACTGATTTAATTTATGCGTTTGTCGCTAATTCATATTATTTTTTTTTACTCTTTTTAATATTATTGTAAATGATTCGTTGCCTGCTCTAGTAGTGCGAAAATGCGAACCGAATAGCGAATATATTTCGATTGGCACAAACATAAAATAGTCATATCAACATCGCGCGGTACATTTAGGAAACTGCATCCATATATTTTTGCACAAATAATAAATTGGATTCAATGAAACCGATCGACTGGCTGACAGATGAAATTGATCACATTTATTCTCCTGTTTGTTTGTTTTCATTTTTGAGAATACATCACGATCTATTCATTTATTGAATCAACAACAACAATAATAACTATGCAACAATTAAAATTAAATTGATGGATATTTACATATATTTTTAATTTTCTTTTTTTTCTTAAAATTAAAAAAAAAAAAACAAAAAATACACGATCCTCGGATAGTTGTGTGTGTGTGTGTGTGATTACGATCCGTGAATATTTGTCTTCAGGCTGATGAACTGAATCGATTGTATATTTGCACACGATCAGCACACTTAAAATCCCGTACGATGTCGTTAAGTCTTCAATGTTCTGTTAAGTCTTTCCCATCCAAATGGATAAATAAATCCGATCAATAACAATAATAATAGTCGAAGTGCGAAAAATAAATCACTATCTTCACATTCACTCTGTTCACACTCACGAAAATTTCTTTTGAACGAAATTGCTATTTTATCGATTCGATCGATTTTACCGCAAGACTACGAAAAGATCAATCATCAAAAGTCTTTGCATTTGATCTTCCTTTTTTGAAATAAACGAAACCACACCGAAATTATTCAGAATTTCCGAAAACGAACTAATGTAAACACATAACAATGATAAACAATTCAAAAAAAAAAAAGAAAAATTCGTTTGATTTCAATTGAAAAAAAAAATCAAACATAATTGGATGATGCATTTGGAAATTTATCAACAAATCGATTCCAGAACAAAATTACGGGGAAAAAAAATAAATTGATGTCGTGAAAACGAAAACTAACAAAAAAAAATAAAAAAGACACAACAAAAATTAAGTAGACGAACGAAACGAAGATTATGAAGTGGAAAAAAAATGGCACACACAAAGCCAGAAAACTAATTTGAACCGTTTCGTCAGGCAGTCACATTAAAACTGAAGAAAAACACCGAAACGAATGATCACAAAACATCTCACACACTGTGAATGCGGTGTGCATATACATACTACCGATTCAAACTCATCGAACATCATATGTATATATGGTACAATGTACAGGAGAAAATATATATACAATATTTTTGTTGTTGTTTCATTTTGTTTTGGTGGTCGTCCAGCCTGTGGAAAATGAATAGAAAGTAGAATTTGAACAGACGAAAATCAAATTATGAAAAAAAAAACAAAAATGCAACAAATTAACATTACTGTCACGGTATCCAAACTGATAACCGAACCGAATCCAAGAAAAAAATATTATTTCAGACAATATTTCTCTCATTTGATCAATAAAAAAAAATAAATGGCATTTCGGATACCCAGGCTATGTGGATGATTTTGTGTTGCCATTCATAAGGAGCTCATGCAAAAGGGATGGTTGATTTTCTTGGGGAAAAAGAAAGCCCCAAGATGAACCAAAAAGAAAAAGAAAATGAAACGAAAGAGAGAAATAACGCACGAATAGAAAAAACAACACAATTTCGAACAAAGTGTGAGAATATATAGTAATTTTCTGCATTTTGGTCTGTTTCGATATGAATTTGGTGAAATGTGACGAAAAACAAATGATATGTGGATGGAAATGCACAGCAAACTAATCGAAATGAAATTCGAGTGGCACAGAACGACTGAGAAGAAAAAAAAGTAGTAAGAAAACAAAATGTAATCAAAGAATTATCACCAAAAAAACAAAAAAAAAACGAATCGAAAAAGGAAAAAAGCCAACGGAAAAAGATGAATGAGAGAATGAAACGCTGAGTTTAGGGTGGTCTACATAGGCTTGAAAATACAAATTTTAATTGGTTTTTGATAAAAATCTATCGAAAGTAATAGCTTTATTTGAAAGAGGTCAAATGGTTATACGCTTAATTTGCGATATTTGGTCAAATGAAGAGTTTTGATGTGATAAGACCAAAGCATTCAACACTGAACACCCTATCACACATGTTCAATATGTATAATAGAATAAAATGTGTATCAGAGATGTGGATCAAGCACAGCAAAAACAGAGCACAGCATAAGCGGTAGCGACAACGGGGTATGTAAAAAAAAATAATTCTATCCTATGCGAAAGACAGAGGCCAGCCGTAAAATGTGCATTTGGTCCGAATATCGGATAGCAAACGGCATCAACAACAGCAAATCACTTTCAAAGTATTTGTGTGCACACTGTTTAGCATCAGGCAGCCGTATTTGATTGCAGCATCCAAGATCTGAGCACATCGCATATTTATATTCATCTAAAAGCAACAACCGAGAAAAAATAAGAATTGTGCTCAAGGAATTCGAACCGAACGGATTATCTTCCATGGACTATCTTCAAAAACATTTTACTGGTTTTTGTGGGCAGGAATGAGCGGAGTTTGCAGAAATTGACCGTTCAATGATTTGAATTGATTGAACGGTTTGTATCAAAATCAATGTCAACACCGTTCGAACTAAATTTTGAATTTTGGTGGACTCGACATGAGAAAAAAAAAGTGAAGTCTGCTGAAGAAATAAAACCCGATTTGACTTTATTTTTTTTTTATCATTCGAAAGTTTTGAATTTTTTCAACTCATCTACTAACTAACGTCGATATTTTCAAAAAAACGCGCGCTTTTTATTCCACTGGTCACATGACCGTTTTGAAATGTGACACACTTAACTCCGTACTCGTTATTCAATATTCCAGTTGTCAGTTAATCCATTGGAATGGAACCAAATGCATGAAATGCTAAAGTTAACGGGGAATCTATGAAATGGAAGTGAACATCAAACGAAGAATATAATATGTACAAATGTCAAATTATTCCATGAGTTTTATTTTGTGTTATGCTACAATTCATATATATATGTGTGTGTGTGTGCTTAATTTATAGATGTGTCGGTGCTCGACAGGTCCAATGGAAATAACAATGAAACATTTCTCTCTCATTTTGCTTTCGAGCTCATTCTATCCACAAAAGAAATTGGCATTTAGCTAATTTTTAGGAATTATGTATATATTTATAATTTGAATGAATCAAAGTCATGCATACAACGATTGAACTGAATCACATGAAGCCATTCGTGTATGTTGTTCATTGGTTCAAGCATTAAAGAAAATAATCGAACAGCAAAAATAGAAAATAATAATTTGACTGACGTTACGGCTTGATAAACACGTAAAGAAACCAAAAAAAAAAAAAAATTAAAAAAAAAAATAAAATACAAAAAAAATGTGTGCACGTAATTGAATCTGATCACACGTATAAATGAAACAGTTCCAACATTCATACGGTTCAAATGCTAAACGAATCACAAAGTGATTTGCTGTGCCTGCAACCAGCTAACAAAATACCGTAAACTGAAATACAAACAATTAATTCGAGAGAAAAACAGAAGACTCGAAATAAACGTTCTTCTGGATCACAACATACCATTCGAGTTTTCGGTTTCAAGAGGCGACGGTCTTTCAAATTCATTTTGCTTCTTTTTTTTTTTTTTGCGCAATTTGTGAATACATCAGTGATTGTTTTGTCACCATCTGTTTTAGATGTTGTTCTTATTTTCTAAATGAAAAACAAATATAAATAAATTCCATTTGAATATCTATGTGGCGGATTTGTTCCGCATTCCACAATAATAATAATAAAAAAAAAAAACGAATCGTTATTTTATCAAGAAAAGAATGAATTAAAAAAACAGTTGTAAATTCAAGATTCCACTGGCACAAGATTAGTTGCAACAAAACAACATCGGAGTGAATTGCTCTGCAATAAATTACATAATAAATCTGTGATTTTAATTGAAAAAAAAAGAAAAAAAACGAAATAATAACAAGCAATCATAATTGAAAATCCATTATCAGCATGAATGGTTTCGGGATAACGATAAGTTTGCTGCTAATTGGCTCTGTACAAAATTCAATTATACGAAAAGGTAATGAGCCAGCCCAAAGTTTGTATATCGATGGTGATGATGTGATTGTGTTAACCACTAAGAATTTTTCCCAACAAATTTACGATCGACCATATGCCAGCTATGTAGAATTTTACAATTCATTTTGTGGTTTTTGTCGTAATTTTGCACCAATTTATAAGGAATTTGCTAAAAGTGTGACCGGTTGGCGGGATACAATTCAAATAGCGGCTATTGATTGTGCGGACGATGGAAATAATGATATTTGCCGTGAAATGGAAATAATGCGATATCCAACACTTCGTTATTTTCCACCATTTTATCGAAATGATACGAATAGTTTTGGAATTGAAATTCAACATTTACCAATGCAAGTTGGTGAATCGCATCTTTATCAATTGATGGCAAACACAACAAATGTACCGACCAATTGGCCAACATTAAATCCAATTGTTGCCACATCAACAGAATCACTATTTACCAGTCTTCCATCGGATGTTGAATATATTTTTTTGGTTCATCAACCAGATACACCGGAACCAGTTGATGCACAACGTGTTGCCATCGATTTGCGTCATCTTCGTGACATTCAAGTTCGAATGGTGCCATCAGTTGAAATTGCATCCGCTTTGGGTTTGGGAGTACAGCCGGGATTATTTGCTGGAATTAAAAGTCAAAAAATTATTGAACATTTACCATTGACACAATTCACACGAATCGAAAAAAAAAAAAATGGAAAATAAGTTGTATGCATAGTATGATCAATACATTCCATAAACTAATTGATATTAATAAGTTTACCTCGTTTTGGCTTTTGTCATTGACGTAATAGCTGCATATGAACGTGTAAAAATGTGCTATCGGTTGACATATGTCGTCAATAAGAATTTGTATGATTTTTTTTTCTTTCTTCGATTTGGAGCCTCGAAATAACAGCGCATCGTTATCCGTCTAATGGAATCAGAACGTGCCTTCATTCTTCGCAAATCAATTATGACGGAAATTGAGCTATCGAATGAATGATGTCATTCACGTGCCTGCCAAATTGCAATATTCGTTGAATCATTTGAATATGAATTGCTAAGTGTGCTGAAAGTATTGCATAATGAAATTATATTCGAAAAAATTATATTTTTTTTATAATTTTTTTTTCTTTATTATTCTCACAAGTGCTACCAAAAAAAAACAAAAAAACAAAAGAGCAGAGAAGAACATTTTACAAACATACGTTTACATTGCATGCGCTCGCGACTAGTTTTTTGTTTTTGTTTTACATTTCCATTTTGATTTTTTATGTTTAATATGAAATTTGATACACTGAATGAGGTTGCTAACTTAGTTTTAATTTTCTACAAGATTTAGGAATGGTTGAAATATGACGGCATCATTACCAATGTTGGACTGATCGATTTTTATTGATTGTATGGAATTTATTCATCATTTTACATATTTTCACTACGCTTTGTGTATTTCATTGAAAAATATAAATGCAACACAATTTGATTGGAACGCTCTTGTTGCGGACTAAAGGACCCGTTTTTTCTTTTTTTTCGTTCGTTTTTTTTTCTTTCTTTTTGCTCGAAACAATTATTATTATTCATATTAAAAAAAAAAAAAAAATCGAGGAACCACTAAATCTTTCGAAACGGAGTTCATTCAAAAAACGAATTGTTTTTCTTTTTTTTTTTCTTTGGTAAAATTAATATTTCAATTCATTTATAAATGTATAATTTGGATTTAAAAATACAATTGGTTTACATTGAAAAAACGACACACGACACTCTTGGCTCTTGACACATGAAACAAAAAACGATCCGCATCAATGTTGGTCCATCGATTGATCCATTGTTTGAACAATTTTTATTTTCTTTCTAATAATCATAAACATATAACAAAATAATCGAATGGAATTCAAAATTACGAAATAATTTAAAATAATAAAATAATAATAAGAATCGTTGTGAATGTTGGTCCATTTTGCAAATGTGAAAAAGTGATTTTTTTTTTGTTGTCCATTTATTTTTCCATTTGTTCTTCAAAAATGTGTGAGAATATTTTCCCATTGAATTTATGGTTAAAACTTTGGTTGTGCTGTGGAGTTAATGGGTGTTTTGAACTCTTTATTTCGTTTCTTGGTAAATTTGAAACTTTAAAGTTATGGAGAAAAATAATTTCACAATTTTTTTGTTGATTTATTTTTTTTTTCATTTTTTTTTTTCATTCTTTTTGACTGTGGATTATTAAAAATATTCTATTTTTCATCATTTTTGTTTGTTTTTTTTTTTTGTATTTTTGGTATATTACGTTTGTAAAATATGATTCATGAAAAAGAAGTGCTTTTTCTCTTCTTTTGTGTTACAAAAAAAAGAAGGAAAATAAATTTCTTATTTATTGATTGCCTGAAGGTTTTGAATTTTTGTGTTTTCTTTTTTGATTTAATTTTTTTTTTGGTTTATGTGTTTTCATAGCAGAAGTTTTCGTACAGAATTTGATTTCAAACAATTCTCACATTGGTTCATTGGTCGCATTCATGCTGATTGAGTTGTTGGAATTTTTGTTTTTTTTTTTTTGTTCGTTTCGATTCAAAACATTTGAATTAATTTAACCAGCGTGCACCGACTGAAATCAAAAGAAAAATTTATGTCAATTTAGTTCGTTTGATTTGAAAAATTGTATCAATTGATGAGATGAGAATTTTGTTTTATTTTATGTATATACGACGTGAGTGTTTAGCCTTAGGTTAAAATGAGATTTAGTGAGTGGTGGAATAATAGTTCGTTATCCTTATTATTATTATCAAGTATTATTTATTAACAATAGGTATAGATTTGAATCGGTGCCCATGATTTTTTTTGTTTTTTATATCATTTTATCGAGATTATTTGGTTGAATTTATTTGTTTGGTCCGTACTTAAAATTTTACATTTTAAAAATGATAGGGTTTTGACTTTGATAGGAGAGCTTAACTATATTTGGAATTTGGACCTACCCGAGAGATATCGACACCGGTAATGGATTTCACCAATTCGGGAACTTTGTTAACAATTTGAAGAACTTCTCCGGTCAATTTAGCTGCACCAACTTCACCAGTGCCACTGGATACCATTGTAATTTTCTTGGCTTGTGACAATGGTGCTGCAACTTCGGCTGCAACCTATAGAAATTCAAAAAAAAAAAAGCAAATTAACAATAAACAAACCGATTCCATCAGAAATGGATTTTCATTTTCTTTTTCTTTTTTTTCTTACTTTTGGTAATGTTTCGAGCAACATGTCAACCATGGCAGCTTCACGATATTCTCTCCATGCTTCAGCTTTCTTTGACATTTGTTCAGCTTCGGCTTTTGCTTTGGCCGCGATAGCAAATGCCTCGGCTTCACCACGGATTTTAATCTATAAACATTGAAATTATTCAAATACAAATGAAACAAAAAGAAGAGAAAAATAATGTATATTTTCAAACTAACCGATTCAGCTTCAGCCTCTGCTTCCAAAATAACTCGATTACGATTTGCTTCGGCAATCTTTTCTAAACGATATTTTTCAGCAGCAGCTGGACGTTGAACAGTTGCTTCCAGTTCACGTTCACGTCGAACCATTTCTTGATCTTGAACAGCTATTTCTTGTGTACGTTCAACCACTTTAATTTGCATTTGTTCTTCTTTGATGCGTTGTTTAGTTTTGGCTGCTTGTAATTCGTATGCCATTTCGGCTTCAGCTTTTTTCGTTTGAACTTCAACATCATAGGCGGCCTTTTTCAATTCAAAATCACGTTGAGCTTTGGCAATTTCGGTATCGTTTAAGAAACGTGCAGCCATACGTTGTTCTTCGGCAATGGCTTCTTTGATTTGGGCATCAGCACGAGCTTCAGCTTCACCGATACGTGCATCACGTTTTACTTCAGCCGTACGGGCCATACCAAGACTTTTCAAATATCCCTGTAATTTAATGGAGAGAAAAAAACAAAACAAAACAATTCTTTTATTCTTTTTTACTCTATAAAATGCAACGTTACCAAAATGAAATATGCAAAGCTTCATGAATTGAACTAAAAATTAATCGAAATGAATGAATGAATGACTAAACATGCTAAAATATCTACAAATTAGATTGTCCTGTCTCTGAAATATGTTATTGGTTTCATCTCAATTTTTTTTATGAATGTTTTTTGTATGAATGAAACCAATTTCATATCGACGTAGGGGCCATAGTATGAAACCTGCGTACTCAGAACGCTGAGTCATTGACTGTCTAATTGATAAGCCCTATAATTTGATATGATAAATTTCTGACCCCTTTGTGCAATAAAACGTCTTGTTTTTGTCAGTGGTGTGTTTTTCTTGCGAGCCCTTTTTATTTCACATTGAACTGCTACCCATAACGGGAGAGAACCATTTGCAAAATTCGGAATTTCTTTGTGAAATATTTATGTATGTGTGTGCGAATGATGAATGGAGAAAACAAGGCGATCACAAATTTCGGTACAAATCGAACGAAAAAAATGGCCAATTTCGATACACAATGGAAATTGATAGATTTGAATCAAAACATAACCTTAGCGCCCTTTTCACACATTGATTAGCATCGATTGAAAATTTAAATAAAAAAAAATCGAAACGTACAGAATATATGTCTAATTGAAGTTCATTATACAAATACAAACACATTTGCTCATTTATGTAAGTGAATGGAAAAAAAAACCAAGAAAATTTCAACATTTTGAATTGTTCGTTAATTTTGTATCTCCAATGAAATATGGTCATTTCAATTGGCGATAGCCGAAATGAATCAAATTTATGTAAGAGACCGATTAAGAACAAAATACATATAAGTTTCGAATGATAACATTCCAAGGCTAGCAACTAGTAATGGAAGCATTTTCAAAAAAAAATCCAATAAAAACCCAAAAATATTACGTCACATTTGATACTCTAATTGATTCGATCGATTGTTATGTTTATCAAATTCGAATTGAATATAAATTCCAAAATCCGTGAAAATGGAAATAAAAAGAATTCGGCAGAACAGACTCACCTCTTCATCACGGATATCCTTTAATGTATATGACACAACAGTAATGCCCATATTCACCAAATCAGATGAAGCAACCTCAAACACTTGTTTGCTGAATTTTTTACGATCTTTATAAATTTCCTCAACGGTCATTGAACCCATAATGGCACGCTGATGACCCTCCAATGTGACCAATGCAATATGCTGAATTTCATGTTCACTTTTTCCCAAAAATTGTTCGCATGCCGTTAAAAGCATATCCTCATTTTGTCCTTGGATTTTAACTTGTGCAATGCCTGTTACGGATATTGGTACACCTTGGCTTGTATAAACGCATGGACTTTCCACTTGAAGTGTCATTGTATTCAACGAGATTCTGCAATTTGATTTTGAAATGGTTACAAATTATGAAGACAAAAAAAAAAAAAATTGAATAAAAATCGATATCGAGATGGAGTCATTTGGAATGGATTGAATGCAAACATTCAATCAATATAATACCTTTGTACTTGTTGAACTGATGGCCAAACGAATGCTCTTCCACCCGGAACCAACAATGGTTTCATATAACAGCATCCTGTAAATAAAATTGAATTTCATAAATAGATTTTTATTTCCATTGAGTTGCTCGAGATGGGTCATTAACATGCGATACAATATTTTAAATACGAGGACAACGCGCACTCATCGAACAACTAATTTTCTCAATTGAATCAATTAAAATGAGGCATTAATTTAATAGCTTCGAATTGATATTAATAAATGATGCACCATGATTTCGTCATGTCGCGACGGCTTGAAAAAGCAAAAAAAAAATTGAAAAAATTGATGAACTCCAACTGCGTGTACATACAGTGTTCAGTATAAATTTTTAATATATCATATAAGCTGGCATGTTCTCTGGTTTCTCTTCTCACCATCCCACCACGTAAAGTCAAACCGAAAACATATCGGTTGATGAATTCCAATTTACAGTTCAAACATTGCGTGCAAATTTATTTTTTAATTCGTTGGAAGGGAGTTTTTAAACTTGGTCTGGCTAATTTAGAAAATTCACCCTTTGACCAAAAAAAAAAAAAAAAAAACAACTTGAGCCAATGTTTACGCATTGATTCATAATTAATTCATTGAGCGCGTAGCAATGAGTTCAGAAATGAAGCATACGTTAGAACTGAAATCGTTTGCATACATCCATTTCATTAAATTCAACAAATCAAACGAGCCCCATAAATAAATGAACATCATTTCATCATTCGGTCGTAACAAAGTCATTCTATTCACAATTTGCCAAAAATGAGTCGAACATCAATGAAGAAGGAAAGAAGGAAGAGTGCTAATCGAAAATTAGCATTCGGTAGATATGCGGCTTGGGTGTATGTACATATTTTCTTTTACCGCCGAATTGTTATGTATACACATTTGTATACACATCAACCATATTACAACCAACACATCGAAAATAGCAACAAAACAAGGGCTAATGTGTGTTATTCATACGATGGTGTATGGTGTATAGTGCATAGGCATCACGAAAGTGCTTAAAAAATCGATAACATATCATATTCGAACTAATGAATTATCAACAACGGGGGAAAAAAAATTAAGAGAAAAAAAACAGCCAAAACGTATTCATTCACTTACCCGAAACGACGAGAGCCTCATTTGGACCGCAAGTGACTGTGTGTGATTAAAGAATTTTGAAAGAATAAGTTAATCAAAGAATAAAGAAAAGACTGATAAAAACAATGATTGCCAAATAAATGCCAAACTATTCAAATGACATCATTCAAACTTTTATAAAACCATTGATTCGTTCATTTTATAATCAAAATCACCAGTTGATTTCATTCAGGTTTTTCGACGAATTCGATTTTATGGAATTTGATGAGCCACCGAGGATTCCATATTTTTCTTTTTCAAAGTGGAAAATAATCAATTTTTTCATTTACATACCAAAACCCCAAGTCATTTTTTCTGGAATTGTTTTTTTGTTGTTGTTGTTCCCTTTTTCGTTTAGGCTTTGGGATCGCGTTTGTTGATTGTTTTTGAATGTTTTGTGTTTGCAAAAACACTGACACTAAACTGTTTTCAGTAAAAAATTTTATCGAACTTTTTCCGTTGAATTTCGGCGTAAAACTAATGTTTTTATTGCACTTTTGATGAACACATACTCAAAATGTTGGGCACACACAGTAAAGGCAAGTATCGGCGCCGCGACAAATTTCTAAATTCTGAAACAAATCACGAGCTTTGGCTAAATTATGGACAATATATCACACATACAAATGCAATTCCATTTCTATAAATGTAACATTCAAATCGAAAGCAAATGGATAATAATAATGTTGAATTTGCGCCTGTGTGCGTATGCTATGTGATACGCATGAACCAAATGACGTTAGCTCTGTGGCAGGGTACACACACTATTACTTGTTTAGCGCGGTTTTTGGAATGTGTGATATTATGAATCGTCTCATATGATGATCTTTCAATTAAATCATCGCGAACTTTGCAAACAATTCCATGAATTGACTCATCCATTAAATTGTTTCAAATTTGAATATAATTTCGTTTTTTATGCAAGGAAAGTGAATTGATTTAACTGAGTTTTGTGAATTCACCCAGTTCAATTAGCTCTTTTCATCATACTCTTTTTCCCGTTTGAATAACTTTTTATTTTGCTTCATCCGTTAAATGTAAACAATTCGAGAAAAAATATTCAAAATTAATGTGAAAAAAACAGCGGAAATACTTTTATTGTGAAAATATGAATCGATCTATGATGAACGTAATTTAGCGAGTTGAGCCTCGATATCTTTTTCGCTCATCTTATTGGTCGATGTACCGATACTGTCACTAATCGCTGAAGGAGCGGTCGCCATCTGAAAAAAAAAACACAATGAAATTGACAATCCCATGAGCTGCTTTGCGGCACATTGCCAATGAAAATATTCTTCAATAATTACCTTTCCGGACATTTCAATGCCAATTTCGTCCAAAACTTGGCTAACAATTCCATTGGTTTCTTGTTCATCGCCAGAATCCTCGAGCATGTCGTCCAATGTTTCGTTAACTTAAATTTCAGACGCAAAGAAAAAAAAAATGAAATTGGTTGGATTCTATATTCAATATTTCGAAAATAAATAAATGATTGCAAACTTACTCATTTCATCGGTCATTTCCATCTTCATATTTGCTTGTTGGAATGCTCTCATATCACCGGCTATTTTTTCGGGTTGCATTATTTTATTCATTTGATTCATTGTTTGTGATGTGGTGGCCATTGCACCACTCAATGCAATATTCGCTCCCATTGTTTTATTTTGGAAACCAACGCTGGTTATTTTGCTATTTGCTGCTATCGTACGAGTCTTTTGTTTACGCAATTGAACCAATTGCTTTGCTAATATTGTACATGCATCATTGTTTCCTTCTTTGGCTGCTTTTTTTATTTCAGCTTTCTGAAATCAAAGTCAAAAAAAAAAAAAAACAAAACAAAATTCATGATCGAAATTCTGAATAAAATTAGACGCCTGTATGGGCAATTTACTCACAATTTTATTCTCTTCAACTTCCAATGTTCGCCTTTCTCTTTCAATATCTCGGCCAGCCCTTCTAAGAGCACGATCATTTTCACGTTGTTGCTCTGCAATTCGAATTTCCAAATGAATTCATTAATTTCAAGGTTTTGTTTGACGATGAGTCATTTTGTCACTATAGGAGCAACAATAAACAAACCTTTGAGCGTTGGCTTTTTCCCAAATACATTATTCAAAAAATCCATCTTGAATTTACTTGAAACTATATAATTTATGTCCAAAAATTTACAAAATCCAACGTTAAATGCAACAAAAAAAAATTTAATGTTTTCAAAACAAAATGACAAAAACAGAAAATGTTTTATTTTCCGAAAGTTTTTGATATGCGAATGGAATATTAGTAATGTTGTACAAACGCATAGGTATTTGTTTTGAAATGGAAAAGTCAAATTTGACAGCTTTGTACGTTCATTATCGTCTGTCATTTGCGGCGCAAGCAAATTCAGTTATTGAAATCATTTCATATTAAATTAAGATTTGATTTCGAATTATTTTGTGGTTTGTATCTCGAAAAAAATCAACAAAAAAATAAAAAACAATGTCACAACAGCAAGGACAAGCACTGGGAGATGGAATTTTGAGCGATTTGTTGAAGACATTCGAATTTGCGACCGAGTATGGTACTGATGGTACGTACGCATTTGTTTCTTCGAATTTTTCTCTTTTTGTTTTATTTTTTGTTCGGTTTCCGTTTAAACAGACACAAAAAACGACAGCCTATACAAAAATCTGGCCAAGAAATTGTGTTCCATCGAGCATAGCTACTATTTGGAACGAGATCGGCTTAAAGAAGCGGCAAAATCACAAACTGTCGATGGCTTCGATGAGGTAATTAATCAGCAATTAAGTCAGTGGATTGCTTTTTTTCACCATGGTTTTTCTTCTTTTTTTTTTACCCCCTTATAAAGGCATTGGCCGAAAATGACGGTGTTAATGCACCATTCAATGCAAGCCATTCAAAGCGTTTCACTGATTTTGCTAAGAAAATCAGTCAAATCGAACGTACCCATGAAGGTGAAACATCCTCACAAGATATCGATGAAGATTTATCGCGAATGGCTGATCGCATTAATGATATTGATCCGATAACAAAACAACCGCTTGAAAATCCAGTTCGTAACAGACAATGCGGCCATATTTATGGAAAGGACAGCGTTATGGAGTCACTGCAAATGAATCATCGGCTACGGTGAGATTTCTTCTAGATGAAAAAAAAAAAAAACAAAAAAACAAAACTCAATGAATATTGGCTATATTTTGATTTCATATTTTAGATGCCCGGTGGTTGGCTGTGGTAACCGAAATCACATCCGGCTTAGTGATTTGATCGAAGATGATGAGCTCATCGAACGTCTGAATCAACAACGGCAAAACGATGCGAAATGATTGTGTCTTTCACTTTCAGGCGTTCATAGGCTCAAACCATTCATTCGATAACATCTTCTCATGGTGTTTACTGTTTAGCATCGCTTTACAATCTCTTTCCACTGATAATAATAATTTAATAAAATTCAAAATCGGTTCAAAGTTTTATTTATTTTTTCATTTTCTTAATTTGTCAATTCAATTGCGACAGCCTTGAAACTATTAAATTCATACAGGTTATTTATGTTGCCTCAACGGTATGTATATTACAAAAAACAACAACATTTTCTCGTATATTAATTTTAATGTTCAGTATCTCATCTTGCACCATGTTTCCAACCATTTTTGGGCTCAACATTTGCATACTACTGAACACATTAGCCAATTGCTTAGTATCAATTTGACAGGAAAATTCTTCTGGTTCACTGGATCCAGATTGATGCTTAGACGCATGATTGGCATTTTCTTCGAGTGCCAAATTAAAATATCGGCTGACCACCATCGATGAATCCGTTTCGACAATGAACGACATATCACCATTTGTGCTACAAACTACCGTCAATGTTGGCGATAAATTCTTCATTTTATCGCATAGTGTTCGCAACGATTTGAGCGATGGCATTTGAATGGAAATCTAAATAAAATGAAAAATTAAAAAGCAACATTAACGTATGCATTCAATTGTATTACTATTAAGCCATTAACTTCAAATCACTTACATCAAATGGCTGCAAATCTGGAACTTTATATTCGTTCCATTCACGTGTGGAAATTACAGTAACCGGTACATCGTGAACCAATCGCCGGAAATTGTTTGAATTTGGTGGAGCCATTTCGATGTCAATGGATAGGCATGGAAATTGTTTTTTTGTCAGCTTTATTTTGATCACTTTAACAAAATTCTTGAATGTATTCAATGCCGTTGCAATTTGTTCGGGATAAATATTCAACCAGATTTCGTTATTTCTTTCGTCAACACCTTCCATGGCAAATGCTGAAAAAAAGTCTGTCTTATCGACCACGGCCCAAAGCAATGGTGTTGTATTGATTGTGGCACCAATATTACTCAAAACAATGCCATCGGTCGTTATATTAAATATCGCTCGTTTCGATAACTTTGCAAATGTTGCCACAATATTAAGAAAATCCTTCATACACAGCTGATCGGTCATGACGGCTTTGAATTTCATTTTGTTTGATTATTGGCCACACAAATGAACCATACAACGACTTGGCACAACACTTTGTACATTAGATTCGAATTGGAAACGACAAATTGCCACCAAAATGCAATAATGGTCGGTTCACAAATGTTTGACAGTGGAAAAGTAAATAAACATTGAACGAAATACTTTGACAGGGCTAGCAGGCCATTGTGAATATTTTGAATTTTTACATTTGAACACCATCTTTTATCACGATTCCGAACATATCAGAGCATCTAACATCATTTTAGAACACAAAAAATGCCAATTTTATACCAAAATACATAAAACGAAGAAGAACAACAGAGTAAAGAAAACAATCAATTTTAGGAATCATCATTTCAAAAGGGCAGTTTTGTTTGTGATTATAGAATTTTGGTTCTATATTTCACTGGAGACGATTGTTCGATTGAGACGATACCCAGTCAAATACACAACAGAAAAAAACGTAAAGAAGAAAAATCAACGATGGATTCTTTTAACAATTTCCATTGGATACGGTTGTTGGTGAAGGAGTCGCTGGTGACTAATACCGTTGAATGGTGAACCTGAAAATTATTATTATGAGTAGTCAAACATTTGTTACTAATAAACATTAAACCAAAATTTTAACAACAAAAAAATTTGTTTGCCGTCAACTGATGATATTCAGCCATCCATTGTGAATATATTTGTTTGTTATGCATCTAATTTTCCATCGTCATTTGAACGCCATCTTTTATCATGGTCCGAAAACATGAACGCATCGAACGTCATTTTAGAACAAAAGATTCAATTTTAGATCAAAATACACAAAATGAATAAGCGAGAGAAAGAGTATGGAAAAGGAGACAAAAGATAAAAATGAAATTTCATTGTAAATATTTAATGAAAGAATTTTCGATCTTTTCAAATATTCTGCTATGGAAATTGATGTGTAAGCGCTTCGAATCCATGGATACCTTTTACCAACGAAAAATTGTGGATAAATGAAAAATAAATCCAATCTTTTGTTGATATCATCGATAGCAATGGAACGTTTAGGTCGTATTTTTATTCGATGAAATGATTCTGTAACATAAACGCACACAATCATACAATGACAAAAAATAAACTATGTAGAATATGTGAACACAAATATACGTATATATATATATATATATATATAACAACAACAACAACAACAACGACAACAACAACAACAAAAATATATTTCATATATGTATACTGTTTACTAATATTGAAATTGAGAAACAGAGCACAAGTTGCTGAAATGAGAAGGTGTCGACATTTTAACATTTTAAGTGACAGTAAAATTCAGCATATGAACATATTTAAAGAAATATTGTGAAAAAGTAAAATCCTTCTATGAATTTTTTGTGCATTTAAATTGGATAAATTTCGAATTCGATTGATGAATCACATTGTTTGATGTACGAATTAAGATAAAGTGTTTGTGTATTTAAAAATGATCTATTGAAGTTATCGCTGCAGCAGAAGCAAAATAAGAAGAAGAAGAAGAAGAAGAAGAAAAAAAGAGAAAAAATGTTCGTATTGAAATATTTCCAATGTTTGACGATCGAATGAATGCGATGATTGCCTTGATAGTTGCATTTTCATATGAAAACTGAACTAGGCTCAAAAAATCCAAATATTTTGCAGGCCTAAATTATTATGGATCTATTATTATGTAGATGACATCTTTCCGATATTCATAATAACAACGATAATAATATTATTCCAATTTGAAGTGCAAACAATAGAAAATTTCAATCCGATTACGAATGTGAAGGAAGCTAAAAAAAAAAAAATGAGAAACAAACGTCGACGAGTAAAAATTGATCTAGAATGTGTTTTGAGAAAAACTGAAAATTGAAAACAGCAGACAGAAAGCAATTCGAATGATTGAATGATCGGCAAATGGTTTAAATTAAGAAAAGTGAATATTTTTTTGGTGAATATTCGTAAAAGTGCCCAACAAACAACCGAAGCGATCAAATTTTTCAAAAGTTTATTTGTTTTTCCTCGTGAGTGTGTATAATGAATTGGGTGCACATTGCACATAGCTATTTAAAAGTGTCAGTACACGATTGAGATTAAAATGATTCTTAATCCAAACATTTCGGTTTTAATATTTTTTTGAAGGCATTTCGATCGCGCGCGCCAAACAAAATCAAATGTAACATAGAATCGGGAAAATAGAACGATAAATTTTCAAATAAAAAAATACAAAAAAAAAAATGGCAAAATAAACTGAACAACATTGGGCAATTTGGGAATTGAAAAGTGTAGCCGTGTATTTTTATCGCATCGATTCCCATTCGATTGGGGCATTAATTGGAACAAATTATTTTTGTATTTGTTTTTTTTTTTTTATTGGAATCGGAAATCCATTCAATTAATACACAAACCTGGCGATTGAGACACAGCGTAAGGGACACAAATATTTTCCTCTTGTCGAATCGAACAAAAATTGTATTCAAAAAAAAAAAAAATAAAAAATATTCATACATATTCCATACACGCGTAGTAAACACAATACACAGCACAAAATACACAGCAATACATTGACCGCTGAATTTATGCATTGGAATGTTGAATCGGTTCTTGAATTTTATGAACGAAATGAATCAATGGCAGCAACAACAGCAACAACAGAGAAAGAATCTTGTGTTGGCTTTTTTTTTCATCTTGTTGCCGACACCTCGATAGATTTATGAGATGAATTTATTTATTTTTTTTTTTTTTCATTTTAAATTTTGCTCTCACTTCTTTCTTCGGTGTGTGATTATTTGTGCTGTTATTTGTTGTTTGTTCAAACCGAAACCGATGTGCAAATATATAAAATTCGAAACGCATTTGATGCACGAATTTTATTCGGGGAAAATTGTGAAGTTTGTGTGTGCGTATGTTTTCGACCAAAAATAAATTCAAACGAATAACATTTTCAATAACATTTCATCGAAAGCCAACGATTTGCGCCATTCTTTTGACACTCTCACATCGAGTTACCCCCACAGAAAAAAAAAAGAAGAAACAAACACACACACACACACACAAAGACACAAAACGTAATCAAATTATTTACGAGAAGTAAGTTTTTATTTGAATTTGTCATCATCTCGATTGATTGTAAACTTGATTTCGGATTGATCGAAAAAATATTTTCATAATATTATATTTTGAATTTGAATAACAACAACAATCGTTCACGTGCTGATTGAACAATGAACATGGAAATTAAATGATAAAATATAAACAATGTCTGTTGTTCGATTGGATGAGATGCTTGTATTGGTTTTCCAGCGATAGAATGATGTGACTTCGAAAAGCCGAAAATGTCATGGATTCGTGTGTGTTGCGCTTTAATCCAAATGGATTTAATTTTAGGCTTTGGTTTTTGTGAAAACAGGAGATAAAGAACGGCATTTTATTTAAATTGAAACGTTTCATTTGTTATCAATAAATTTAAAACACCGAAACAATTGATAAACAATTGAGTTTGATATTAAATATATTGGAAATTGGGTTGTATTTGCGATTCATACATGGAAAAATGCCATACATTTTCTATAAAGAAAATCAAATGACAAACGAAAAAGCTGTGCCAAATTGTAATCGATTCGAAAAAATGTTTGTTGTTTGAACACGTGTGTGTGTGTGTGTGTGTGTGCGCCAATTTTGTTGATGATCTAAATTCTTGAAAAACAGATTTGGAATATTTGCACACCATTTAAATGGTTGTACTCATGCTTTGTTTTTTTTTTTTGGTTTCTTTTGAGAAATAAAAAACATTCCAATGTTTACGCACTTATTTCCAATGAGAGAGTGATACGTTTTGTTATATTTTTAATTGTTCTCTCTTTATTTTATTTTATCAGCTGGAAATCGAACGAAATAACAAACAAACATCGACTAATATATTATTTCCCCATGGAAATGGACAATGGGAACCCAAGCCGTCAATAAATCGGAAATACGAGAATTGCATAAACATATCGAGATAAGAAGAGTTAAGAGTGCCATGTGCCTTATTGAATTGCCTCATATCGAAATCTAAAGTGATAACTCTACAATCCTATACAACAAACCACAAAACACGAAACTCGAACGAAACAAAACAAAACAAAAGTGAACACAGGAAAAGAAAAAAAAAAAGAAAGGAAAACAAAACAAAAAATTCAAACAATGTGATATGCAATTGTAGTATACAACTGATGCACGAGCCGAAGAGAAGAGAAGAAGAAGAAGAAGAAGTAAACTAGATGTATATGAATTTTTCGGCAACAAAGAAAACAACAATGAAGTGAATATGATTCAGATGATGCATTTTGATGCATCCGAATGTGTGGAATGTAATTATTATTAACGAAGTGTTGTCAGTGGTGAAAACGAAAAATACATTTTGAGACAATGAATATCGAATAAAGAAAAAAGAACCATATCGGTCGCAGGCCACAAGGGACAAAAAGATAACAAAGTTTTACGAAAATTTTTATTTTGTTTTTTTTTGTTTTTTATTAGTTGATAATTTTAATGACGTTTTGAATGTTCAAATGGAACAACACATTCACAAAAGTATTGAAAAATTTTTGAAACATTTATGGGCATTGAGTGTTGGCTGCCTATGAACGCGATTGTGATTGTATTTAGCATCGCGTCAAGAGAACAAAAACAAAGAAACAAAAGCAAAAAAAAAAATCAACAAAAAAAAAACAAAACAAAACCAACAACCGAATTTTAGATAAATTCCGTTTGTGATATGACAAACCGAAATATCAACAATGAATCAAACAGGCGGAAAAACGCCGTCTACGCCAAGGCTATCGGAATATGCAACCAATGCCTTGGAAACAATTCGAAAGGAGCTACGAATGTTTTCAATTGGCGATGTGCAAAATGCATCAAATACAACAAATGGCCAACAAATTGCATCGCCGCACATAGAAAACGAACTACCCTATGTGATAGCACATTTAATGAGTAGTGGTTATACGGAAGAGCAAGCGATCGCCTTTATTAAATCAAATGGCCGTTGTGATATATTGGATAATAGCAAACAATCGTCTCAATCGTCGCCAATAAATAGTAATCAACGATTACCAGTTCCACCATTTACTGCACCATTTAGTCCGGCGCCACGATGTAGTCCGGCATTAGATTCTGGGGCTGGTAGTTCAAGATCAAATTCAACAACCGATTCAACAACAATTTATGAGCTTGGCTATTGTAAACCAATTGAATTTGGTCCAAAACCAGATTATGGTAAATCAAAACGAATTTCACCAGCCCCAACAACGGCCGTACGTCAAATTAATTTATCGTCACAAAGTCCAGCCCGTGGTACATCGCCGGTATCAAATACAAATCATCGGCCAGTTGTTTTAGCTCAAAATGGATCGGATAAATGTCACATAAAAATTCCACGAAAACCGCACTCATCCGTGGATAATCCGTTGGCATGGAGATTTTCACCATTTCAGCAAGAACAACAAGGTAATTTGTCTGTTTCTTTTTTCTTCATTTACATTTTGTATTTGATCGAGAGATGAAAAAAAAAATAAAAATCAATCATTTCAGATATACAAGATCAAACTAGCGCCGAACCACCACCACCGTATCCAATAATAGCACAAGGTGTCACAAATTATTCAACAGCAATTCAAAATAGACAGAGCCCAACACAAAGCAATTCCGATTATCGAAAATCGCCATCGTCTGGAATATATTCGGCTACATCAGCTGGTTCACCGAGTCCGGTTCCACCATCAAATTCAATGTCACCGCATCCGGTTATTCAACGTTCAACTAATGTGTGTCAGCTTGGTTCATGGCAACGAAAAACCCATTCACCGATTATTATGCAATCGGTTAAATCGACACAAGTGCAAAAGCCGGTTTTACAAACAGCAATCGCTCCACAAGTTCCAGCCAGTTCATCAACAACACCAACATTGCCTTCATATGCATCTTCAATTCAGCCTCATTTAACAAATAGTACATCAAATCCAAAACTTCAACAACAACAAAATAATACACCGCCGACAACACCGCCAGTATTGAATACAACATCAGGACCATCGCCACCTATTCTAAATGGCAATGTGCATCAAGCATCGCCCGTAAATAATGTTAATTGGTAAGTGATTCCATTTGCCAATTTGAAACATTTACTTTAGGAAAAATTTCTTGATTTTTGATTTTATTTTGGTTTTGTCTTTTTTCTTTTTAGCAATAATACAAATACACAACGACCGATCGCCGTGATTGGCAATAACTGTAGCAATAGTACGAATACGTCAATTATTCCAGTCAGTGAGCCACCATCCTATGCGAGTACGATGGCTTACAAAGCTGCTCAACAACAACCTAGACATTTACCACCTCCGCCATATTCGAATAAAGGTGAGCGCGCGCATCCTCTGAAATTTTTGTATTAACATTGATTGATATTCATTTTCATTTTCATTTTTTTTTTCAATAATTCGTTTACAGATTTATCAAGCTCACCTGAAATTATAAATAATAATATACCACTACCGACACCCCCGAAACCACAGGTTAGTCATAAAAACCAAACTATCTCATCTTTTGCATTTCATTAAAATTATTTCACTATTAATTTGCAGATAAATCGGTCACAGCAACAGCCGCCACAACAGCACCTCAACAAAGATGATTTATCTCCAACGATGCCTGTTAGTTGTGAACACAATTGAATGAAATTATTTTCTCATTTGTTAAGAATATTATTATTATTATAATTATTGATTATCCACAGGATTTGCCGATTTCAAAAGCGAATGGAGCAGGACCGTCGGAAAGTGCAACAAAAGACGTAAGTTAAAATCAAGCAGTTCAATCAATCAAAGAAAAAAAAAAAATGCAAAATATTTTTTCATTCCCAAAACAGAGAATGGCTCCAATCCATCCGATGCTTTTGTCATCATCGAATCATCCACCGTTGCCGCCAACATCGTCATCATCCGTGAAATCCAATAAAAACAATAATGCAAAATCAACAATATCAAATGTTCCATCAACGGCAACAACAAAAAAATTGAACAAACAACCGGCTGCACCGCCACCATCAATCGCACCTAAAAATAGTAAAAACAGCAATGCAACAACAGCATCAACAAATTCAAATAAATCATCAACAAATTCATCGGCCGAAGGATGTGAAAAAATAAAACATGAATCACCAATTCCCGAACGAAAACTAGTCTCCAAAGAACAAGAAGAGGTGAAAGAAGGTCGAATCAAACATTATTCACCGCAAGCGTTTAAATTTTTTATGGAACAACATGTCGAAAATGTAATGAAGTCATACAAGCAACGTTTATTTCGAAAAAATCAATTGGAAAAAGAGATGGGCCGCATCAATTTGTCGGAAGAGGCTCAAATTCAAATGCGTCGAATGTTAAATCAAAAAGAATCGAATTATATTCGATTGAAACGAGCTAAAATGGAAAAATCAATGTTTACAAAATTGAAAACGATCGGCGTTGGTGCATTTGGTGAAGTAACTTTGGTACAAAAAATTGATACACCAAATCTATTGTACGCAATGAAAACATTGAAAAAAGCTGACGTTCTAAAGCGTAATCAAGTGGCTCATGTGAAAGCTGAACGAGATATATTGGCGGAGGCTGACAATGAATGGGTCGTCAAATTGTATTATAGTTTTCAAGATCGTGACAATTTATATTTTGTTATGGATTATATACCGGGTGGTGATTTAATGTCGTTGCTCATCAAAATGGGAATATTTAGCGAACCATTGGCCCGATTTTATATAGCTGAATTGACCGTTGCAGTGGAAAGTGTTCATAAAATGGGATTCATTCATCGTGATATCAAGCCAGACAATATATTGATTGACAAAGATGGTCACATTAAGTTAACTGATTTTGGACTGTGTACCGGTTTTCGATGGACTCACGATTCAAAATATTATCAAAAAGCCGGTACATATTTATTTTCGAAATATTATTTGTTGTTTTCATTTCCTCTTTTTTTCTCTTCAGCAAAATTTGAAAATAATTTTTGTTTTTTTTTTTTGATGCATTTCATTTGTTCATTTGTTTCAGGCGAACATGCTCGACAAGATTCAATGGAACCGTGGGAAGACACAAATGGTGGTATCAAACCGGCCGTTTTGGAACGTAGACGACAACGTGATGTCCAACGGTGTTTGGCTCATTCGCTTGTTGGAACGCCAAACTATATTGCTCCTGAAGTGCTGGCACGCAGTGGTTATACACAATTATGCGATTGGTGGAGTGTTGGTGTTATCCTTTATGAAATGCTCGTGGGTCAACCACCATTTTTGGCAAACACTGCCGTTGAAACGCAGCAAAAAGTTAGCCCAAAAATTCTATTTAAAAAAAAAAAAAATGAAATTCCCAAATTTCGAAGTTTCAAAATTAATCTTGCTTTCGATTTAAAATTAGGTTATCAATTGGGAACAAACATTGCACATACCACCACAAGCTGAACTATCAAAAGAAGCAGCCGATTTGATATTACGTTTATGTTCATCGTCCGATCAACGTCTTGGCAAAAATTCAGATGAAGTTAAAGCCCATCCATTTTTCAATGGCATTAATTTTGGTACCGATTTGCGTCAACAGCCTGCACCACATATACCGAAAATTGAATATCCAACAGATACATCCAATTTTGATGAAGTGGATCCGGAACGTATTCAAAATTCTGATCAATTTGATGCGTTTAGCAATAATACAGCCATTTCGTTTCATGGTTTTTATGGTTTTACATATCGGCGATTTTTCACCGATGATAAAAGCAATCAGGAATGCAATGATCAAGATGGTCCAGTGTATGTTTAGAAATAATTTCCACAAATGTTTTGTTTTTCTTGTTTTGCCATTTTTAAAATTCAATTTTCGGATAACATTGTTAATGTTTTGTCATTTTTGTCACTGTCACTGATTCGTTGTGTTTGATTTATCGTTTTATTAATGATGCAGAGTGTTGAGCAACTTCGAAAAAGACAAATACTCACAACAACAGCTGCAACAACAACAAAACTGATCTGAACAATGACATTCTGTAGTGTTTTTTTTTGTTTCCAACAAATGCAGAGAGACATTTAAAAGAAAGAAAAAAAAACTATAAACAAAAAGAATATCGAAACGAAACGTGCGAAACAGGTGCTTTGAATACACAAAAATCGGACTGGCTGCTGAAATTTCGAAAATATATTTAATCATGCAAAACATTGAAAATTTGTAAACTTAAAACTAAATGATTGACACATTGCATGAAATTCATCGCTCGACTCGGATATTTTTTTTTTCCGAAACTATAAATCTGTCAATCTGTCTGTAAAGAATCTTCAAGTCAGATTTAGTTTTAAGAACGTGAATTTCTTTTTTTTTTTTTTTCATTAGTTTAGTTAAATTAATTCACAAATGAAAACAAAATGCAATTCAAATCGAAGAAAAATGAACAAAGGATAAAAACCGAAAGAAAGAAAAAAACAATCGATGAAACACGAGATACGAAGTTGTTTCTAATCGCGGATTTAATTTAAATATTATTTTTATTTTTATTTTGTAATATTTTTTTTTTTGCGTTGGTAATTCTCTGATGAAATCGATTTGTTCGTGCTTAATCTTGCTCACACCCATTCGTACCCAAGTCCCTCAGATGCCTGCGAGGAATGACCGATAACAAATAAATAGATAATAGATTGATTGAAGGAAATTTTTTTCTCTTTTCTGGATTTGGACAAAACGCTGGCCGGGTGAATATGGTTATATTT
>GL501544.1:608703-640037 GCA_000149185.1 Mayetiola destructor
TAACAAGAAAGAAGAGGAGAGAGAGAGAGAGAGAGAGAAAAAAGAATGCAAAAAAATTATTTATTTTCAGTATATTACCAATTTCAATCTAGATGTTTTAGTATCACCGATACAGTGATCTATTTGCGTCACAATCAAATAAAATTTCAAAACGAGCACGTATTTCTATTTGCAAATAAACAGTGAAATGACAGTTTACTGAAAACAAACTAACAATTTTTTTTTTTCGTTTCCTTCGGTCGTGTGCCTCTTTTGTCAAGCGATTTGAAAAAGTGCACACCATCCCAATTTATTTCATTAAACAATATTATTATAGTTGGAATTTTTGTTGTTTTCTAATGATGTAGTAAACTTATGTCTCGAATTCAACCCGGAGGCCGATGACTAGTCCATATCGTTTGTCTTTTTCCAAATCATGTTCAATACATTTTGTGAATGGGCATTTATCATGATGGGCAATAGCAATAGGCACTCGACACCATCCGGTCCGGAATCGATATCATGAAAGCACAAACAAACCATTCGATTCCATTGATTATCATTATTATTTATTATTGTTTGATGCTCAAAATGCGTACATTGTGACAAAATCAATCGATGTCTTATCTAATCGAATATAAGAATATGGAAGAAGGTTTTTTTTCTCTCCATTTTATCAATTGACATGTGGTCATGGTCTACTCTCAATAAAATACGGTCCAAAAATTAATCAAAATATGTGAAAGAATTTTTCTGTGTTTTTGATTGCACCGAACAATTTCACAAATACAAGTAAAATTTGACAATACATGAAGTGCTCACCAATCTGGATAACTAAATGGATAACTATTTTCTGTATAATAATTTTTTATGGTCTCTTAACTTGACGATGGTAGAACATTTGTGGTATAGTTTTCGTATGATGCTTTTATCGAGTTCTATTACACCCTGTATTTAATAGGTGTAGCACAATATAAAAAAACTATCAGCTATAGAAAGAGGTAAAATAACATACCATAACCAATGAGTCATTCGAACAGCACTTAAGCTAGGTTCATGTAATGTTTCATTCACTATTATTATATTTTTTTTTCTCTCCCTTTTATTGGCCTCTTTGTTTATTTTTATGTTGTTCATTGAACAGTCTTCGATTTGAGTATTGTGAACATCTTCGGTCTCATTGTTCAATTTTTTTTTTTGAATAGGAAAGATCATTCGATTTTTATTGGATCTTTTACCAATAGAAACGTACAAAACACAAAAGGAGAGTCACCAGAGATGATTCAACATAAATGTTAAGCTTTTGTCATTTTTCTTTGTTATTGAATTCCGGCTGTTTCTCAACAATAGCTCAATATGAAAAAAAAAAGAATGATGGCTAAAACAAATATAGCATAAAATGAACACGAAAATGAAACGAAAAAAAAACAATAACCGAGTGGAGGAGCGCGCGCAAGAGAAGGAAATGAAAAGAAAAAAGAAAAACTTAATGCTTCAACACAAATGAATTTATTTTTTGTATTGGAGTGGATGTTGTTTAGAGGATTTGCGATCCGATTGAAAGAAAAAATAGCGAAAAAATGGGGTTTTATCTGGGAATTTGGCTTACGTTCAATCATACCTTCACCATTTTCACGCATTCATGTTTTAATTCCTATTTTGAGTGCGACTGTAGCCAACCATTGGTAACACAAAAAAATCAACAATAAAAACAATATACACCTGACTACTGGCTACAGACTACTCAATCAATGACGCGATATTTACTTATAACATTTCTATTAAAGAGCATGCTTTTAATAACTGAACTAGAGCATTCGGGGGACAAATGTAAAAGGGAAAATCGGCAAAATTGACAAATGTAAAACAAAAAGAGCGAGATGTAACATCAAATAGAATATGACACTATATAAATTTACAATTCGTACGCTATTCATTTTGGCTAGTGTTATTGATTGTTTTTGCGACGCGCGCACCATACGTGACATATCGTATATGCCATATATGCCATACATCGTGTACGGCTTTTTCAAACAAATTTGTACGTCCAACATTCAACACCCATACATAATCATCTGCTTTAAATTGTTCCATACACTGAATACTGAATTACAAAACACTGATAGATAAGCATACAATGTTTCCGACCCCGTCTTTTGTTTTTCCCTTTTTCCTTTTTTTCTTTTCTTTTCGATTTTCTATTTCCGCTCAAAATAAAAGAAAAAAATCGAATTTGATTCACTCTTTTTTTTTTTTTTTGGTTGAACCACTTGATGATTTTCTTTTTTCACAAAATGCCCTGCAATTGAAAACGTTTTCCCATAAATAACTGTGTAATGTCACAAAAGTCCTGCGGTTTTGTTGAATTATTTCTTTTTGATGTGTTTTACTAAGCGGATTATTCATTTCAATGAAATCCATGCGGCTTCAAGACTCAAGAGCCCTTTTGTCTAGCCAAAACAAAAATCTCAGCACCAGCAAGCACAAAAATACAACAACAAAGAAACAGAGAACGGAAGGAAGTGGAGAAAGAACACCAATAAAACTTGGCAAAACAATCTAAATTTTGAATGACATTCATTGGAAAAGCTCCCTTATAACTTGATGGATTTTTAATGGATAAAAAATATATGTACATAAGGAGTAAAAAACTGCACCACATCGTATACTGCTTATACCGCGTTCAATGGATTTAATGCAACCCAAATCGATTTTCCCATTTTGGTTATTATAAATTATCATAAAGACGTATGTCGGTTCTGATATCGGATGCAGGTCATTCGTTATTCAAAGATGCGACGAGTCGATAAATATGTACCCAATGTCAATTCTATTTGCAATCGTGTGATGCACGCGACAAACTTTCATTCAAAAAGCAAAGAGGAAGAGAGAAAAAACCAACGGAGAAAAAAAAACGAATCCTGATGATTTCACGATGATGATAAAATGTTCAACTTATTCTATGGAATGGATGCAATCTCGTCTTGATTAATTACTTAAGTCTTTTTGTCAGTCCCGATAGTTTTTATGATATCATTGTTACCTTTTTTTCGCTTTTATTGTTTAATTTTGCAGTCATTTTATACTGGGCTCTGGTGAGTATGCTGCACACGGCATCCACTCACAGAGAGAGAGAGAGAGAATTAAAAAAAATGAAAACAAAAAAGAAATCAAACTTATTGAGAAATTCTTCTCATTTCAGATGGTTAATCAAAACGGCAATGAGGCCAGTTGGGCCTTTTGATTCAGCACCGTCCTTTGCACAGCATAATGATTGTGTACTTATTGTTGGAGTATCCCGTCCAAAATTAGCTGCAGTCTTTTTAACAATAATGATTATTTCATTGTTTTTAACGTTTCACGTGCTATACGATAGTGCCATCTATAGCATTCAGGTAATTATCATGCATATGATGTGCATTATAATTTTGGTATATATTTGGTTTGTACATCCATGGCTCATGGCACATTGTCAGCACATTTTCAATTTATTGTTGACAATTGTATTATAAAAATTCATTTGATGGAAAGCGAATCATGCAACACACCAAATGCTTAAAAAAAACCATGGAATTCTAATGAGACGCGAAAAAAAAAATTTTGAATTTCACAGCAAACGACAATATTCGCATGGCAGACGATATTTTCATTCACCGTAAACAAAAATAAAATTTGAATGCCATTGTGAATTGAGCGAATAATATGCATGTACACTTTTCACACACGTGCGACAAACGAAACAAAACAAAACAAAAAAATCGAATACAATGTAATCACATTAATGTGTCTGGCCTCGAATTCTAATTCCATTAAAGTTTATTTTATAGCGCCATTGTGTTTGTTTTCGTTCCATTTGATTGGCCCCCATTTTTTTTGTTTTTGCTTCTTTTTTTTTGTTTTCTGATTTGATTCCAGTGGGATAATGTATTTCGACGCCATATGAAAAATAAATAAATATTCAGAATTGAATTTTGCTTACATATCAAAAATAGGATTTTTAATGAAACTTCCAGTTTCTTAATCGTGACGGATCCGATTAAATCATAGATTCGTTCCAAATTTTTTATCATTTTTGCGTGTTGTTGTCTTTTCAATAAAAAAAAAATAAAATTTTAATTGGTTATTTTTTGTTTTCTGGTTCGCTGCGCAATTTAAATAATTGCAAACAGGCTGCTTCCAGTTCCAGTACTTCTACAGATAATCGTTTCTCATATTTAACGAATCAAGTGTTTACTGCAAACGATATAAATGCCGGTGTAAAAAATTCCATTGTTTTCCCAAGTAAAATTCATTTTCCAAAAACTAGTCGAAGGCTTCCACAGGTAAAAAACAACCACATATTATATATCTTGAAACTTATTTGATGGCAAACCTTTTCATTTCATTCTTTTCCTTGTTTTTCATGTTTTTTTTTTTTGGAACAAAATTTCCAATCTCATCGTGTTTTGAATTTTCCTGTAGGCACTGGTAATCGGTGTACGGAAATGCGGTACAAGAGCGTTACTTGAAATGTTATATTTACATCCGCGCGTACAAAAAGCAGCCGGTGAAGTGCATTTCTTTGATCGGGATGAAAACTATTGGAAAGGTTTGGAATGGTATCGAAAAAAGATGCCACATTCGTTTCGTGGCCAAATCACCATCGAAAAGAGTCCCAGCTACTTTGTTACACCCGAGGTAAGTTTCAATTTTGATAAAATAAATTAATATTTTTGTGGTTTATTTTTTTTCGATTTCGTTTTCAATACAATCAAAAAATGAACGAATAAAATCAAATGACAGTCGGTTTACGATGGAAAATATGTCTTTGCTTTTTTTCCAAATAAAATCATTCATTTATTCATCATTCCGCCTTCTTATTGCGCGTGGCTTATGTCCATAATTTTGATAAATCGAGATGAATGGAGATGAAGAAAAAAAGAAATGAAATTTGTAGAAAAATTGAAATTTTTTATTTTATTTGAGAATATAAATGTTGTTCGATTCAACATTAAATTAAATTGAAGCGTAAATGAAATTCAAAAGTCCCACCCAATTTACACAAATACATAAACTCATTTTAGACCATGTACAAATATCGAATAACGAATATGGCAAAGTACCAAGTGATTATTGTGTTTGCACAATTTTCAAATTTCTCCAAATTCAATTTAAATGTGAATGGAAAAAGCATGAAACATGAAACATGAAACAATTTCCGTCGACAAATCTGGAATTGTTTTGTTGTTTGTTAATGTAATCTACGATTTGTTGCAAATGTTCTTTTTGGTTTTGGATTTTATTTTGGTTTTCATTGTTTTCACTTTATCTGAACCTAAAAAATCAGCTGAACCTGAAAAATCAGCTGAACCTAAAAAATCAGCATCGAAAAAAGATCTACTGAATCGATAATATACTATAGATGGATTTTGTTTAGTTTCGTTCATATTATGTTGCAATGTTTCTTAATTTAAACTCAATTGCCTTGGTTATTGCATTGCTTTTCCGCTAATTTCTATAACGAATATATATCTCGTTTTCGTTATGCTCTTAAATTTCCGGTTAAACATACGGCAAATGTCGAAAGAAAGAAAAAAAATTGCTAGAAATGGCAATTTTCATTCATTACGCGAAAGCGCAAGAGTACCAATGGGAGAATGGAGAAAGCGAGAAAGGGAAAAGGAGGGGGAGAGAGTAATGAAAGGTAGATAAACATACTACACAAGTAGTGTTTGAATGTTGAACAGACACGTTGAAAAAAGAATTGAAACCGGCTCTTCATGTGTATGCAAAGTCACGTTAATAAGCAGTACTTCAGCCGTACGGCTTTTGTGGGCACATGTACTTCATTCCGCTTTAAAAGTATTTCTATGAACTTCGTGCAACGATGAGAAAATATAAAAATAAAAGTAGATTTGAATATTAGATTCAGCTAATGCGAATGAGGATCCCGATGCGAGCTGTGATTACCGATGGAAAAGAGAGAAATAGAAAAAATGGGGCTCATCTCACGTTAAAGTTAAAATTATTTTCCATAAATGCTTGTATCTACTGAATCGATAATATACTATAGATGGATTTTGTTTAGTTTCGTTCATATTATGTTGCAATGTTTCTTAATTTAAACTCAATTGCCTTGGTTATTGCATTGCTTTTCCGCTAATTTCTATAACGAATATATATCTCGTTTCCGTTATGCTCTTAAATTTCCGGTTAAACATACGGCAAATGTCGAAAGAAAGAAAAAAAAATTGCTAGAAATGGCAATTTTCATTCATTACGCGAAAGCGCAAGAGTGCCAATGGGAGAATGGAGAATGCGAGAAAGGGAAAAGGAGGGGGAGAGAGTAATGAAAGGTAGATAAACATACTACACAAGTAGTGTTTGAATGTTGAACAGACACGTTGAAAAAAGAATTGAAACCGGCTCTTCATGTGTATGCAAAGTCACGTTAATAAGCAGTACTTCAGCCGTACGGCTTTTGTGGGCACATGTACTTCATTCCGCTTTAAAAGTATTTCTATGAACTTCGTGCAACGATGAGAAAATATAAAAATAAAAGTAGATTTGAATATTAGATTCAGCTAATGCGAATGAGGATCCCGATGCGAGCTGTGATTACCGATGGAAAAGAGAGAAATAGAAAAAATGGGGCTCATCTCACGTTAAAGTTAAAATTATTTTCCATAAATGCTTGTACATGAGTTAATTAACATTTTCGAACATATTTCCGTGGTGGCTATAGATGTGCACACACTTTGAAAAAATCAAGGAGGGAGAACTCTTCGTACCAGGTGGCCTACAATTCCATATGATCAGATATTTTTTCCACGTATTTTTATTGAAAATAATTTGAATGTGTCGCGACATCAACGTTTCTTGTTTCAAACATCCATTTCATCTTTTTACAAGCGACTGGATCCGTAATGTATGTAATCGAAAAATTGTGTTCCATTTCTGAAGACTCACGAGGCACAAAGTGTCACACATTCGCCTGCATAAACATCGACAATTCATACAATGGTTAATTCATGACTCACCCTCAAATATCAATGATTAAGAAAATTATTGCATCAATGCTTTCGGAGCCCGGTAATCCTATCGTTGCGAATACAAATTTTGCGATATTCTATTTTTGAACATAAATCATACATTAAATATTTCGTATGTTATGGATGTACACACTGTACACACACACACACATGCCTAGAAATGTTTGCATATTGTATAATATCGTGTCTAAGTGGATGTTATCATTACTCAGACACATAAAACATAACATGAGTAACGAGTTTAAACCAAGAATGAATTCTAATTTTGAATTAGACTTCAATCGCAAATGGAAAAATTACAAAATAAATTCAATATAATTTTGCATTAAAATGTGAATGTTTAATTCGGTTTCGAATGGTAGGCAATGCCATCAACATATTGACTATATTAGACAGATCCATGTTCCTTTCATGTATTCGAATAACGAACATACGAAAATAAAATATTGTGCATTGATTGAGAGCCAAAAATTAAAATAAAAAAAAACACAGATATATATGGCCCAATAAATGGATAATAGATTATGTTTTTTTTTTGGCTGGCGAATGAATTTCGCAATAAAATAAGCTTTTTTTTCAGAGCTCAGACATCCGATAGACGGTATAATATGCTTCGAACATGTTTTACATCATTATTTAAATGGTATCATGCATCAATAAAATCAACAACTCTGAGCTAAATTATGTGCTCGGTCGGTTTGCTTTTGATGGTCATGCTATGGCTGAACTTTGGTACTCGCATTTTGACAAATAAAAACTGGTTGCTTAGTGCCTTCGTTAAATGTCATTTGAACATGTCCTTTTTTGGCCCATGGTCGGTTTTAGTAGCCAGACATCGAAAATTCAGGTTTTTTATTGTATACAAGAAATTGGCGTGAGATAAGAGCATACAGAAAGAGCATACATACATTCAAATTACCACGAAGCTCAAATGTGATGATGGCAGGGTAGCTCAAATTTCCAGCGGTTCGCAAATTATATGATGAAAATGTTTTTGTATGGACAAAATGTTAGAAATCGAATGAATTGTGTGCAATTTGAGATGTATTTATGTTCGAAGTGTTTTGAAGAGAAAAAAAAAAATGACCGCAAATTTTTGATTGGCTAATAGAATAGAACAATAAGAAGTGATTCCTGGTCCTGGTATCATCAGTAACGGAACAGTCGATGTATGTATGCTTGTCAGTTCAGAGAAAACGGTCTGTTCCAAACAAATTTATTGCGGTGATTACGGAGATAACCAATGGAAAACTCATCCATTCAAAAATATTTTCCGCTGAAAATGTTGGAAAATGTGATGCATTCAGCAAAATTATTCACACTTGATTACTTATTTTGTATGCAAATTCGACGATTCAATTCGGATAATGGTGCATAGCGATATCAAATCTTTAACTAGTTAGAGATGGTGAAATTTAAAACATTAAAATGGTGAAACTTTTATAAAATATTTTCCGAAACCACACACACACACACACACACACACAATAAAAAAGAAACTTTTTATGCATCCCATTGTGATACAAAATTTTGGACGAAGCCAGACTAAACTTCATTTTCTTCAAAACAATGGCCTACATACAAAACAAATCTAAAAAAAAAAATAGAATCTCCTTTTGATATTCAACAATCACTTATTGTATGTCCGTCGGCTATTTTTCCTGACTGTGTCTTCCAAATATTGCAGAAATTTTCTTAAACCAGTCAGACGGTTTACACTTACATAAAACCTGTAATCATTGAGTTTGTGTCCATTTGTTGCGCATTTATAAAAATGCCCTTCAGATAGAGAGATCACTTAAATGTGTGTTCAGTGCTTAACATGCTTTCGAATAACATACACGGTAATTTGTTGAGTTTCACAACATCAAAAGCGACTGTATCGTTTGGTTGATGCTTCTGTTGCTGGTGCAGAAACATGTCCATCTAGTTTTATCATCATTCACAACAACATATACCATTTCTACCATGAAGAATGAGAAATGAGAGCCATTCACAATGCTATAATACCGTTTATGACTAAAAGCTTTCTATTCTAGCTAATTGTGAATATAATTAAATTTATCGGATTTCAAATTATTATTATATTATATCGTTGTTCGATGTGTATGGTTGGTTCATTGATACATAATAATAAAATTTAAAATCTGATAACATTTATCGAAAAATGTTTCAGTCTGGCGCTTAACGCATAACATAAGTTAGAAAATCATATTTGAAATCTGAAATCGAATCGATTCTACATAATAATTTGGTTAATATTATAAATTATTTCTATAATTGAGTTTTCTTTGGATCGAATGAATGAACCATTCATTCACTTTAAATACGAATGACATTGACAAAATCGATTATTAATAGTACACAATAGTACATTTAGGAAATGTATTCGAATTATTTTTCCAATAAAAGAAAAGTAAAAAAAAAAATAAGGGCGAATAATAAAATCAATATTGGTACAGGATTAACGAAGTTCATTTGAACAAATAACCCTGTCATTACCTGATTTCCTATAAATAATTTGTTCAGTCCTTTTTTCTGTTTTGCGTCACTGATGAGTTTTTTGTCACATAAATATGACGAACCAAACTCAAATATGCTATGCCATAATGATATTTTTGTATTGACCATTAATTTCCCTTTCAGCGCTGTCAATTACAAACGTTTAAACAAACATATTTTTTATGATATGAATTACGAACGGAAAATGTGAATAAATTGAAAAATTCTGGGGAAAAAAAAACAAGAAATAAAACGTTGGAGAAAAAAAAAATTTTTTTTATTGATGTTTTGGAATGGTAAAAACCATAACGCACATTGCTTGGCTTTCTGAAAATTGGTTTTCATTCGCACATATTAAATACCGAAATTCTTTTTTCTCTCTTTCCTTTTTATGCTTACGAGTCAATCAGAAAACTGCGTGAGCCTTTCAACTTGTATGACATTCTGGTCACTATTTTTTTTTTTTTTGCTGCCATTTGTTTTGTTTGTTCAGTGGATTCCAATTTATTATATTGCAGTAATTATTTATTATTATTCTCTTTTGCGACTTTGTGCGCAAACAGTCGCATCATTATTTGTGTGCACAAACATGAGCACGCAACAAGAATAGAAATGTGTACAATGACCACATGTGACAAATATATTTTAGGTCAGTTTTTTGTTCCGTTGCTTTCGTTTTGCTTTTGTCTATTCAACAGAAATTCATTTTTCAGTTATTCGAATGTCGCTCGAAACCAAATTAAAAATAATATTATATTCGTATTTGTTTGTCGAGTGTGTGTGCAGTGTGCATTGTGCATTAGAAAAGCTCCATATAAATTGTATTAAAACACGATTTCATCGAATCTTGAATTTGTGTCAATTTCCAGTTCAAACGAATTAATGGTACAAAATGGGAGATTCTCTCTCGCTCTGTCTCTCTCTCTCTCTCTCTTTGTGCTGGTGGGTGTCCATCTGCTGAATCGCTGTCCATCCAATCTTCGAGTGTGTTCAAATTTGAATTTGATGATGCCTGAAATTTTTCGATTCTTCCCCTCAATTTCAAACATTCACAATAGACAATTCACAAAAGCCATCTATTTTCCCAAAATTGAAAGACGGATTTGTGGTCGACATATATCGATATATATGATTGAGGTTTTTAGTTGTTAAGTATGAATAGAAAAATAATTATAGTGATAAACCGCACAGGTTATGGCCACAGCCCACTTCGTATATTTTGTATATTTTCTAATAGTGTACCGAGTACCGTTACCAAATTTGATATAAACGTTACCAGTACTGTTGAATGAAGGATGGAATTCAAAATGTTCATCAAATACATAATCTACAATGTGAACTAAATTCACAAAATCCGATGATGCATTAAGCTTTTCAAACTATCGGACGCATTATCTTTTCGAATAATTAATGTTGTGATTTTGCAAAATCCGGACATTCAGCAATCGGCAAATGTTTCATTTGCCACTAATAAATCATTTTCAACACTCTTTGATGCTCCATCGACCATTCGAACCAATTTAATTTTTTGCTACTGTAGCTCATAGATTCTTTGGATAAATAATAATAATAATATGTAGTAGCTTACAAAATTGACACATAAACGGAAAAGAAATGAATAACTGGATTGCCGGTCAGATAATAGGTTACAATTTACAATACACGTGCTACCCGATCTGACCATATGACTTTTGAAAAGGCTTCAAACGAATTGAACAAAATTCGGAATATGAGAAATGTCTATAGATTTTGAGATATAGATTCGAAATTCAAATGGAGTAATAGTATTTGCGTAATTTGTATGAGTAAATTACGTGAGACACGTGAACATTGAACATTGAGCATATCCGTTCATTTATTATTTGCATTAGATGATGACCATAGCCAACCACATCAGCACATCAGCACATATTCAAACAATTGAATCGCAATATCAATATAAAGGACAATGCATAAAGGCGTATAATATGCGATGATGCCATGGGTTATTGGTTACGGTTTACGGTACACACAAAACAGATAGACAAATCGAATAAGCATTCGATAAGCTATTCGAGTCGAGTTGATTTGTCGAATGAATACTAAACACACACACACACAATATTGAACAAATCAAAAGGGCCACAAAGTACGGACATTTCTACCATTCTTCGCTGCATTAAACTATTTTGAATTCTTAAAAGCATATGCACTCGATTGAATATGTGCAATGTGCTTGTGTATCTTTATGCCTTGCGCGTCTTACGCCTCGTACCATACGAATGCATTAAAGAAAAAAAAAGAAAAAAAAGAAAAAATACAATAGACAGAGCCAGGATGTGTGTGATCAACCAAATATAAAACGGTTATCTCAATAAAATAAAAATCCATCGTTTGCACAAAATATTCGATTCGATCGAAGCCGAAAAAGACATATTCAATCCATTGAGTTTTCAATTTTTCAATACGAAACGCTAACCTCCGAATTTTGGATTCGAGTTCGCCGGTTAGTTTTCGTTATTTGAATTTTGAATATGGATTGATTTTCTTTTTTTCGTTAACATTAAATTGTCGCAACTGGCAACATTCAAATTTAAAATTTCATTTTATGAATATGTTGGTAGCGCGCTCAGTTCTCAGTGTTCAGTGCTCAATGCTCAGTGTTCACCAATATGCAATCGAACTTATCATATCCATGTAATCCGATGAAATATTCAAGCATATTGTGGCTGTGTCGTAAACACACATTTGCCAAATCCGCTTATCTTTCACATTTTTCTTTGGTTTCTCTGTTCTTTTTCCTATTTTTTTCTTCTTTTCTTTCTTCTCTGTTACATCAATACATTTTTCCTCTTTTTTTTCACTACCATTTGCCACTTTGCACCAGTCAACATTTACAAAATGGTTAACCGTATGCTCTCTCTACATAATAATTCGCCATTTTCTTTCGATACCTTTTCTCTTCCCAACCCTCATTGCGAAATCAACATATGCATGTGAATGTTGTTGAATATGTACTGTTGCCACATTTCACACAGCTAAACTCGAGAACATCCCGATACAATAATATTTATGCCCTTTGCAAGCGTTAAGTGTACTGTAATATATAAAAAAAAAATTTACGCTTACTAAACTCTAAATATTTCGAATTTGCATGCAATGATTTTTCAAAACAATTGTCATTCATTGAATTATTATCGTTTCGATTCTATCATTTCCAGTTTGTTTGAATGATTTTTGTTTTCTTTTTTCTTTTTTTTTGTTTCTTGAACAACCCCTTTATCGGGCGGGCTATTCAACCGATAGCTTACACTTTTGTCCATTTCAATTGCCCGTACAACTCCAATCTATAATCATTTCCAATTCACGTGCTATGAGAGCTATGTTTCAAATCAAATAATAATACATAATAATAATTAGATGAAATAACTGTGATCCACACCTGAAATGGAATCGATAACGATAATTTCAACTTATCGATTATAATCGTTACAGGATTTGTATGGTTTGGTATTGCATTGACAGGGGGCGATTAACTAACGACATGAACTGCTTGTGAATTGAGGCAAAGGCGTACCATATAAATTATTTGAATGATGGATATTGGCAGTAATGGGCAACACTTATAATGACACCCAGTCTATCGCATAACGAAAATAAATCAATTAATTATTTAATATTTATATCGTTAGATCAATAAAGTCTTCGCTTTTGACACTTTTCAATTAAACGTGTAAAAGTTCTAGAATATGATTCTCACACTTGATATAGAACAATATCATTAGCCATACAATTGCATAATATTTGGAATTTGGACATGATAAAGTTCTTTATTTGTGGAAATTGTGACATTTATTAAAGCGTACAAACGTCTGTGGATTCTTGGCTATGACTTCATATTCAGAAAACTATCCAATTAATATTTACATTTGAATTGAATAACTAGAGAGCTAAAAGCGTCCAGTCATTCAAGAGGAAATAATAGCCAAACAAATTGAATAACCAAAAAAAAAAAAAATCATAAATCATTGACTCGAATAGAATTGGGAACGAGAACCAACCGTTCGTCCATCGAAACCAAATAATAAAACAATTATTGTTTTTCAATTCTTATCTGACCTGTATACAATGAACACACATGTGACTATGCAATGTGACTCTTCAAATAAATGGCACATGCAATTAGAAGATTTTTATTAAATGATTACATCAAAAAATTTGAGACCGGTAATATCAATGGTGCTGGTTATTGAAGTAAAGCTTATTTAAAAAAAAACATTTTCGGACTGGCAGAAACACTTTTTGGCTAAAATTTTCTTTGGCATACGGTGCTGCGATCAAACACAAATTAAAAATTCAGGATTTTGGTCTTCACTTGTAATTAAAGGTAATCGCGTATCCATTTCAAGCACATGGTTAAACAAATAACACCCACTATTAGTGACGAACATATAGCGTGTCATTATTGTCAACTTTTCGAAAGTTCATGGCTCGTGCATGGAGTGAATAGTGTAATTAAAAAACAGAAAACACTTGAAAACACTTTCAAAACTAATCAAGTAAATATCGACGTCTTTAAACCCGAATCCAAGCAATATATAATTCATAAAATGTGTGAATCCATGCAATTGTTCAAATGGTCAAAGAATTTCATGTTAATCGTAAATATCGGTCGCTATAAATGAATTACCGAATCATAAAATTGTTTCTGTTAATTTTGAACCCAACAATGTTCTCAAATCTTTTGTAAAATGCGCTTTTTGCTTTTCCATTAATTATAATAATGCAACGGTTCCGTTAACAAGCATAAAATCCAAATTTACAACTAATTCAAATGCGACCATTGTCATTTTTGAACGGTTGCAGCTGGCAAACGTTTGTCTAATTGTTTATACAGAAAACATGATTTTATAAAATGTAAATACCAATTTTCCTGTAGCTATAGCTACCACCTGATTTCATTGGAATCCGTTTTGTATAAAAATTTTGTGATTGGAGTCGAGTTGAATTGAATTTGATAAATTTGTATTTTCTTTAGTTGTTTTGTTTTTCTTTCTTTTTGCTCTTTTTGTGGTCCATCCCGTTTTTGGTTGTCTTCAAATCCAAATACGTGTAATATTTCGAATTCAAAGTGAACTGCACAGCTTTTCAACGATCCACCTACACAGATGCAATATCAAAATTGTTATTTATTTTGACACGCGAAATAGTAATCAAACGCAGTTGTTTGCATTTATCCATTGGATTATTCATTTTGTTAGAATTTTTGGTTGGTGCTGTATAAACAAAGACAAGCACTCTAGAATGGTACTCAGCTTAACTAACAGTACAATTGTATACAATTTGGCACAGAGTTGTTCAACTGAGCCAAATTTGGAAAACAAGCTGAATATTCTATTTCAAATTCTTTACTGACGTGATGTTGAACCCCAAATTGTCAATTTAAATATAATAATTTGAATGTGAAAAATTTTGGATTCGGAATCGGTTTTATTTTTTTATATTTCTTTGCCGTCTTCTTCATCTTCTCCTTCTACTACATTATAATTTTCATTTCATGATGACATTTTTCCATCAATTTTTATATAAAAATTGTGGTTTTTCTTTTTTAAATGTGAGAATAATTAGTTTTCGTGATAACACAGCTTGTCATGCACTGTTGAAAGAATAAAAATATATATTAAAAATAGGTCATTGGCCGGACATACCCATTTGATGTTCTCAGCTATCACTAAAAGGAAATCAAAATTAATTAACGCATGTTCTTTTGCAATTGCATTTCTTTTATTCATTTTATGTGAGCGATCAATAAAAACCAAACGATAAAGTGAAATTACCGAATCATTCATTGTTTTTGTCACATACTTTTCGAGCTGAATTGTCAATCACCTGAATGTTAAAATGCACCAACTTTATTCTCAAGTTTTCAATACAATGCTAAAATGTTCACCTCACACATCTCGAATATAATTTTGTTTCGCTTTCGGAAATCTGTTGGGAAAATTAAAGGTGTTTTGTGTTGACTTTTCAACTTGTTCACTTTTTCTTTTTTGCTAACTTATGAAATAGACCTATTGTATCGAATGGATTTACATTTATTTGCGGTTTGTTTGTTTTTCGAAATCTGCTTGGTCTATTATTCGACTATCAAATTTGCCGTGATAAAATATCATATTTTTTCGGTGTTATAAAATGAGAATTACGTTTCGAGAACCGGCAAATACAAACCTAATAAAAACAGAATTATGTTTATGGATTTATGAAAAGAAAAGCGAAAATAAAACAAAAAAAAAAAAAAATCAATCAGCATTTTAAAGTTAAGGCTTTTTTTATTGTTGATGCGTTAAATTTAAATCGATATGCCAAAATAAGGGGATGAATCCCCACTGGGTGCAAATCAGAATCGGTTCTAAATTTTTTTTTCTTTTTCGAAACTTTTGCAATGACATCAAAGAAATGATTATTTCTGGCTGAATGAGTTGAATGAGAATGTTGATTCTCTTGAACTTGCATGCCTAAGCATTTAGAAGTCTTTCGACCAATGGATAATTTTGAATTGAAATGAAATGACGACTGATTGCACTACTAATTGTGTCAACTGTTATTCTACGGCAACATTTCGAATTTTTCGTCGTATTTCGATGTGACATTTTGCGGTCACAAGATATCATCATATTTGAGTTTTCCAACTAAATTATTCAAAGCAGACAATTTATTGTAGATTTTTGGCATCATTTCATGATTGTTTTCCCATGAGTGTAACTGCTGCACATTGTGCATCTGAAATCGAATATGTTTTTTTTTCTTTCTGAATCGATAAGATCGCTTGATGTTCGAAATTGAATGAAATAAGGAAAATTCAAAATCCAAAATCAATATTATTTTGTCTCAAAAAGTGAATGTTGATAGTGACACTCGTGCCATAAGCTCCAAAATCACAATTGAAACACATCAAACTGGTTGAATTGTCAATTTGAGAAATGAAAATACATGTGAACAAATAAATATGAGGAAATGTTAAACATTTTTGAAATATCGAATTTTTTTCGAAAATTTCTGTTCAACAGCAATTTAAATTGATGCAATCACAATCAACAATTCATTCAAAATTAATATCATCAGAGTTAAAGGATTTTTATAACAATTTTGTGAAAATTTGTCACCATTTGATATTCGAATGTGACTCGATTCCATTAAAAAAAAAAGAGTTTCAATTGCGATTTCAATTTGAAGACAGAAAGATATAGAAAGAGTGACTCAATTTACAATCCATTAAATATCTATCTGATATATAAAACGGAATCGTGAACGCAAAACACAATTCGAGAAATATTTCAAATGATTTTGATCAATTTTGAAATCATGAACTTTGAATCGTTCTATTGTGATGTGTGTGTGTGTGTATATCAGTCGAGATTTCAAACACACGATCCCTGGTGTGAATTTTTACTTGAATTCCAAACTCAATTATTATGTTCATAGTTGACAGTAAAATTTTAATGTGCATTAAAATCAGATGACATCAAAAACAGAATGGAAAAAAAATCAACGAAATAAATGGAAAAATGCAAAGCACTTAAAGCTTGAAGAACGTGTTCGAAAAGTTACCATTAGTCGGGATACTAGTTGCCAGTTTCATTTTTGTGCTTATGTTCTGAAAACGGCACCCGAACAAACACATGCAGCGTAATGCATTGTGAGCAATCATAATGATGCATGTGGAGATTGAAGAGAGAGAGAGAGAGAGAGAGAGAAAGAAAGAAATGGTTATTCATTTCAAATCGCAGCGAAATGTACGCAATGAACAGAGAGAAAGAGAGGAAAAAAAGAATTTTGTTTCACTTCAATTGTGTTGGAAAAAGTCTTGTTTTCGCATTCCGTGACTGGTGATTCGTGAGATGAAAAAGAAAAGAATAAGAAGTGTCAAACTCGGAAATGCTCTTAAACCGAGTAGTAAATTGAGCATTTGTGGAAAAAAAAGAAAAAATAAACAATCCTATTTTCCATCGATGTGATATGATGCACATCATACGACGTAGAGTGCAAACAGAACAAAAACAAAAAAACAAAACGAAAAAACCAAAATCAAACAAATGAATGGCAAAAAGTGAAAATAAAAAGTTTTCGCTTAGTGCAACTCAATCGAATGAAAACAATAAAATTTTATTTATTTGTTCGAATTTTCACAATCATTTCAAAGTGGTTCGCTAAGAGTTCCACTTCATTTTATTCACGGTAGCATGGTAGCATAAAATCCGGGAATTGAGGGATGAGAGAGATAGAGATAGAGCGAGAGAGGGAGAGCAAGAAAAAAAATATAAATTCCGTGAAATGAAATATGAAAATTGAAATTGAAAAAGCTCATCTCGAATGGATGTTCTGAATTATGAACGACATTCGAATGCGATGTCATAAATCTTCGGCAACACGTTGTGCTCCAACTAGTTCCAGTCTTCTTGGTTAATGAGGCAAAAAAAAAACATATTCGACATCCGACGGAAGACTGGTAAATAGTAATTTTGTTGATGTCGAAACGATTGAATTCAATGTCGGCCACATAATTTCGGTACATTTGTTGCAATCGCCATCAATTGATAAAAATTTCGATTCACCAACATGGATTTTGATGGCAAATTTTAAATTTCAGATAGAAAAGGTTGAAAATATCAAAGTGCTGAATAACGACGCATTATTTCGAATTTTGAGCTGGTTCATTGCCTTTCCGTATAATTGAACTTTGTACAGAGCCAATCAACATCAAATATATTGTTATCTCTATGCCGTTCATGATTATAAGTTTTTTTTTCTTCCGAAATCACCGATCTAAACATGATTGGGCTCCAACATTTACAGATTTCCCAAAACGAATCCGTTCGCCATGCGATGCAAACACAAATTTAACACTTCATGATGCAATCAGTATTTAAACCGAAATAATATTGAATTCATTTTTCACCTTTTTGTGGATACGAATACTTTTATTGTTATCTGATAAGATTTCACAGGAAAATTCAAGAATATAGTCATAATTTACGGTCAGATAGCGAATATGAAACGAACTGAACGAGTAAAAATTGACGACAATCATTTCAGTTTCAGTGATTCAAATTGAAATGAATATTGAGCGGAAAATTTATAAATATATTGAGAGAAAAAATAAAAACAACATTGAACATTGTGTGTGAACAACTATAAACGTTGAAAATATTGTTGTCTGCCATAGCCGATTAACAACGATAGCATCGACCAATCAGAATTTCCAATGAAATAACGAAAATGAAATGCAAACAATAAAAGTAATTAGACTCGAGAGCGTCGAGTATGGTGCCAATTGCCAAGTACATATATAAGTGGCTACCAAAATGAATAATATAACCTCGAAAAATCCAACCAATCAACTGAGAAAACAAAATTTAATGGTCTATCCTGTACGTTCCACATTCTGATATTAAGTGAATAGTTTTTTCTTATTTCGAATCAAAATTAAAACCTCGAAACTATGAAAATTTGATGAAAACAATTTAACGGATATGATTGAATATGGACGCAAGTGGAGTTTGATGAAGTGTATAGTTGTTTTTTTTTCTGGCTGTTGTTGCGAGTTTTTGGAATCTTAGTGAAATTTTATCGCCCATCGCACTTTAATATTTTAGCGCAAAGCTATAATTTTTAGCTAACGATTATAACAAGTGAAAATGAGGAAAGTCAAAATTTTGTAACAAAAAAAAAAAAAAAAAAGGTTAGAACGACGGAACGCATCAAATAACCCGTTACAGGAATTATCGTAATATTATATGTACATACGAAGGTGTACGGTAACATTAACATTAAGGGCCATATAATCGTCCATGTGTTTCAGAGTAAATTGCTTGCAAATTGTATGAGAGCGTATAAAATTAAATCTACAGAGCCACTCATGAATTTTCGTTTTAGAGCACTTTTATTCATGAAAGTGCCCGCTCCCCCCTGCAAAAAAAAAAACCTGCAAAAAGAATGGGGCAAAAACCTGAACATGAACAGTTTGGAATAGTGAAAAAAAAGCGAAACCATATAAAATATATGTTTACGTTGCATGTAAATAGCTTTGTAAATTCATATACATTTCGGCAAAATGATAATAGCCAACGGATAGGCAAATCCATAATTTACAACGAATAAAAATTTCGTAATGTTTGAAGAGGAGGAAATGGCGACGAGATTTCATACATAAAACATAAAATGCTACATAAATAAGCGAGACGAAGCATTGAATGGCATTGCCATCGAAAATACAACAAAATTCGAATGGTATTTTTTAAAACAAATCGACTCAGAATATGATCGAATCAATTATATGGGCGATAGAACTCGAATAAAGCACCGAATCAAACGCAATTATTTGCCAGTAGAAAAAAAAAGAAAGAAGGAAAACACAAAATCAGAAAAATATAAAAACAGTCATCTTAATATCGCATGTTCTGTTTTTATATTAAGGGCTAAACCGAAAAGCATTCGTGTATATTATTTCGCCCCCCCCCCTCTCTCTCTCTCACTCTTTCTCTTTTTCGGTTTCCATGAAGCGAAATGTTTCAATAAGAGTTCACCACTGGTAAATCATTAAAGCAAAGATTCATAATTATAAACCAGATAAACTTCAATATACCCGGACTCGGTCTCGGTCTCGGTTTCGGTCTCGATTCCGGGCACAATAGCTCTCAAATGAATGTGCATAGCTGTTTGTCTTTGTGTGTGTGTACGTGTTTTCGTTAGATTTCAGCTATCACTTGTGTAATCGTAGTCAAAACAATGAACTCTTGAATTCTACGGAAAAACAGATAAAATCAAATCCGTGATACGATGCATGTTGCACATAAAAATAGGTGGTTTGTGGAAATTTTTTGGCGTTTATTTGGGGATCATTTTTTTTTCGTTGTTGTTGTTTTCATTTGCTATTCTTTTCGTCAGAATCGTTAAACTACATGTAAAATGGTTTGCCATCGTCACAAATTTTATGGTAAATTGTGAGACCGTGTATTTATTTTTTTTTTTGGAACCATCAAAAACATACATTCCGGTGCAATTTGAATATTTTTGGTTTTTATTTTGTTTGTCACTCTTACGTTTTTTTAAATGGGTTTTCTGACTCTCGTTTTTTTTCTCCCCCCCCATTTCGCTTTATTATTCGGTTCGTTGCCAGGTACCTGAACGAGTTAGAGCAATGAACGCCACAATAAAACTTTTACTTATAGTTCGAGAGCCTGTAACAAGAGCAATATCTGATTATACACAGTTGCGCAGTCATGCGGCGACCGCGACACTTCCACAACAACAATCATTTGCATCACAACATCAGCAATCATCAGACAAACCGATCATCAACAGCATTCCCGTAATCAGCAACAGGTAAAGTACTCAACTCGAATCGAAAGAGTGTTTATTGTGTTTTTTTTTCTCTTTTCTGAAATTTTTTTTTCTGTCTGTGATCCCAAAGAAATGTCTTTAAAATAGTTAATAAATGAACGCAAAATATCGCCGTTGATTATTCCATCTTGTTTTGTTGGATTTTTGCTTTTTCTGCTCGAATCAGCCAAACTCAGTGAAACGTGAAAAATCATTTTTCTTATTTCATCAAACCATTTTTTATAATAATAAAAATCAAAGAGTTTTCACGTTTTTGGAATTTTAAAATGTAATTGCTTATGCGAAATGATGCAAAAAGTCGAAACATTTGTGGCAAACAATTTATCAAAATCGCATAGTTGAGCAAACAACACTTGCACATTGCACATACCCAATTGAATAAATAATTTTACCAAAACACTTTGCTCTCTCTTTCTCTCTCTCTCTCTCTCCCTCTCTCTCTTTCTCTCTCCTATTCGAAACTATTCATATAAAAAATTGACAAAATATTTACAATGTATTTGCGAATGTATTTTGAAACACGAGAGCTGTTGTGAAATACAGAGCGCAAACGAGCATAAAGCAATTGGTATTCAATTTAGCACGTTGTTCATCAACTCTGTGTTTGAATTTTGCTCAGCGATTGAGCGCTGCTGCATTTGATAATTGTCGTCACTTTAATTCCACACCCTTCTTTATCAAACATTGTAAAACTAAATATTGTGATACAAAGTGAAGCGCATGGAAAAGCTTTCGTTTTTCGATTAATATCAAATGCAAGAAATCCGTTTTCAACGGCTTCATAATTTTCAGTGAACACTTTTCACTAATTCTCTGTGTTATTATTCGATTTGATTTTAATTTTAATCTCCATTTTATGCTTTTTACCTTCTGAGCATTGAGCCTGCTTTGCTTTTTTCTTGCTCTTCATTACATGTTTTGAGCATTTACATTTGAAAATTTAATACATGGCTGCTGACATTTCATTGCAGTTTATACCATTAAAAAAGCATTGAATTCTACAAAACATATAACGAAGCGCATTTGTTTATGGTAGCAAATGTAAAATTTCAACAGACAAAAAAGAAAAGAAAAAGAGTAAAAATCGAATCTCTTGTCCATCTCGAACAATTAACAATGTTCTTTTTTCTCGTTTATTTTTTTTCCCCCGTTCTACTGAATTTCGGCTACGTTGGACATTGGCGTGGGGTGGCAACAAAATTCACGTACGTGAATAATTGGATTGGTTTTTGGTCATCTGATAATTCAATTGGTTTCGCCCGCGTTCGTTCAACAATATTTATATGTGTGTATCACATTACAATGATGGAAATCGATTTATGGCATCACCTTTACATTCGAAAAACCATTCATCAAAACAAAATGGTTCGTTTTCCAAATGGTAAATGTTTCGGATATCGTGAAAATTCGGTCTATTGAATTTTGAATTACGGCGGCTCTTGAAATGGATATCAAATCAATGAACACGACATGGCGAATATTCCATCGATACAATAAATTGTATCGATCAAACGTTTGTCAATCAAAAAAAAAAAAAACAATATGGAAAAATATATTTTAAAATTCACAAAACGAACAACACACAACAGAACATTTGAAGAATTGGCTATACTCCCAAATGGTACCGTAAATGAAACATATCGACCATTAACAATATCCATGTATCATTTGCATATGCATCGATGGCTAGAGGTATTTTCACGTGAACAACTTTTAGTTGTGAACGGTGATCAACTGATTGAAGATCCGGTATCACAATTACGGCGTATCGAGACATTTTTGGGTATGTATCAATGTTACTTCAATATTCAATATCCCAATCAATTATTATCATCATCATCATCATCATCATCATTTACGGGTCAATTTTTGGTCAGTTTTGGTCTCATTTACGACCATTTACATTTGTACCTACCATTTGAATGAATGATTTTAGTATTTTGCATAAAATTCACACCAATTAGCCATTTTGAATGGGGAAATTTAGTGTTTAAGTTTTTGTAAGCGATTAGATAGGATATATTAGAACATGTATCCATTTGCACCGAATAAATCAATATGCACAAATTGCATTTGAACATTCGGTGCTCGAATTGTGCTGATGCGGCGCCAAAATTAATTCGGATAAGAAGATGAAACATAATTATTATAAATGAATCATTCAAAATGCAAAAGTCCTGCCACACACAGTCCTCGTTACGTTTGCTAACCGGTTTTATTCAAGCGTATGTTATGTTAATTTTTTGTAGAAATTATATAATAAGTAATTGAGCCTCGAATTGCCTGACACAAAATGAAAGCATTCATACGCCCCTTCACATACGTCCCACACACATAAAACCCTTTAGAATACTGCGCTGCCAACATAATTACTTTTCACAGTAATTAGCGTTCAAACAAAATGTAGACGTATCCATCTTAAACGAAGCAATTACCTATAATTTATCCATACCGAATCCAAAGTATGTGTGCCATGGTGGAATTGCCTTGTGCCATGTATTTTATATTTTATGTATAAGTATAATGTGCAACGGAGAAACAATGGATTTTTTTTTGTGCAGATTTTTCAATTGCTGTTCGGAATGTTCGGTTTGGTTGCACTGCTATGGTTTGTATTTTTTTTTTTTTTTCTATTTTTTTTTTTTGGGTTTTTTGAACCTCAAACCATTCTTCACAATTGCATGCCGACTTGTCGGATTCATTCAATCTGGTAATATTTTTTTTTTTTGGCAATCAGATGCGCTTCATTGGGGTTTATTCGTTTAATTTTGGATTGTTTGCCCGTTTTCTCTCGTTCTTTTTTTTCTCTTCCTTCACGGAAATAATTTTTACAGTCATTTTCTAAATGAAAAACTTCGGGCCAAATCAATATAAAATCCAATTCGTATTTCGTGTTTTGAGGCTATTTAATTTTAGTGCGTCGCATACGTTTTGATTTTTCATCGAACATTGAATAGTTTTTCGAATGATATTTTTGATTTCGAATTCGTTCCTTAGCGATTTGGAATAAAATCTTTTGATTAAGTTGCTTTTGTGTAAAAGCTCAGTTTACCCAAAATCCAAAACTGTAAACTGTTATACAGCACAATTTTGCGATACGATAATGATAATAATAATAATCAATGAAGAGTTTTTAACTGAAGTTTAGGGTTAGAAGTTAGATTTGTTCCCTTTTTTTTTTGTTTGAGAACGAATTACTATTATTGACTTAATAGCATACAATCATTCGTGCATTCATCATTCCATTATTTTCATTGATTTTATTATATTTTTTCGTCCCCAACAAAAACAAAACAATATTTACTCCTTTTACTATGTTTGAATTAAATAAATAATAATCCAATAAAATTTCGGAATTTAATCTAAATATTTCTCCAGGTATCGAACATCGTATATCGAGGCACAATTTCTATTTTAACGAGACAAAAGGTTTCTATTGTTTACGCAATGACACAGCCGATAAATGTTTACGTGAAACAAAAGGACGAAAGCATCCGCATGTTGATCCACAAGTGATATCAAAATTAAGAAAATTCTTTGCCGAACATAATCAGAAATTTTACGAATTGGTTGGCGAAGACTTGGGATGGCCGGAAGAATAATTTCGTGATAAATATTACACTTTATCTGAATCAGTTTATTTTTCTTTTTGCGTACAAAAATTTACAACAATATGAAACGAACATCTCAGCACAATGTTGAGACGAAGCGAAAAAAGATTCGAGGGCAGTTTAATTAAGGCGATTTGCTTCGATGAGATTGTAGGGAATTTAAGCAGGAAACCAAAAAAAAAAAAAAATTAACGAAAAATTGATCGAAATCTCTGTGAATGGCGAGCACAGTAACAAAAATATGTCATACATCAAGATAACAAAACGCACGATCCGCACGAAGTTTTTGTATTCTCATTGTTCAAGGGCTACGCACCCCTAAAACCATAACTAGACATGATTGATAGGAACAGTTAAGGTGTCGGCAATTGGACAATCGCAAAACATCAAAACGAAATCAAAATCATGTCAAATTGTTATCAAAAGAACGGAAATTCGAAGACAAATTACGATAATGAGGAAGTGAACCAGCCATGGATCACGTCAAATTGATTTTTCTATTATTTTGTTCACTGGTTTCCAGGAACAGAACATGGAATTGGCAACACATACAATGTGTAGGAGTATCAATCACTGTACCTAATTTCCGGTTGAAATGATTATGTGACATAAAACACACCCTCTGGAATTGTGTGTACTCTGTGTCGACCATTTGACAATTTTTCCTTTGCACAAGATCAATTTAAAAAGTAAAGCAAATACGTTCACCTGTTAAATGAATCCTATCTACCTTGGAACTGCATTGGCATGTAATGAAAACTAATCAATTTGGAACATTTATCATAATATTCGAATCAAAATCCATCTGATCCAATGCTTTTTTCACTAAAACACTTGAGAGCGTATTTTAATGAAAATGAATGACGAACGTCGAATGGATACGATTGAACATTGAACACACACACATACATAAAACTTTCTCTCTGAAACAACAACTGTTCAGCAGAACAAAACCATTCGAATAGCGTTGATTGGACGGATAAAAAAGAATGAAAAAAAAATAAGCATTTTCCCATCGTTCATTTTCTTTTTCTCAGTTTTTCAATTATTATTAGTCCTGGTTCTCGGAGGCAAAAATGTTACATATAATTCGAGTTGTCGATTTTTATTTTATGTCAATAAAATTGATGCGCACAAAATCGTATTTGATGAGAAACATCTTTTGCACATACATCAAATTGAAATGGGCATCACTATTTTGCAATATTGTACGTTAATGTAAGCCCACTCTCATCCAATTATGGGATTGCTGAACATGAGAAAGGCTTCACTTGAAATGAGGCTCCTTTTGCTTTTGCTTTTGCTTTGTTTCCTTTTCATTTCGACCAACAAAATTTTTTTGGTGTGTGTGTGTGTGTGTGCTATAAATGGAACATTGTGAGCCCATTGAGCATCAATTTAATTTCACTTGGCATATGAACTTGTTCAAAACTAATGAATACAAATGTTCGAACTCAAGGTATTTTGTTTTTTTTTCTCTCGAAAAATTATTATTCAAAAAGGGAGCGAGATGGCAATTTGATGGCGAACAAAACTGAAAATGGGAATGATTACGATTGGACTGGTACATAATTCCATTTATTTTAGCGAATTAATTGAATTTTCCTTTGGCTGTATGTGCAATGTGCAAAGATGAACGTTTTTTTTTTGTTTTTTTTTGAAATTATTTCAAATATTTTTAATTAATGCAATGTCATGATGAAAATACGTTATCCAAATGAATTCAATGGTCGACCGTTTGGCAGTTTGCAATTCAAGAAGCATACATATTTGGTTGATTTGTGTGCTCCACGCGCAACATCATTTTCAATGGTATATTTTTTTTTGTTATCAAGGGATTTCGTTTGTAACGGCTCTTGTTAATTCATTTTGATTATGTTTTTTCATTTTCTCTTTGTCTTTTGATTTATTCGAATCAAATGAAAATGGTCGATGAACGATACTTATTTGAAGCGTTAATAGCAATAATCCATTTACGTATCGATCAAATGAATACGATTCTTTTCTGAATGATTATTTGCGGCGTGAAAATGCATTCGATGAATCGATTCTGGATATTGAAATGAAGAATGAGAAAAATGTGTATTATTATTGATGAACTCATGGGTGGAGATAAAAATACACATAAATCATTATAACATGCAATGCTAGAGTTTGGCTGTTGAGCAGTTTGATGGAAATGAAAACAAAAACTTTCAAAATGCATCAGAAACAGCAGCAGCAGCAGCAGCAGCAACAACACAAAAAACAGCGAAGAAAAATCACCGAATGCTGAACGATCGAAATGCAATGCATTGCCCACAAAATTGTAATTGATATTCACAATTTATGCCACCACAAAAGATATCACTGACTCAGACCATCAAATGGAAAAACCATTCATTCTATCAAGTGGCATCTCATTATTGTTTCATTCACGATTTAAGTAGCCGATGCCGCGATGTTTTTTTTTTGTTTTTGTTTTTGTGAATCACATGAAAAGCAACAATAAATCGACGATTTTATGCCACATCAATCTGTTCAATGTTCACATGATTATAGTGTTGCCATTCAACCAGTAGATGAACGGCAAATATGCCGAATCTGATGAGAAACGTAATGCAAAGTGTTTGAATATAGATTTGCGATAAAGCATAGAATCAACAGACTATCGTGTTGGCCGTCCGCAATGATTATCCGATGTATGAACATAAAACGCAAAGAAAAAAAAACAAAAAAGAAAATGCAGAGGAACACAAAACTCGCAAATGAATTCGAAATTTAGATAATTTTAAAATGAAAACCACATAAGCAATATTAAACAAACAGATCACACAAAAACAAAAGATTAAATTGAAAAAATCAAAAAAAAAAAAAAACGAAATCGAAATGAATTAGAAATAATGAAAAAATGAAGGCTTTTCAATTATTGAGCGGAAAAGTTCATTCAAAAATGCGATTCGATCAATTTGACATAATGTTTTGGAATTTTTTTTTTTTTTTAAATGCATATCATGAGCGATGAGTGGAAAGCGTTCAATTTTATTTAATTATTATATTCAAGGCAAACCCAATTGGATTTGAGTTTAGAAAATTATTTACGATTGTATCAAATACATATCAGCAGCGTAACAGTTGCAGTATTCGAGCGAGAGACAGAGAGTAAACTAAAACGAAATGTTAGAAATAAAACATTAACAATTCAACATAAACACAGAAACATATCAAACAATTGTATCATCAAACACATATCAAATGTAACAAAAACAATGAGATGAAACCAAAAACAAAAAATTATTAATTAATTATTATCAAATTTTTAGAATAATTTTACTGTTAAGCATAGCAAATATTTACAATTTAAGATGTATAATGTCCGTATGGCGAAAAAAAGAATGGACAAAAACTATCTAGCGATATGAAGACAATGAAGAAGAAATATTATGTCTTGTATGAGTTTATGAATATTCGACGAGACAAAAAAAGCGAGGACAAAAGCAAACGAATAATTTTAGAAAATAAAAGTATTGAATATTAAATTTGTTTGTTTTTTAGGCTAAACAACAATTTTAGAACTTTTTAAATGATTGCATTGTGTGTCTCAACCATTAGAAAATAAGATGGTTCTGCCATAAGCCATAAGAATGAAAGTATTCAAAACAGCGATAAATTTGAGCTGATATTAAATGGATTTCAAACCGTTTATGAGTATGAGAGTGTGCATGTGAGAAGTTTATGTATGGGGAATGGTTTTCGTTTGTTTTATTCTAATTTTTTCTTTCTTTTTTTGTAGTAAATCGACTGTTTTCTGTTTTATGCAATTCCATGAGGGGAATTGTTAGAACAATGAATGATAGTTAGCTTATTGAGTTCGGTGAATACGTTCACAATACACAAGAAAACAAAAACAAAAAAAGGTACATTGCAATCCGTCAATAAATAAAATAATTACCTTGAGCTGGTGATTATGGAAAATGGATAATGAGGTTATATGTACACACATAACCGAACCACATCGAATACCAATCCTATTTTTTTTTTTTTTTAATTCTTTATCTAGTAATTTTTTGTTGATAAAGTTATCTGGATTTAAAAAAGATCCATTTTCATCAACAATATTTTTACCGAATTAAAGAAAGTGCAGAAAACAGAACAAAAAAAAACACCCCAAAACAAATGAAGAAAAAAAACCATCAGAAGTTTTTCCCTTTCCAATTCGTTTTCTTTATTTTGCTTCTTTTTTTTCTGTTCGAATCAAGTGAAAGAAAAGTTTTTCCAAGTTTTTGGGGAAAGAAGAAGTTTTCAATGAAAAGTTTGTAACTAACAATGCTCGCCAAAAACATTGATGTAGAACATTCAAAAGATGAAAGGATTATTAAAATCATTAAAATTCTACACATCAACACCACAAACCACACGCGACGCTCAAATGATTCCAAAACTTCAATTTCTTTTTGTAGTTTCGTTTCCATTTTCGATTTTTTTTTTCTTCTTCTTTTTTCTTTTCGCTCAACAGTGAAATAACTTAATTTTCACAATAGCAAGATTAAAAAATTACCCGAAATATATAGTTTTCGAGAAAACTTTCGTCCATATCACAATCGACATGACAAAATCATTTGATTTAAAAAAAAATGTTGCATTTGAATTCGGATCGAAATTGAAAATTCGTTTAATTGGATGTACAAAAAAAAAATGGGGAAAATACCATTCCAATTTTTTATGTAATAATTTCAACAGTAAATATTTCAATGTCCGATCGATATAAATGTGAATGGTAAATATATATATTTTTATCATTTCTGCCAAATTCAACAGATTGTTTGAAAATTTTTTCGAATTTTTGAATTCGATTTCGATTGATTATCTATTTTATCAATCTCATAAACGATTCATATTTTGAACGATTTACAACATTTTATAGATGAAATAATAATAATAAAATATTTATGTATGCATCATCATCATCATCATCATCATCATCATCATGTATGTCAAATGAAACAAACAACAAAATGAAATCGCATAAGGACATAATTGGTGGATATAAATGAAGAAAACATTGCAAATCGAAATTACATACAAAAAGCACTTTGAAAACAACGAAACATCTTCTTTTTTTTAAAGCCAATAACAATTAAACGCTTTTCGTTCATTCTTTTGGTTTTTAAATTGAAATGTGGAAGAAAGAAAACAGCATTCGTTCATTGAAGGAAAAGTACAATTTAAATTGACTCTTTTTTTATTGAAAACATTGAATATCAACCAACCAACCGTACGAATAAATATTGAAATGAGCCAAATAATTACAAATAATCTCTTTCATTGGCACAGTCAAAGTTCCAATGACGTTTAAAAAGAAAAAACAAAAGATTATGATATTTAACTAAAAAAAAAAAACAATTGAACAACAAGCAATAAAGCAACAAGTTTTCTCTTTTCATAAAGCATTTTTTCGTCAAGTTTTTTTTCTCGAAAATATGCGCTATTTAAATTGAATGTGATCAACAAATCGAATCTAAACCAAAAAAAAAAAAAATTGATTCAAAAAAATGAAAAAAAACTAAACAATTTAATCGTAAATCTATACAGCACTTGTTAAACGTTGTTTCAAAAATCATTAAAAAAATCTTCTCATTTGATTTAATTATGACAAAAAAAACAACACACACACACACAGACATGCATTTTTAAACTTTTGAACTGATGGAACTGTTGATCAATTGTCGGCGGTGGAATGGCGTCAAGTGCTGATTGAAAACTGTACGAGTAAAAGTTAAAAATGGCTGACATTTCTTTCTTTATTCATAAATAATACCGAAGAAAAACTTTCTTTAATTATACGATATTTTTATTAAAAGCTATGGCCAATGGGCCAAATTGTCATTACCATTGCCATTTCCAATTAACTGTTTTATTAAAATAAAAGACGAATGAATAATGATGAATTAAATTGTTGATGAATGGAAAATAATATTTGACACATTTGTCGAGAAAATGGCGACAAAAATCACCGATCCAAAAAGTGTCGTAGAGTTTGCTCTCGTTTTCCATAATATTAATAATTATCCAGTCAAATTTGTTGATTTTTAATTTTTAATGTGTCGATTCGATTTGATTTATCTAATCTTTCATTCAAGAATTTTTTTTCCAAACTAAAAATTAATTGTTTTTTTTTTTTTTTAATTTTAATCTCTATTTATTCGAATTCGATTCCCGTCGTGTGAATATATATTTTCAAATTTAGATAGTTCCATTGTTGTTGTTCCAAAAAAAAAAAAAAAGAAACTCTTTCCTAATCTCATTTCAATTTCCATTTCCATGTTCAATTCTAAATTCTGAATGAAACAAATGGTAGAAGGAAAGAGAAAAAAACCGTTTTCGAATATCAACCAAAAATTAAAGGAAAAAATAATATAATTAAATAAAGTGATGGGTGCGATGGCATTCTGGAATTCCACAATGAAAAAAAAAATCTATTTTTCCGGATGTGTGATGAAAAGTATCTATTGTTTTCGCGTATTTGAAATAAAATTTCACAGCAAAATAGCTCAACTCTGGAATTCCAGAATATCATCACACACACACACTGCATGAAATGAAAAATAGTGATAAATGTTTTTGGTGTTGTACGTATTTCCAATTCATACCAAACAATTTTAAACATTTAGACAAAGAGTTAATTAAAGAAAAGAAAATTTAAAAAAATAGCATCAAAACTCAAAGAACATATTTTTAGATTCTTCAAATTTCATCAAATCGAACATTTAGTCAAACGCAACCAAAGTAAACCAAAACGATACAAAAAAAAACCATTTCAAATTTTAAAATTAAAAAAAAAACAAAAAAAAAA
>GL501544.1:649481-660820 GCA_000149185.1 Mayetiola destructor
GAGAGAGAGAGAGAATGAGAAAGAAAAGAAAAATATATTTTATATAATTTTTTCCATTCGTTTGTGTTTAGATTCATGAATGCATCTAATTCAATCCGATGCGAAAATTCATCGTTGTGAACACCTATTAGTTTAGTATCACAACGAGAATAGTTGTTGTTTTTTTCCCTATTCAATTTTACAAATTACAATTTATAACGCATTCTTATCCCTCGCTTTTTTCCTCTTCAAAACTTAATTTCTAATCGTACATCTTAATTTTCGTGTAGTTCTGAAAATCAAACATAAATAAAACGAGCAAATATATACAAAAATGAATGAAAAATGACAACAACAAAAAAGAAGAAGAAGAAAATAAATGTTTGCAAACAATCGTTGGAAAAAGTGTTGTGCGTGTGATGAAAAATGTATTTTTAATTTTAATGATGTTTTAAATTCGAAAAATCGCTCATGATCCGTTCAAAAATTGAAAATTTAAAAAATAATAAATGTGATGAGAGTTTTTCTACTCATGGTGCAATATCAAAAGTAGAAAAATCAAAAGAAAAAGAAATTCTAAATTTATAGTTAGTAATATAAATGATGATAATATAATAATAAAAGTAAGTAATAATAATTGCAAACATAAAGCCCAATAGGAACTCAATACGTGAAATCTCAAAAATGAACACACAATCAAAATCAATTTTGAATTTAAAAAAAAAAAGGAAAAAAAATGTGAAAAATGCTTTTGGTCGATGTGGTTGAATAATAATGTAAGATGTGCGTGCGATAGAATGAAAATGTTGAGCTTTAGAGAGCAAAGAAAATGTGCAAATCAAAAATAAAACTCAAAAAAAAAACACACAAAACAGAAGAAAAATATTCAACAAAATGAATGAGAAGCTTCGAGAGTTGCGATGCCTCGAAATGTGATGTGTGTGTGTGTGTGTGTGTGTGGATTGTGAATTGGAAAATGTTCATCTTTTGTTTTTCAAATTTCAAATTCAAAAACTTTAAACATGTTAACTAAATGATAACTGACAAGGCAATGGAATTACTTAATAGCAATTGAATGTCCTGTATTTACATGAACGGAGTCAATTGGAGTGGATATATTTCAAGAAGTTTTTCGTTCATTATTTTCAGGCTTCTTTCACAATTTTTCGTGCGAATCATTCTTTTTCCCCCTTTCTCGTTATATATTCCATTCCAGATGAATTTTAATTTGTTCGTTTTCATTAATTTAGTAATGTCACTGATTGTATTTTGTTATAAAAAAAGAAAAAAAAGAAATTCTACTCAAGTGCAAACTTATTCAATTTTCTATATGTAATATTCTTCTATTGGCCGATGGAATTGGGTGGTTGGTCAGCTTTTGAGCCAGCCTCTTTGTGTGTGTGTGTGTGAATACTTTTTTGAAAATCTAAATAAAATATGATGCAATTAACCATTACATTTACATTTATATAAATTACAAATATGAAACACATGAATGATGAACTTGAATAATAAATAATTTGGGCATGAATGTAAAACGGGGAAAAATTCGGCGAAATTGGCAAATGTAAAACAAAAAAGGGCGAAATCGGTAGGAAAATCGAGCTGAAAATAATCGCAATCTATCACTCTTGCTGTTCTTCGTTTTAATTTTTCCGGGTTTTGTTTTGCGGTAACATAAATTAATGATTTAGTCGTTACAATGCCTGAAAATGGTGTTAAATGGAGTTTATGATGACCTTATGCATTTCATATGTTCTTATTTTGCATTCAAATCATCAATTTCGAGTTTATTTTTTACGCGTTGTTCGCATGTCATTGGGATTTGAGTTGGTAATAAGTTGGATGGTTAATAATATTTAAGGATAATAATAATAATAATAATAATAATAATAATAATAATAATAATAGGTAGTTCAATGGATTGATTCTGGGCTGTGTGGTCTAATTGATTTTCAATAGGATTTTGTCCAATTCAACTGGGTGCCAAATGGATGTCATACAAATGTGACCTTCCAGCAATGTTAGGCGTCTCTCTCACCAACATTTTTACCACCATTGGGCACCCACCCATAGACACATAAGAACAAAAACAATGTGGCAAACATTTCATGGAATTGAAGCCTTATCGCACGAAAAATGTGCAATTTGGATACGGTGGTACATGGAACCTGGAACATGGATTTTGAGAAATGCACAAAAACAAAAAGCATTCCATTAATAATATCGTCCCTCCCTCTCCCATCCCTCCCCCCCAGTTTTTTTTTCTTCTGTCCAATTGTGCACTATCATTACACTAGCGGCAATGGTGTTCGGCCTTGATTTTGTAACAAAAGCTTTCGTGGCACATGCTGTGACAAAAATGCCATTTGATTTGGATCGGCACTGTGATGGATTTGATGATGATGATCATAACGATTAAAATGTTGATGATTGATGCGTGTTTGACCATCCAATTTAATATTTGTATGTTGATGGGTTTTTTTTCGGCGCCGATGGAATGTATGCAATGGATAATTTGAATTTGTAACCGAAAACCAATTGATTGGATTTGTGGTTGTATTTGTTGTGCAACCAGTTTCAATGCGCCATTGATCGGATATTGTGCCACCAACTCGTTTACATTCATGTGAATATGCAGCAAAACTGTCACAATAACATTTACCCGTTGCACATTCGCACATATCCTTTTTGCATGCTTCAAAATAATGATTTGGATTCAATCGTCCGCCACAATCTTCAAAAATGGATGATGATTCTTTGAGCGGTTTGCACAGTGGCCAACCTTTTTTTGTACGACATATTGGTGGTTTTTTTGAATTTCCATCCTTTCGTGAGCATGCTTTAATGCCACCAACTTTCCATGAATTTGCAAAATTCCATACTTGATCGTCCGTATAATTGATGCCACGCCTTGATGTCAAATCATCACGATAAACATTATTATAATTGCCGCATAAACCGCATAGCTTTTTTTTATATGATGTTGCGGCAGTTACTTGCAAAAAATTGCTACCATCCCACAATAAATTGATACCAATATCGGTGATCACATTGACACCTTCATCGGTTCGTTGAATATCCAGCATGTTGCCCAATTTGTATGGTGTTATGATGCGGGTGCCATTCACTTTGACACGCATCTTTTGTCCGAGATTCACTTTGATTGTTCGCATTTTGAGTGTTACCGTTTTTGTCCATGCCGATGATTTAGTGTTCCGAGCATCATTTGTTATACGAATCGAAAACGAATGATCTACACAATCGGATGTCAACTGATACTTACACGATCCTTGAAAACTGAAAAATTTCCCATCGAATGTTTTGTAATGTGGATCACCGAATACGGTGCATGTGCCGGCACCTAAAAGAAAAATAACCAAAAATTGTCATTTGAGTTTTATGGGAATATATTCTATGAATTAATTGATGGCAACAAAAAAAAAAACGAAACGAAAAAAAAACGTACTTTCTTCACATCGTGAACAGCATTGGCCGGCCGGAGTAACAATCGTTTCATTTGGTCGACATTTAGTTAGTGGACATTTTGTTTGAGCACACCGTATTTCACCTTCGTGACATCGACACGAACGGCATGGATTCAAATTCCACGTTTCATTGTTCTGAAAATGATTTGTTAGTTTCATTGTTAGTTGGGCTGCGTTTAATTGTTTTCGTTTTTCAACTCACTTGATAGGTTTTTCCCTCATAGCTGCATGTTGAGCGAGCTTTTGCAATTGGTGGACAATGTGGACAACAATCGCCTGGTGTTGTTCTTTGATATAATGGTGAGCATTCAAGTACTGGACAAGTATCGCGTCGACAAATCGATGTACCATTTAAGCATGTACATGTCGAGCATTGATCTGGATTAAATTTAGCACTTTGATCATAATAACCGTTTCCCATTATACATTTTGGACCGGGTATATATTGAAGTTGGCGCTTTTCACTGCATCGCGGACAACATTCACCCGATAATTTGATTTGTTTTGATAATTTACATTGCAATACTGGGCAAGCTTTTTTAACGCATGTCAACCGCTTATTTGAACAGGAACATTTTAAACAAGGATCTTCATCCAATGTCACTTCACGGCCATCGTACACAATTTGACCATTCAAATAGCAACCTACATGTTTAAAAGATGAAAAAAAAAAAACGAAAAAAATATCCACAAATTAGATTTATCGAACAAAAATGAAAGGCTAAAAGTAATGGATTTTAAGCTTGTAAACTAAATGCCACTTCAATGTCGAAATAAGACTTTTGGCACCAAACACCACCTACGCATCAATTCAACATTCTATCGTATTCTATTCGATAACATTTCATTCTAATGGACTTTTCACATGAATAAATAGCTTTTCGGCTTCGATACAACGTCATTGTTTTACAATCGACAATAAAATATCCCGTATTCAAAACTAACTGCCATTTTTATTGTGTGTTTTTTTTCTTGTTATCTGTTATTGTTCTTGAGTCATAATTTTTGTTGATTTTGTTTTTTTTTTATTCATTTTATACACACACACACACAATTTACAGATGGCATTGGAGCTGATCATCAATCTTCTGAGAGAATATGCATTCAATTCAAAATTTAATTCGGTCATTTTTTATCCGTTTTCTTCTTCTTCTTTGCCCTCTTGTTGATGGCGAGTGGAGAACAGAACGACTAGCGTGTTCAGTGTGTATTGTGCATCTGTTTGGTGGGATGGAACAACGACGATTCATTCGAATGATTTATAACATTTTTATTTTGAATTATATGGCTTTGTAGTATTTGTATATTAACAAACATTTTCAACTTCCTCATTCGCTTTTGTACATTTTTTTTTTGTTGTTTTTGAAATATTGCTTTTTTCTTGTTATTGCTCTTCCCCTTTCCCACACTATCTTCCCCTTTTTCGAATTTCTCGTCATTTTGAATGCTCTTTTTTGCTGTTGCACTTGGCAATCAATGAACATGAACGAAATGAATCATCCAGTGCAGAATTCATCCGATCGCTTACATTTTTTTCGGATTTTTTTTGATTGCAAAGATTCGCAATTTTCTTTTGATAATCACTATTTCAAATGAATAAAATCATCAGTCTACGGTCAACGAATTTGAAAATGTTGTTTTCATGGTGAAAAAAAAAGAAAAGAAAAGAAAAGAAAAAAACATTTGATTCATTTTTCGCCATAAAAATTTTGTATCGTTTTCGATTTATTTATCTTTTATATTCAATGGCTGAATAGAAGCTCCGGAGACAGGGTTGGTTTTGATATCATTGGCCATTTGATACGTGATATATGACAAACAAAATGATTTAAACGGTTTAAATTCTTTACATTTCCATTAAAAATGTTTTGCACCATTTTCGGCTTTAGCACTTGAAAAACATTCGAAATTCGAATTCGATAGATAAATGGGGAAGAGTATTTGAGAAAGAGACTTCCAATCCATAGCAAATGGACACAAAAGATCCATTCAAGAGAATCTAATCGTCTCCATTTATTTATTTATTTATTTTTTTTTCTGTTGCTGCCATTTTATATCGTCAATACAGTAAAGACAGGCTGTTCACTGTTCATTCAATCGCACTCAGGTTTTGGACCGAATTTATTTCGAATAGAACTAAACATATAAATGCTCGCAAGCTTACTGAAACCCAATATCAAATGACACAATCTCGAAAATTAAATGTAAAAAATTGCAATTTAGAGCATAATTAAAATAAACAAAATGATGTTGCTAGGATTTTAGTCGAATGTTGCTGCTATGCAATTCGCAGTATTCAATTGCAGCGTCAAAAAAGTTTGGTTTTTTTTTGCCATCAAATGATGTAATATAAAAACGAAAAATACTTGAAAATGTACGGAAAATTGATTTCCGCATTTTGCATCCATGACAGACCAAAGAACTAGCGATAAAATACAGTCAAATACATTGCAAAATGAAAACAGTTTCAAGAACGACGATGAAACAAATACCAACAAAAAATGTGGCATAATAACACACACACACACACAATAAGACAGTGAAAATACAACGAATAATTATCCTCGATCCAATGTGAACATTTCTTAATTTATTACTAAACCAATAAAATTTAATTTATTGCCAATCGTTCGTTATTAGTTTTTGGTTTTACCATCCGTTCACAAATTCTCCATCCATCCATTCTCCTCATGATATAAACATTTTCTCCTTTCGCCCGTTTAATTTTCGCCAGCCGAGATCACTTGAAATGTGAGATGCATTCTTTCATCTCCTACTACTGGTTTTTTCCTTTGCTATTGCTGTCTGTTCTGTGGGTCGTTTTAACGCTTTGTTGCAAATACTTTATATAAAATCCATTGTTTCAAGATAAATTCGGAAATATCGAACAATTTACAAATAAATTTGTCATTTCACAATGGTTGATAAACATTCATATGGACGGATGCCCGTGGGTTGTGTATTGGCAATGGGACTGATGTTCCAATTCAATATATTATCGTTTGTTCAATTGTTTTTGAGATAAGACATAAAAGTGGACAATAAAAATGTTTCTTCGAATAAATCTTAATTCGGCAATAAATCAATGCATCGATTATTTTGATATTTTTTTTTTTTTTTTTTTTTGTTTAAGCACAGAAAAATCGCTCAAAGTTTTTGGTTGTGTGTAAAAATGAAAAATTCTGACGAAAATCGAAAATTTGGCCAAATATTTTTGATCTTTTGTTCTCATGTTATGGCATGAATGATGGACTTGTTAATAATGTTGTTTATTCAGGACAAAGTAATCATTAAATGATCAATTGAAAATGCTACAACATAATAATCCAAAATAAGGTGTAATATAGTGTGTATCAATTTTCAAATCGACTCATACAATTAAATTGAACACAATATAATTTCATCCATTTACCATTTACCGGATCACTTAATGATCATGATCAAAACAACGATGAACAAAGAAATAAATGAAGAGTTTTCTTAATCAGGTGAATACGAGAGCGAACAAGAAGAAGAAAAAGAAGAAGAAGAAGAAGAAGAAGAAGGAGAAGAGAAGGAGAAAGAAAAGAAAAAGGATTGAATGCCCAAATGCCGAACACACAAAACGATTTGAATCAATCGTTTGAGGTTACAACTTGGGCGATGTTTGTATGTGTGTGGCGCACAACAAAAACTACAAAATCGACCGCAAAGACCAAATATTGGATTCCTGAAGATTTTGCTCGCGATTTTCGAAACCCCAAAAAGAAGAAGACCAAAAAGACAGAAGAAGACAAACAAAGAAAAAGCAAAGAAAAGAAAAGAAAAAGAAATTCACATGAAAAACTAGACAAATTTTTCGGTGGTTAGTCTGTTATTATCATCATTAGATGATTAATATGTGTCTCAATTTAAAAAATATGAAACTCGGTAACCCGCACCGATGAATGATGTGCATCTAAATTTTATTCGATTCGAGGGCGATCCAGGTGAACGAAGTGATGTTCAAAACTCACAGAAATATTGTGAGCAAACAATAATACATAATAAAATGAAAAAAATGAAAAAAATGAAAAAAAAAAAGAATGAATGACGAACGAATAAACGAATAAAATAGGAATAACGATACGATGCCCGTGTTAAAACGTGAAGAAGGCAACATCGAAAACCAAAAGAATCAACAAGAAAATTATGAAAACGTGAGACTAATCTTCATTCTCCTTTTGTATCGATCACATTCAGCGCCTATGCTCAATGCTCAATGCTCGATGCATTTTCTTAATTCAGATAAAACTGATTTGAACAATTGTTGTTTGTTCGATGTTCCCGTGCATTTCATTTTCCGTTTGAATATTGTATATGAAATGAAGTGATCATCTCTAAACAGAGAGTTTCAGATCAGTTAATGGGTGGGTTCTGATGCTTTTTTATCTCCAATTTTTTATAATTTTTTTTTTCGTTCTTTCTCTCATCTCGTGTGATTTCATTCCATTCAATTCGGTTAGAGTTTGGTTTTTTTCTTCTTCCTTGAAATGCTTTGCTTCGTTCCATCTATTTAACTTCTTTATTTAATCGGATTTTGACCGATCTGGTTAAATTATGCGATAAATTCGTAAAAAAAAAATGCTTTTGTTATTTGCTGTCGTTGGTATATTTAAGACGCGCACATTACACACGATTAGAATTTTCCATTTTTTTTTTTTTTTTTGATTTTCTATTTTGTGAAAGGTATTCGTACATTTTGCATAATTGGGCACGTAATGCGCGCGATCATTGTTCATGTGACACAAAACAATCTCGGCACTCAAATTTAACCAATAAATTTTCAGCGGATAAAAGGTTTTGGATATGAAAATTAGTATGTTTTGGATTATTAGGCTGTCGGTGCCTGGTGATTCAGAACAGCCATTTGACGCAAATGCAACAACCATCAAATCGATAAAATATGTAAAAATGGAAATATTTTATGTTTAATGGCTCATAATAATTAGAAGTTCATTGTGGAGTTCTTGGTCTGGCTGCGTTCATCTTTTCATCTTTTTTCATTTTTCTCTTTCCTCCCATCTTCAAAACACGAATAATGTTGTTTAACTGGATTGAGGCTTTTAAATCATTATAAATATTTGTTTATTCATTCAATTTGGTTGGATGGCTATGCATTTTCGAGCAGTTCAAAAATGATTTCATGTTTTTTTTTTTTTTTTTTTTTGGTCTCAATCCGGCATTCGAACAACAATTCAATTTTCTGTTTTTCTTATTCTCATTTTCATTCGATTTGCGGTGCATGCTCGAAAAAGCTGAACGATGCAATAGCATTCGCTACAAACGATGAAAATGAAAACGCAGCACCACCGGCTGAATGAGAAATAATACCAAGCCATAACCGTAGACAAAATGTTTGAAAAAACCAAAAAATCAAGTGAAAAAGAAAAGACAAGAACAAAACAAAAACAAAACAAAAACAAAACAAAAAAAAACTAAGTAATAACATTATGAAACAAAATTGAAGAAGAAATATTTACAATATACCAGCACCGAAAACAATACAGGTGGTCCTTCTGAAAATATGGTTTTATGCTTTGACTTAAGCATTGGACACAGACTGATAGAGTTCTCGCCGTTCGTTATATTCGAAATACGGAAAATATTTCACATGAAATCTCAACTCTTGAAGCAGTTGAATATTGAACATTGAACATTCCATTGAAGCAAACGAACATGTTCGCTGTAAAGATTCGTGATCAATCTGTTGAGCAAACATGAAGCACAATCAAAACAAAACTGGCAAAAACTAAAACGGGAAGAAAGACAAAATCGATTTCCACGTCCAACAACAATCAATGCACAATGCACACGAACACATTTCATTCATCAATTACAGGCCTTGGCTTTGGAGGTAATAATATTCACACACACACACACAATAAGAAAAGGAATTCCACATTCCACACAACAAAAAGACACACTGAAAAATTGTACTTTTTGAACGGCACACCATGAAACGGACGATTCCAAGAAAGACATTTTGGCTAATGCTGCTGTTGTTGATGCTGCGAATTATATATTTTTCATTCATGATGATCGGATTGGAATTATTAGAGTCAAACAGACTCAGTTCGATGTGGGCACAGTCGATGTGCGCAATGGATCGCGTGTTTTTTTTTCATTGCTGATTTCACAATTTATGGAGTTGATGTGATTGATGCGTCTATGATTTCGATTAAAGAAAATTACAAAATTTTACGTGATTCGTAATGGAAAACATAATTTGCTTAAATAGAAAGTAATTACGTGGAAAATCTTGTTAGATCCACAAAATAGCAAAGTCTGACGCTCGCAGAAAACACCTGTACAACCGTTCACCGTTTATTCAATGCAAAAAATAGATTAATTCAATTGGAGCCATTTTTGTAAAGTCTAATCACCCTAAGAAACCCACTTAATGCCCAATTCTCCATCCATTAGCATTAAAAGAAATTCGAGATCGGCACCAGCCATCAAAGAACAAAAAAAAAAAATAGTCTAAATTTACATTTCGATAAGATAACAAATGTACGCATATATGTTAATTCCTAGTATGTGTTCTATTTCTATTTTTTTATCTTTCTATTATCGTTACAGATTGGATTTTAACTGCTGTAAATATATGTTTGTTTGTTTTTTTTTGGAAAGACTCCACTAAAATGTGCGATAAAAATGAATTCAACGAAACATAAGCCTTGAGCTATAAGCCAAGAATGGTTCATTGTTCGTTGTTCACGTTTGTTTTTTTCTTTTCATTTTCATTCTCAGCAGCAGCCAACATGGCGTTAGAAAAAAATAAATTTATTGTTGAATATATATATATATGTCGAAGCGCCAAGGACTGATTTGATCATTCAATGACATCAATTCACATTCAAATATTTTGCGATGCATTCGATAAATATTGTTGTTTTGCATTCAGTTCAAATTGTTTGACATCTTTTAATTGCCAGTTGATGCTAATGGAGTACAAAAAAGGATCGCTCGCGCGCTTATCAATTTAATTGTGGGGATTTCAAAGTAAAAAAAAATAACAAAAAGGAATAAAGTTGAACGAATACTGATATCGGAACGAATAATATTGATGAAGCTTTTTATTTTCTTCATTCGTTTCAGTTTAAAACCTTAAACGCTATACAAAGAGATATTGTACAGTGTACACACACGATTTAAACCGGCCGGTTTTCGATTGTCGAATGCTCTTTGCTACGAATTTTTTGTTTTTTTTTTCATAAAATGTATAAATATAGAACATTGTGGCAACCGTCACTGAGTCTGCAAAGTGATTTTTAATCAAATTATCTCTTTCGCACAACAATTTTGTATTATCATTTTTTTGAGTCCGTTCAATTGAACGCGGCCTTCTTCGTTGGCGAAATCTCTTAATGGGCTGCACGATCCAAAAAGAAAAAATAAAATAAAATAATAATAATAAGAACAAATCGTTCGCATAAATAAAATAAATGGCCACATTCGATTTGATTTGATCGGACAACAAGCATTTTTGTTTTAAGGAATGGTAATTGTGTGTGCGCGTGTCGAATAACATATCATGAACACAACGCAAAAACGACCAACGACATTCGAATGAAAGACAAGCATTAAATTCTACGAAAGAAAGAAAAAAAAAAATGATGCTGAAACCATTGATGCGGGACCATTGTCCGTTATCATTTCGTTTCTTCTGTTCAGATTTGTCTTTTTTTTGTCTTTCGTTGTTTCGGTCACATTTTGCCCAACAAAAACGCAAAAAAAAAGGTTTCAGTCAACTTTGATGCATATTCGAGCGTAGCCAATCATCTCTGAAAGCGCACAATATAATCAAAATAGAATGAAAAAGAGATTGTGATTCACGACTGATCGACTGAT
>GL501544.1:687228-705246 GCA_000149185.1 Mayetiola destructor
AAAATTAACAAATCGTCAAATGCGTTCAAAGTGATAAATTAGGACATTGAAAAAGAAAACCTTCGATAAATTTTCATCTTTCGGGAAGAAAAAAGATGAAAGAAACGGCACATTTTCTTTTTTGCTTCTTCTCCGATTTGTGTGTTTTTTCGTTTGTTTGCCAAAGCGACACCAAAGACAATGGATACCTACGTTACAACCAAAAATTTAATCATTTTTAAAGAAGAAAAAAAAACGAAAATCCCAACGCACAAGGCACACTAATCAAGGTATGTGTGTGTGTGTGTGTGTATTTAAGTCTTAAATATGGCACAGACGTTGCCATTGACAAGATGATAGAAATTGGTTCTTAGGATTTATTTTATGCATACTGAGTTCATGGGCCATAACAACCGAAAATCACTATTGAGCATTCAGCATTTATGATCCTTTTTTCATGTAAATGTGCGTGTGTTTGTGTGTGTGTGTGTTAGTTGTCGATTGTCATATGCCTGGGCGCTAAAAAATGTCTACGGTTCATGTAAATTCATTTAGTTGATTTTCGTTTTTTTTCCTCTTTTCTCTTTATTTCAATTTAAGTGGAATTAGAATGAATGTTGTCGAACGCCCCAGTCGATAGATAACGAATGTGTGTGTGCGTTTTTTTTTCTTTCGTCATTCTTTTAATTTTCTTGTTTTCCTCCGCATTATAATTGGTGTGGAATGCTGTGTGCTCAGCAGGTATTTGGATAGTATTGATACCGACCTACAGCTATAACTATAACGATCGAAATGAATAATAGCCGTACAAAAACTGCATTCTAATGAAATCAACAAATATGGCATTTGCTTTATCAACAACTATCAACTCAATCGCATCAAAATACATATAGATATGTATATATTCATTTCGGTGCTAACTGTTGTTGATTGTTCATTTCGATCGGAAATTTCATTCTGTTACTCCCGTTAATGCAAAACGATGGAAAAAATGGTGCAGTGCATAAATAGAACACAATTGAACAACAGGCGACAAACAAATTGAAATAATAAAAAATTAGCACATTGTTTTAAAATAAAAGGTTATCTCTCACTCAAATCGTTTTTTTTTCTTTCTTTCTTTCTTCTCTTTGTGATCTATCTTTGTGCATGTTTCGCATCTTGCATGGGCCCATCGCATGAACTATGTATCATGCATTATGTACACGTTTTTGTTTTTTTCTTTGCTCACGTACGACACATGCAATTCGGAACTTTCATTTAATTTTAGTTATCACTATATAGTCTTATTGACGGCAAGTGTCAACACTTTTTCTATTGTCGTCGTTGGTATACAAATCTATTCAATGAATAAGGGGATCTGAATGGCAATAGGTTAATTCTAAAAATAAAATAAATAATTTAAAATTTCACAAAAGTGTGCTAGAAAAGTGTCTCACCTGACATATACATTTAAAGCATTTCATATCCTTGATTGAATCGACAGCCACTTCTTCGCCCTCATTCGAACATGGCTCCCTTCGTCCCGCTATTTAAAGAAAAAAGAGAGAGAGAGAGAGAGAGAAAAGAGAGAAAAATCAAACAGGGGAATTTGAATCAGACAAATATGATTAATAATTTAATTATTATTTAATTGGAAATTGAAATCTTGAATTTAATTAATCAACGATTTCAGATTCTTTATTCTAGGAGAAAAATATTCCGTTGGTTGTTTACACAGCTAGCGATATGCAATGACCAAATAATAATAATAATAATAATAATAATAATAATAATAATAATAATAAAACGAAAACCTCAACGTAATAAACGAGAACGTGTGCCATTATCAATTCTGAAATTGAATCGACACTTAGTGAACGCGCATTCGAATGAAATCGAAATGAATTTTTGTCGATTTGTCGCTTTTGTGCATTCCTATTTCCAATATCCGATGGATGTCCGCTGTCTTCGTGTACCAAACGTGCACACTGGAAATCTTTGTATTTTCCTTCTCAATTATTCAACATTTTTTTTTTTTTTACGGGCGACTGACATCAAAAATCAAAACCAAACACCAAAAAGCCATTGTTTATTCAAAGTCACATAATGATTCTCTCTGTTTCCATTAAAATAAAGTATAAAATCGAATGGAATTCAGTCGGTATTGGCAATGACAAAACAAAATAAATGTAAAAACGAAAGTGCCAACAACAATAACAATAACCAAACGAAATCATTTCAATGTTTTTTTTTTTGTAAATATTCAATTAATATTATTAAACTTATGAGCGGGTCACCAATGAATCTGACTGTTTGTGATTTATTTCGCGCTTGTTTTCTTCTTGGATTTTGTGTGTTGTTGTTGTTGATAATAATAAGGAATGAAAATAAAAAATGCAAGAGTGTTCAACCGGATTATGGTTATTGTTTGTTTTCTTTTGCATTTAATTGCACGACGTGTTTTATATGCTTTTTCTTTCTTTTGTTCTTTCTTTCTTTCTTTCTACTATTTTTTTTTTTTTTTACATCAAATTCTCGTTCATTTAACTTTGCTTTTCAATATTGACATAATTGTATGTTTCATATTCCGTTCGGACAACGTGAGAATTGATTTTTATAAATGCAAATCGCAACACATTGAATGGAAAGTGAAAAAAAAAACGAATATGGAAAATCCAAAAATGACCGACAGCTCGCGGCTTGACTCAATGTGAGCAGTACAATCGGTTCAGAGAGTTTTATAAATAGGCCGTTTGTGTGCCGTTAAACTGTTCGATATCATGGCTATGCGAATGCTCAATTCGAAGTCCAATGGAATATTTTTCAATAGCATCCTTTGAACTGTTGCTGTCATATATGTAGCAGTTTTTGATTGTGTATTGCAATTCGCAACATGTGAATGATCTTTATTATCGGAACGGGTAAATGGGGGAAATAAAGTTGCCACATTATCTTTTAAGGATCGTTTTCCCCATACGAAAGATGATTTACACATTGATAATGCAAATCGATGATCGCCTCCATATTTAGCCGGCAATTTAACCCCTTTTTAATCGGTTACTTTGACTCGAAATAGGAAATTCCCATTGGCTATGCGGATTATCCGCTGATTGAAACGAATAACAACAAGTGTATTTTGACATTGATGTGAATTATGCAAGAAATTCAGAAGAAATCATTTACACTTTGCGTGCTAATGGATAAACGATTTCATTTTATTTAACGAACGAGCACGATTAACAAATTACAAAGCAATAACAACTAAATATAATAATAATAATAATAATAATAATAATAATAGATGTCCATGTCCAATGGCCACGCTGAACAGAAAAGTACATGAACATAAACAGAAAGAAACTGACTGAGAGAGAATAAAGAAACTGGAGTCCAATCCAGCAATTTATGTACATTTATTTACTCATGAATTAGAATACAAATTCAATTGGTGTTTGTTCCACAACAAAACACGAAATCATTTTATTTTATTATTGTACAATGAAGCAGGCGCTGGCATTCCATCGTTTTACGATCGATTTTTTTTGTTTTTTGTTTTTTGATTCTTATTATTTTCAATTGAAATCAACATTCTAATAGTTTTGAATCAATTTATCTCAGCATGCCGCACACCAGTGCACATAATATCTTGGATTTTGAATGCCCGAAGCTCAAAGCCCAAAGTCATTCCTCTTTGTCACATCAGTCGACGTCATGCGATGTCATCGATTTTCGTCATAATGCAATGTGATTTTTCCCTTATTTGGAATTTTTGGAATGAATCGAACGTAATTTGACAAATACAAATGAATGAAAAAAAAAAACAAACAATAAATTGAAACTAAATGCCCGAATGAATGACGTGTGTGTGTGTGTGTGTGTGTGTGTCATTTGGGGCTCTGATTCATATTATCTTTGAAATTATTATCATTTTATTCTTTTATCAGTGGCAGTCTGCTCATTTTTATTTTTTCCTTTTTTTTGTTTTCTTTTATGGATGTAAAATGTGTGTAATCTGTGTGACTCATTCGGTTAACGTTTCTAACAATGACGCTGTGTCCATACTAGACAAGTTCTCGCTTCTTTTTTTTTTTATACAGATGCTGAATGCAATGTTTTTTCAAATATTTAATTATTTATTAATACTTATACAAGTATGAGTAATGAGCACAGGATATTCGGTAACCGAAAATTTTGTGCATTTATTTTAACGTTATTGTATCTGTGCATCACATCATTTTCATCCGACAAATATCCGCTATTAAAGTACAAAAATATTTGGAAAATTGTTGTGTTTTTCCTGTTTCTTGATTATTTTCCTTTTTTTTTTTTTTGCTTTTCCCTTCTATTCATTTTATTTATATGCACAAATGACTGGCGCTTGGTATTCATTATAGACACCCGTGTTTGAGTCTTTGTATCGTTCATTTACTTTTCATCCTTATGTTTCACTTGATCTTCATCATTTTTCTTCTCTCTGCCATTCTTCACATGATCACATCATCGGTGCAACGAAAACATCAATAGAGAAAACGAACAAACAAAAAAAGAAAACAAAAACAGAGACATCATGTGGGCAATTGAAGAGCGCACAAATGTTTTGACTTTAGCCCAAAATGAGTCATAAAAAAAAAATTGAAAAAATTCTGAACTGAACATGAACATCTGAATGAAAAATAAAATAAATCGCAGTCAACAGCAAAAAAAGAAAACAAAACTAGTCGGAAAAAAAAGAAGAATCAACCAAAGCTAAATCATCCTGTTCGATGCAAACAGGTAAAAATAAAAAAAACACACACACAATTTTCCATTATGCATTTGGTCCCGTTTTCAATTTTCATCATTTCCAATGACTGTGCCAACAATAATGTTACAGCTGAAAGAGCTGAGAGCCGAGAGATGATTCAATATATTTGTGTGTGTGTGTGTGTGTGTTGTTTTTTGTATTGTTCTTCCTTTTTTCATGTGATTGAGTGTCATTATTTGTGGGCTGGCTTTTTGATCGCCTTTATCTCTGCGTATGTTTATTTTTGTCTTGTGTGTGTGTGTGTATATATATTTTTCTTGTTTCACATCGACACAATAATATACTATGTTGCTCACTGCCATCCAAAAATTGGTGTATTCCCGTACCTATGCATCAAAAACCACTCATATTCATCATCTGTCTTTGTTCCTATTTTTTTCCTCCTTGTTATTTGTTTATTATTCCGAAAGGTTGGCGCTCATCCACACAAGGTAGTCGCTGTGATGTCTGTACACTGTTCAGTGTACAGCTGTATGATTGCTGCACCGGTAAAGCAATTCGTTCATTTTCAGTTTGATGCAAATGATTGTTGAAATCTCAACGAAAAAACAAATATGGAATATACATTTTTTTTTCTCGTTCATTTTTACATTTGTTGTACTTTATTCATTATGTTCATTTCTCCAACAATGAGTATGGGTTTGTTGTTTTTTTTGGTTGTCTCGTTGTTTGCTTTGTAGGCACGTTTGGAATTTGCATCATATGTATGTTAATTTTTGTTGTTGTTGTCATTTCTGGATCACATGGCGCTCCAAATTAATTATATTATTGTGTTCGATGGATGATGTAATCAGAGCAATCGCACCAATTCACCAACGGCATACGAAAAACACCAAACCAAAATGATGATAAAATAACACGTAATATGCACAGTTTCAAAAATAAAACAAAAACCAAGTCATTGCGTCGTCATAGTGCGTCACTCTCTCTCTCTCTGTGTCTCTCATTCTGTGCGTGTGTCTTTTCCCGGTTCGCTCTGCTCACTCAACGCCATCCCAAATTTTATTTTAATGGAAAGGATGAGTTAATGTTTATTTGAATAGAAACGATAAAACTTGCTTCTCATCGACATCCTGTTCGAGCATTCGCATTTTTATTTTTTCCTCTCTTGTCCTTTCTTTTCATTCGCTTTTCGCATAATCTGCTGCCTGAATACAATCACCAAAGAAGAGCATCCATCACCAAAATATTTATAAAACCGAATCGTTTTTTCTTTAAAAAAAAAACAAATTTTTTTTCCTGTTTCTTCCCGAAAATACTTTATTTACCGAGAACAACATTTCCGGATCGGATTTCGTTGACAATTCTCTATTGCGCTTATTTCCTTTGCCACAAATATTCGGACAAAACGCTTTCAGCATTTGGGGATTTTCCTTTTCTATTCTGTTCGATTTTTATTATAATTTTTTTTTTTTTTTGTCAAATGACTGTTCGTCAGTCTGCATACGATTCATCATATAAACGGCGTTTATTGTATGACTGCATGCGAGTGTATGCCATCAACATTGGTTCTGTTTATTGGTTTTGTTTTCATTATACAATAAATTTTTTCTTTTTCCCCCGTTACTCTCGATGGGAATGAGATAGATGACAAGGGAACAGATTTTATTGATATTTTCTATTCAAATTCAAATTAAAATTCAGCTGAAGCCTGAAACAGCACAAACGATTAAAATAATAATAAAAGTGCCAAAATGAGAACTATAACATTTTCCCAGCTAAACGAAATACAAATTGCCATTCTGATGAATGAAAACAAAACAACAACAACAACAAAAACAAATATACACGAATTTCGTATCATCCCAAGAAAAGATGAGGAACGAAAAACTATAAAAAGTAGACAAATAACAACAAAAATCCTCACATGAATGAAAATGATGAATAAACCGAATCAAAAAAAAAAAAAAAGAAAATGACAAATACACACATTCGAATGTGTAGCACTGTAGCATTTTCATTAAATTGACAAAAAAAAAAGAAAAAAAGGGAAATCATTAGTTTGTCGGCAGTCGGCAGTTTAATGGATATTGACGCAATCGTATTCATTCAAAAAACGATAATGGAGCGAAGAGTCTCAATAGGCATGAGGCATGAGGCATTGTGAGAAAACATGAATTCAGAGTGTGTGTGTTCTATTTCTTTCATCTGTTCGCTTGCTCAAAGCCACTCAAATCTATCTTAATTCATTGTCGCAAATTTATTTTGTATGATTTACAACATTGCGATTTAATGAGATGTCAACAAATTGTCGAATGCAAACATTTTGAAACAAGAATATCATGCTAAAAGTTTTCATTGAACGCATGGTGTGCGGCATCATTTCAAGGACCTAAATGGCAATCTTTTAAGCAGCCCATTTAGTATTCAGTTGAAACAATGGTTTTGATTCTTACTTCGCATATATAATATTCATTTGGATCCATTTTATGGTTTGAAAAAAGTGCTTTCAAAAATGTGTTATTGAAAAAAAAAAAAAAAACTTACACGAGTTAAAATGACATCCAGAGTGACATTAAGCAGTGGCATAAAATATTATGATTACATCAAAATGAATGAATTGACGATAACACCAAAATATGAATATAAATATCAATCTTTTATAGTCTCTCATGTCCCATTTATGCGCACATGAATCGCAGATGATATTCCATTTTTATTATGAACATATATTTATTGGTTAACATTCATGTTCTTCAAGTACTTTTGCAATGGGACTCAGATAAGAAGGGTGGAAACAGTTTTCAGTTTGTATTTTTTTTTTTTTGTTTTTTTGTTTTGTTTCCAATAAAATCACATCATTTTGACAGATGCTACACATTTTCCGATTGTGATTCGGTTTATGGGCATGCAAAGACATGCATGCACTATATAATAATGGAGGACTTTGAAATGGACCACCCTATGCTTTGAGCAGCACAACTAGTCCGATGGACAACAAAAAAAAAAACAATGAAAAAAGAAAGAAGAAGAAAGACGAAAAAAAAACAACAACCAAACGGCTGGAATAAAATGTAACATAATGGACATTGAACATGATCTTATTTGTGTATACATAAGATCGAGTATGTTGATAAAAGCAACAACACAAAACTAAAAAACTAAAAAAAATGAACTGAAAAACATCGATGAAAAAGACGAAAACAAAAATTGGAATAAAATATAAATAAATAGCAGAAAGAAAAGAAAAGAAAAAAAACATAAAAAAACAGAAAAGCTAATAAAAAGTATTGGCGGAAATATACGTAGCTTAATAGTTCTTTGGAATCATTAGTGCGTGTTTATGCATTGTATCACGATCGCGCATAAAACATTGACAACACTCAAACACACACACACACACACACATCGGCACATGTGTCAAAGCGGTGAATTGCTGTTTGGCAATGATATCAAAATTAATATATTTATTATTGAATCTCATTTACATTTCACTTTGTGTGTGAGTGCCACCGGTCAGAAGCCATTTGGATCGCCATTTCAAAGCGATTCCAACGCCCGTTTTATTCTCTCTCTCTTTCTCTTTTTTTCTTTTTCTTGGAATTCTTTTGCTATGAAATCTTTTTGTTGTTGTTGTTCCCAATATATGATTTATTCATTTTTAATGCTTACAGCTTTCAGCAAAACACCAGAAAGTACACAAAAATTAAAAATTCTAAAATAAATTGTAAATTAAGCGGGCGCTGACAAATCCTTATCGAATCAAATCGAATTGAACCATATGAAGGTGAAAAAACAATACTCACTTATAGTTTCATGTGCAAACGTTGATTTCATTGAAGTTAGAATAATGAGAATACCAAGGAATATTCTGATTCCGGCTTCCATTTTGAATCACTTTTGAATATTTACTATTTCGTTGAATTCGCCTACGGTGCGCTGAAATGACAAACCAAAAAAAAAACCAAAATTTAATTAAATATTGTTGTTGTTGTTGTTTTTTGCGATTTGGTTTATTTGAATTTTGAATGAATGAATTGCCAAAATTCGTGACAAATGACCCGCGCTCCTCTCCCAAACGAAAACAAAAAAAAAATTTCAGCAAAACACCAGAAAGTACACAAAAATTAAAAATTCTAAAATAAATTGTAAATTAAGCGGGCGCTGACAAATCCTTATCGAATCAAATCGAATTGAACCATATGAAGGTGAAAAAACAATACTCACTTATAGTTTCATGTGCAAACGTTGATTTCATTGAAGTTAGAATAATGAGAATACCAAGGAATATTCTGATTCCGGCTTCCATTTTGAATCACTTTTGAATATTTACTATTTCATTGAATTCGCCTACGGTGCGCTGAAATGACAAACCAAAAAAAAACCAAAATTTAATTAAATATTGTTGTTGTTGTTTTTTGCGATTTGGTTTATTTGAATTTTGAATGAATGAATTGCCAAAATTCGTGACAAATGACCCGCGCTCCTCTCCCAAACGAAAACAAAAAAAAATTTTTTTACCGATAATACAATAATTTACGTTCGACTTTGATATTTTTCGCTGTTTTTTTTTCTCTGTTTCTTTTGCCCCTAGAAATTAGTTCGTTGCCATTCGTTGACATTCAACCATAGTAATTTTTTGATTACGAAAATGAATGAACAACCCAAAAAAAATATATGTGCTTACATTCAATCAATATCATCATTCACTGCGTGAATCGGCATTGACTTTTGTTTGTGTGTGCGCTTAAATCAAATTTTCATAGTTTTGTTGTGTGTTAAGTGCGATTCATAATTTTCAAACAATGAACTGAATTTTCTCTGAAAATTTAATTGAATGCACTTCGAGACAGTCTGATTGTGTTTAACCGGAGACATAGATTTTGCAAATAACCAATATTTTGACGTTTACACACACTAACACACACCTTAATGCTATGCACGACCGTACACCAAAAACCAAAAGAGAAACGAACGAAAAATTGAACAGTGAATTGACCAACCGATTATTATTTTCATGTGTCACATGTCACACTCTCAGCCAATATACGTTATCATACGCACGCATGAAACAGTTTTAGTGTGTAAGATATCAATTTGAATAGCGCAACAAACGCAGAAAGAAAAAAAAACAAAGAAGAAAAAACTTAAATGAAAATATGAGAATTAAAGAAATAAAACAAGAAGAAAAATGTGATCGAGCGCTCAAATACATACAAACTACAAACTGAATTCAATTTAAGTTATGAAAATTTCCCTTGTGAACCTGTCGGCTGTTGGATCTTAAAGTCTCGGCTCTCCAATCTCCAGTCAACAAGATGTTCTATACATTAGCTTTAGCTACAGCAACATACTGAACACTGAACACATCGAACGTGATCATAGCATTGAATGGCATGTTTTTTTACGGTGTGATGAACGAGAATGGTAATTCATTTATTCTGGAATCCAGTATTTGTGTCAATCGGATCAAAATGCAGCAACGAACGGAAATTCAAATAAAATTGGCTAAATCTTAACTGAAACTTTCGACACGTGCGCCATTCTTTCAAATTGCAAAACAAAATTCATCAATTTTGAAATGCCAAAACTATGATTGAAATGTTGGCATTCGAAATTGGCATCCCAATCAATTGCGCCTAATTTACGTAAATTGAAACATTGATTACATTGTTATGCGAAACGCATCACAAAAAAAATCCATACCAAACATGGGTCAATTCAAGTTTTTTTTTTTTTTTCGTTTCGTTTCTCGGTTTCGTTTGCGTTGCATTCAATGTTGCTTATTTAAATGTTCACATTTGTTTGTATGTTTCTATGGTGCATATATGGAACAACTTGTAGAATCAAAATCGTTCAATATTCAACACGAATATCATAAATCTCATAAATCAAATCATTTTTTTTTGTTTTCGTTTTGTTTTTCGTATTTGTCGTCGCCATTTTTATATGAATTTCGCTTCCATATCATCTCTTGCTGTCGCATATTCTCATATATGTAATAATTTAATCTGAATGAGCATCGCACACACACACACACACACACACAACCAACGAATGGTGACATTTCAAATTGAATCAAATAAATAAATCTCAGCTCTCAACATATCAAATAAATTTGTGGAAATTGAATTGGACATCCACTGAGCGTTGAGCGCTCAACGCTTAGAGCTCGAAAAAAAACACACTTTAAACCGAAAACAAAGTGCAAAATTTATGCCTGTTTTTTTTCTTTTTTTTTCTGTCGTTTTGTTCCTTTTTGCATTATTATTTATGCATAATTTGAATGAGTTTGCCGTTTTGCGTTGTTGACAGCCAATGATTCTAATCGCAATGGAACAAAACGATATAAAAATAGAAAGAAAAAAAAAAAATCATAAAAATGGAACAAAAACAAAGCAATCCGAATGCCAATGATGGATCTGATGCATTCGATGATCGGTTTTGATTTTCTTACATTTGAAAAAAAAAAACAGAAAAAGAAAATTGAGATAACATTTTTGGGCAACCATGCAGACAACTTAATTATTATTATCATATTATTGTCGTTGGTTGAATCACACTATTGTAAACAATCACACAGAACAACCGTGGAAAATTCTGTAAAACGAATATTTGAATCAACTGTGCCAAATGAATATTTCATATTTCAAAATGTATGAAATGATTGTAAAAGGCATTTATTGATTTATATTAAATGTTATGACGTTGATGCTTTTAAGTTTTTATACGATGGTGTCGGTGTTTGGGCTGTTTATTTTAATTATTTTTATTTTTTTTCTCTCTCTCTCTTTCTCTCTTTTCTCTCTTTCACATCGTTTTCATAAATCGTTTTTGTTTTTGTTTTTCTTCTCCGTTCATGTTTCTAGTGATTTTTATCGTGTAGTTTGTGGTTGTGTGCCAGAGGAAAATTAATAATAATTGACACTAATGTGTCAGCATTGAATAAAGTAGCTTTATTTTTATATGTTTTGCTATTACGATCGCTAAAATTCTTATTAAATTTTTTGTTTTTTTTTTTCGTTTGGAACATTTTTTGTTGGTTTTGGCTTTTTTGGTTTTTGTTAGTAGCTATGCTCTTAAATTCTTGCTATTCCACTTTGTTGTTGAGTAGCGTCTTGAACACCGACCAAAGCAGATCGAATTGCGCGAATCCGAAACAACTTGGATGCGTCAGTCGATCGTTGATCGGCTTCTATAAAACCGTTCCTTTCAAAATCAGGTGTTTGACTGAATGTGGTGACATGCTTTGTGGTGTGTACACAGTATACACTGTGTACAATATGTGCATAATGTGACAACACTAGAAATTATTTATCAGAAAAAGATGATTTGACATGCAAGTGATTTATTTGAGTCGATCGAAAACGACCATTGAATCGTTTATCGTGATTTATTTTATAGCGTTTTTTTTTCTTCTTTATTTTCAAGCAAATCATGCAAGCATTAAACGTTTATTGGTGTTGACCTGATTGAATTCAATTATCTCTATTAATCATGGCTGTGTTGCATTGTTGCATTATTATTTAATAATTTATTATTATTTTTTAGGCTTGCTAAGCAATCAAATTTAAATCAGACTTTGGATCAATATTTTCAGTGGTCATGTATTCGGTATACGTTAGCTATGCGCCAAACGCTTATATCCCAACTAATAGATGAATAAAATAATCCACATCCATTTGACGAATCGCTTTACGGAAAATGATTATAATCGCAAATTTATCCAAATTCGAGAAAATAGAAATTCTTTTGTGGAAGGCAATCGATGATCGGCAATTTGTCTTGATCAAGTGAACCTGATACCAATGTGTGAAATTTGCTTATAAAATGGTAATTTTTACACCGATTCATTTTGTCGCGCTTCGTTCTCTCTTTTGACAAATTTATTTGATTATGAAGGTGTGTATGATTGCCTGTTACCTGTTGTCGATCGCACATAATTCGATTTTTATTTAAATTAATTTTTTTTCTTTCTCTCCTCATGAATATCGCATTTTGCATATACATCACGAATAGTTGATATTTCTAGTTGTATCCAAATTTTTTGCGATAGACAAAAAAAAATAATCTTTTTTCTTCCAAAATTTATTTTAAGAATATCGATGCGATAAATATTTTATCAAATTAATAAATGCCTCCGAATTGCCGAATTAAACAACCGCAAAAAGAATTTCGTTATATTATGTATTTGTTCATTTTTCAAATGGTTTTTATTATTCATTATTAGTATTGTTGCTGCATGAAGTTATTGGCACCCATTTATTTCACGCATTTTATTTTATTTCACGCATTTTATTTTATTTTTTTTTCTTTCTCTCCTCATGAATATCGCATTTTGCATATAGATACATCACGAATAGTTGATATTTCTAGTTGTATCCAAATTTTTTGCGATAGACAAAAAAAATAATCTTTTTTCTTCCAAAATTTATTTTAAGAATATCGATGCGATAAATATTTTATCAAATTAATAAATGCCTCCGAATTGCCGAATTAAACAACCGCAAAAAGAATTTCGTTATATTATGTATTTGTTCATTTTTCAAATGGTTTTTATTATTCATTATTAGTATTGTTGCTGCATGAAGTTATTGGCACCCATTTATTTCACGCATTTTATTTTATTTCACGCATTTTATTTTATTTTACTCTTTACATTTCGGTTTGGAAAACTGTACGCAACACGTGCACAAAACATATTCTAATGTTAAGCTTAAAAAACCAGAAGAAAAAAAACGCCAAAGTAAAGAGAAGAAAAAAATGCCAGCGACAACTTGGCGAAATAAAAAAAAGGTTTTGCATAAATTTTATCTCAGAAATAAACGCGCCAACCCATCCATTCAGCCTCAAATGAAATGCAAACACATTGTGGAAAGATCGAAAAGAGCGTGCGGAATTGTTTTCGCTTGGAAAGGGATGCGTGAAAAATGCATGGAAAAAAGTATTTAAACACATTTTCAATATAATTGAAACGGAAATGCTGGACAAGACAGCGGACAGTGGACAGTGGACAGTAAACAATGGCAAAACGGTGCCGTCGTATTTGTGTATAATAGAATATGTTTGAAGGAATGTTGCAATTGGATTGATGATTAAACTGGAACTCGATTCAGGATGTCCAAATGCAGACGATTCTTAATCAAATTAACATTCCAGCTCGAATGAGAAGACTGTCAGGTCGGAGATTATTTCAATGCCATCAGACCCGAATGAGATTCTTACGAAACTCTCAATTTATCAAAACATGGCCAAGAATGTCTGTGGGAGAGAATTCGAAGAAAATTTTCCAGCAAAAAAAAAGGAAAAAAATAAAAAATAAAACGAAAACGTTAAGAAATTGAGCACCAAAATTCAAACACATCATACAATCGAAGTGAATCAAACAGTGAACCAAACATCAGATTCAAATACCGTACACCATTCACTGCAAACATTCAATGAACGAAATAATATGAAACGGAAAGAAACAAAGACAACGATGAATAGATTTAATGCATATTACGAAAGCGAAATGTACTTAATTCACGATAAATGTCTTTTTAAGCCATTTCAATGAAATGAATGTGATGTGTAATTCAATTGCAGAATGAATTTTAACAGGTGGCTACATTACAGCGCACTGTTTCGAAGATAATATAGCGAATAGCCAATACGAAAAAGAATCTGAAAGGAGAAAAGAAAGAAAGAGAGAGAGGGAGAGAGAAAGAGAGAGAGAAGGATCAAGATTTTACATCATTTGCAAAAGAATATCGAAGAATCTCTCACAACTAAACCGGCAAATTGTGGCATCAATCCATATGCGAATTATATACAATATCAATTGTACGGTAGACATCGATCTGCATTCTGCATTCTATATATTATTATTGAATCGTTTGAGAAATTGTACTGTGGCAAAAACAAAGCAAAACTAAAGAGAAAGAGCCAATAAAATGTATAGACTTGAGTTACTGAACACTGTGAACACTGAACACTGAACACTGAACATTGCATACAATCCACAATTCACACGAAACGAATTGGAATGAAGTGAAAATATTGTGTTCGTCACACAGCTCCACATCAAATACTTTTTTGTTTCATGGAACTATTCGAGTGTGTTATGTGTACTCGATCCATTTAGTGCCGTATAAATTATTTATATTGTTTTCTTTTAGCCGTTTTGTTCTCGATTTGCTTGCGATAATATCGGTGAAAATGGAAAAACGAAGAAAAATAAAATGACAAATTAAGAAGAAGAAGAAGAAGAAGAAGAAGTCAAAGTCAAAGAGGGAAAAAACGAAGGAGAACGATCAATTGAAACATTTCCGAGCTAAAATACGACCAACAACGAATAAGTATTTGAAGCCTAGCACCGAATGTTGCAAATACAGATTGCACATTGTACATACCAGCCGTAAAGATCGATGAATCGCTCAATGAAATTGTGCAAATTGTATTAGCGTCGCAAAACGATAGCGACTGAAAAGAAAAAAAAAAATTAAAAAATAAAATGAAATAAATTCCGAACGAATGACAAAGACAACTGTGCAGCACCGCAGTTTTAAAGCAATCGATTCGGATACGGACTTTGCGACGAACGATTTACAACAAACGAAGAAAGAAAATTAATAAAAATGGAAAAAAAAGAAAGAAAAAAGAAGAAAAACAAGACTAAAAAAAAGAAGAGCGTTTAAATAACGTAAACAATTCAAATGGCAATGTGCGATCGCGTATAATGATCATGTTACGTGTTTATAAGTTTATATAAAATGAATTCGACGATCGACGATAGGCCTGATGGATTTGCGGCCAAATGTTGCTGTATTTGCACTGTACATTTTGCACTGCAACGAGAAAAACTGATTTTTTTTCTCCCCCCCCCTCTTGTTCTTCTTTTCATCAAAGAACCCGGATCGTAATGACAACTAGCGTCTGTTTAATTTGAAATTAAAGAAAGAAAAAAAAGAGGAAGAAAAACAGACGAAAAAGCGCCACAATAGTCGCAAACCGTATCCCAAGTACATGCATAATTGTTGGTATTTCAATGTATTTGATTTTTCTTGTTACAGTGGCATTCGAACCATTTTACACGTAAATCGTTGCCATTTGATGATACGGTAGTGTGGATAAATTGAAATATAAGCAGCTAATGCGAATGTTATGGTGGAATACTAAGAATGTTCAAAAACAGAATAGCAAACAAACATCATTGAAACATTCCATTCGGAAACTTATATAGAAAGATCGAAATTGTCTATATTTATATGAATTTAGAGAGAGGGGAAGAGAGAGAGAGAGAAAACAGAGGAAACAAAAGGTGCAAACATCGAACATAAGAAATTAAAACGGTGGCGATGATAAAAATGTAATTTACGCATTCGAAAGCACACACACATCACCAGAACCGTTTATCGTTTATGAATCTGTTTGATATCACAAAGTCCATAAAATAATCCCTCTATTTTGAACATGGTAATATTCAAAACACGGGATACAAACACTCAATATATCGATACTCCGCTGGATATGCATATCCACTAATCGTTATCAATTTATAATAATATTTCAGATGGAGTTTACACTTGCCGATGCGAATTTCATATCCAAAGCCCAATCTAATTTGTATGATCCCTTCAAAAATGATTTAAAAAAGAAAGAAAAAAAAGTCAATTGTTGGCTGAACTCTAATCCTATATATTACTAAGTCGATTGATTGATGAGCACCCGGCCCGAAATGTATACACAAAGGCTTTTCATCAAATTCAATCTGCGAAAAATTAGACGATCAAATAACTCAGTTCGGGCCATTGAAAGTGAAAACGTTAATCAAAACGGAAAATTTAAACTAATTTTGTTGTGCAAAATGTGCCAAAAGCCCGAAAGGCAAAGTTGTTAAATTGTAGCGAAGCACATTTAGACCCACGCACATCACACACACACACACACACCGTGAAATATGCTTAAAACCGCAGACCGATAGATATTAATATGTGTTACATACGCACAAATCGACCGCTAGATTCAACAAGAAGGAAGTAACAAAAGATAAGAAAAATTAAAAGAAAAAGAAGAATAGGAAGAAACGAAAAAAAAAACAACAAAAAATCAAATAAATAAGAAGAATTTATTAAAACCAGACAAACGAACTAGCCAAACGTGGTGCTGTATTATATTGTGTTGGTTCATTTTTTCTTTGATTTGGTTTCGCCTTGTCGTGAAACAGAGAATTAATAAGATTAATGACACCTTAAAAAATGACAGTGAAATCCAAATTCGAAAATTTAATATCAAAAGTGTGAAATTTTCACTGAAATTGTATCAATTTTTGGATGTTTGTTGCCTTGTGAACACGATTAACACTAAATACCGATGAAATAAAATTTAAAAAAAAAAAATGAAAAAGAAGAAGAAATCTCCACCTGAAATTATAAGAGGGCAAATAGATGACAGTAGTAACGGCGCGTTGATGTCGCCCGAATTGAATTCAAAACGTGATGATGACTTCATTCATATTAATGTAATTCGTTCCGACATTCGTTTTTTTTTGTGTTTTTTTTTTTGTTCTTCACCCATCTATCGCTCAACAAATCTCTTTAATCGATTAAAAGTTTCTTACCGACAACCAACTGTGATTACGAAAAAAAAAGAAGAAAAAATTGTCACATTTACATTTGCCCTCCAAACAGCGAACAAATTAATTAATTAATAAATAATAATTTGGATACGAATTGAGTGTTCGCTATTCATGTAAAAATGATTTTTTGATTGAAAAATTGAGTGAAAAAAAAAATGGAAATAGTTTTTAAAGTGCGAACCGATTATAGTATATAATTCGAGGATGACAAGAGGATGAGAGATGTTTGATTAATGATCCATTTATAGAAAAGAGAAAAAGAATCGCCATTAAATTATTATTAAAATTTGTGGAGGATAATAAAAATAAATCTGTGATATCACAGTCACCGGCTACGATCAAATTCAGTTAATCCGACATCAATAACGCAATCGATTTCAATTATGACCAATAATAATAATAATAATCAATCAGAAAAATCAGACGAGGCAAAAAACCGATATAAATTTATCGGAATATTTATTGACGACACGTAAACCAAGCAAATCGAATTTTTTTTTTTTTTTTTTTTGTCGAGAGACTGAACAAAACGCCGCCGAAGCAAGTTTCACCCAATTTATATGAAATCAATAAGCAGACGAAAGAATCGTCTTGACCAAATACAGCACGGTCCATATGCAAAATAATTTGAAGACAGCATTGTCTCTTTTCACTAATAATGCAATGACGAATATCAATTGAATTCATTGAATCA
>GL501544.1:757067-788789 GCA_000149185.1 Mayetiola destructor
ACAATGCTATTATTTTAGGTGATTTTTTATTTTTTAATTTTTTTTTGTTGTGTGTGTGTATGTGAATAAAACAGTGTAAAAATGTCATTATTCAAAGTGTGCACATGGTGGTCCGTTCAATTGGCGGACTTTGAAACGAATTATGATTCACAACTTTTGCATTGTTGTCGCTTTGGAATTGATGAATATGAAAAAGATTATATTATTGTTGGATCACAATCAGGTTATTTAAGTATATTTCAACCGAATGCTATGAAAATTGATTTCGATGATGACGAAGAACCACAATCAGTATACAAACCCACCGATCAATTGCTTGAAATGAAATTGACCGATCCAATAATGCAATTATCATCTGGAAAATTTCTAATGTATGGACTTTGCAATGGAAAAATTTAAATGAATATACATATTTTATTAGTTCGGTTAATGTTTTCATCATTTTTATTTTTTTTTCTTATTTTTTCAGTGGCCCGACTAACGACGGAACGTGGCAATTGATGGTTTTGCATCCTATGAAAATGTCAATTTATTCATTACAGACCACTGAAGGGCTTGCTGAACACGGTACATTTTTGACAATTGTTCACAAATCATTTTCGATACAATTCTTACACCCAATAACAAGCACAAATTGTGCGATGTATTTGTCAATTTTAGGTTTTCAATTTCAATTGATTTTATGTTTTGAACACAAACTCAAAAAGCATGCATATTCCGTGTGTCATGGATTTTTTGGTGGTCACAAAAGCCGTGAATTTTTTTGCATAACACATATCGATAATACGTTGACATTCATTGAACAAGATGGCATTAAATATGAGACCATTTTGGCTGGAGAACGTAATATTCCATCAAAAATGATTTATAACGAACGTTTAGATACATTTCTAACTGTTTCATCATTTTGTGAATTGGAATGTTATCGATATCAAGATTTGGGTCAATCGATCGATTCACAAAAATCGAAACATATTTTACCCGTTTGGATGATTTGCATTGGTGAGATACCGCTCGATATACAAATTCAACGTATTGCTGAGTATGTTTTGAAACTTTGGCTGACTGATTATTATGGGATCCCGGTTTTGATGAAGGACTTTTAATCAATTTTTTAGGGAACAATGTATCATTTTGGTGCTATGCGAAAATTTGTTATATGGAATATCGGATACCTCAGAGGTTCTTCTAATGAAAAGATTGGATTTTTCACCAATTTGTTTTTGTTCTTTCGTTGCTGGATGGTATTACGGTAATGTGTCGGAAAATGCATCCCTATCAACGAATTATTTTTTGAATTAATTTTTTTTTTTTTTTTTGCAGAACCAGACGCCCGTTTGATTGTAACAATTGTATCAGACAGTGGAACCCTGTTAATTTATAATCGATCGAATTTAATTTGGGCCGCCCAATTGTCCGACACTCCAATATCTATATGCCGTACAAATTTGATTGGCTTACCCGGTGCCATTTGTACATTGAACGACAATGGAAAGCTTAATGTATCATATTTGGGTTCGGATCCACAAACATTTCAAGTGCCACCACTCAATTTACAAAAACTTAATTTCGACAAAACTCAAAACGAATTAATTGAATTGGAAAAAGAAATCAAAAAAGGTGTCGATTTGTCGGATGTATCAATGTTAAATGCAACAGCCGAACATGATCTCAATGTTGAGATGTCAATTAATTCAGCACTTGATAAATGCGTGTATCCAACACAAATTTCAAGTCAATTCATATTGCCAGAAGATTTGAAAATGATATCAGTCAGTGTAATGTTACGGGCGAAAATTGCATTAGAGCACATTCAAATTCAATTCAATTGTTCGGCACCATTAAAAGCCAGCAATCCAATTCAATCACTTCAACAAATGAATGCCAATCAAAATGAACGTATTGACACATGGTTTTATATGTATAATAATTGTGATATTGTTAGTGCAACAATTACGGTTATTGTTTCATTTATAAATGAGCAAACGATGCCACGTGCTATTGAAAAATCAATATCATTACCGTTATCAATGTTCTATCACATGACATTACCACAAAAAGATTCCACCATCAAATTGACAATCGCTGTAAATCATGCCACAGCACCAACATTCGATCAATTATTCGAAAATGATTTTCCATCGGAAACTGCTCATAATGCCATCGCTTTCAAATCCATTTATAGCGGTAAAGTTGTCACTATTGTGGCGGCCAAGAGCTCAAATCGATACAGGTAAAAAATTGTTGGAATCTTAATTTGGCAAAGAAATGTTTTTTGTTTTTTGTTTTTCTTTTTCACCGAATTTTGAGAACGATTTGTTCATTTTTTTCTCTCTCTCTCAGAATACAATCGGATCATTTGCCAGCAATGGCAACCTTTCTCGAGATTTTAATCAATCGAATCAAGCAATTGAATGATCCGAAAATCCGATTGATAGCCACGCCACCATTGCCGATCAACGAACTCTTAGCCCATGTTGATGCTCACTATAATTGTTATGTCGCAGTACAATCGATTCGGGTATGATGCAATCGTACACCATCTACAGAGAACTGGAACCTATATTTGTTTTTCTTTTCCATCTAAAAATAGGAAAAAATGAAAGAATATGCTGTACGAATGCGATTGCTTGAACGTCGTTACTTCATCAAATTGGACGATAAAAAATTGGGATCAACGGATAGTATATTGGCCTTTATAAAAGCGACCCATACAGAAATTATGAAAAATATTCAGTCATTGGAAACAACGAAACAGAATTTAGCAAAGTCAGTTTCGGATTGGTTTTGCTTTGCCATTGCTGAGAATTAGTGAAATTTTTTTATTTTCATGACTTTTTTTTTTAGAGCACAATGTGAACTGTCGGGTGCATTGACTACAATAACGCATTTAATTAAATTGTTTGATTTACCAACAAAAACAACTGATAATCTCTGTTCGGCTCTTAAAAGTACAATCATCGATTATCCTGAACGGGTATATATGTCTTTATTAGATTTTATACAAAAGTAGATAATATTTTTTTTTGGTTTCTCTTTAACTCTTCCAATACCCACAATTCATATTTCCAGAGTTGGGAAGAAATGATGGCACCTGGATTGAATTTCTTAAGCTATGTCGGTACATTGAGAAAGAATAAAACAATCGAAGAGGATCCAACGATTGATGTTACACCATTTGAATTTGATCGTTTCAAACGTCATCTTTCCGGTTTATTAGAAAGAATATGTCGCATGTGCAAAGCATCTTTCGATCAGAATTCTATTGATGCAGATGATACGTTTCGTATATCTGAATCGGTCGAAGAAGAGGATGATAGTCCACAAAATGTTAAACAAGATGAAGAAAGCGATTGGGCGTCTGATTTCAATAAAATTTCAGATGTTTTACCACGATTACAAAGATTTCCAGCCATGGACAATATCAACAGAGATGATCTAAACGATGCATAAATTTGTTGTTTATTCAAGGTGGCTGCAATTCATTTATTTGACTATCGATTTGAATTGAATATTTGACTATTTAAGGTTTTTTTTTTTGATTTGAAAATTTGATTTCACTTCATTCAATTGAACAGTTAATGTTGACATACAATAAAAAGAAAAACAAAAAATAATCAAAAGTAATAAAAATTGTGATTGTAAGAGCTGTTTTAGTTGACGAGTTCACTTAGTTTTTCGTGAATATTATTAACTGTTTCCATATCCTTGTTAACCGTTTCAATGAGACATGACATCGCCTTTTGTTGCATTGATAAAAATGATTTCATTTCTTCTACCGAATCTGAAGAAAAAAAAGGGACAAACAATTTCGGAATTTAGTTGAATGCCAATCAAAATGATTTGTATTTTTATAGAAGAAAAGTGAAATGTTGCTTACCCGGTTCCAACGCATAATCGACTGGATTCGATAAATTCCATTGATTTCGTTGCATTCGCATTTGTGATAATAATTCGCTTAACAGTCCTTTGTATTGGGTTGGTGCTGAAATTAATGCCTGCATATTCTCCAATTTGCTACGCAATTTTTCTTCTTCGGGCGAAAGGGCAACACCAACTTTTCGAGTGATTTCTTGTTTCACAATTATCTGTGGAAATGATGAGATGAATATATATATATATATAAACAATGTAGAATTGGAGTCATGACGGTAAACTTACATCTAAAATATTATGACTCAAATCGGCTAATTTTCGTTTATGTCCGGAAATTTTGGCTACCGCATCAATATGCTTCTGTTTCATTTCTTCTAAATCTTTTTGCACTTTGGCTATGTAAAGCGATTGCATTTCAGTCTCTTTTTCTTGGCACTTGATGCGTCGTTTTAATTCAGCAAAACCAATAATTGGAACCGGTATAAATACTTTTGGATCGGGATTATCTTTTTTCGATTGATTCCACATTCTTGGATCGATACCCTTCGGTGATTTATCCAAATATTCTTTTAATTGATCTTCATCGGGTGCAATGACAGCTATAACATCTTCAACGCCCATATTTATAATTTGTGTTTTGGTCATTGGTTGATTTAAAAAGTTTGTCACTTCTGTTGACGAAATGCGCTTTATTTCATTGGATATTTGTGATTTTTCTTGAACATAAATCACAATTTGGCATTTAGCATCGCTTAATGGATCAATGGTTTCAATATTCACAGTTATCGTTGGTTTATTGCCAAATATTTGATGTAATTGTGATTTGAATTGTTCTTGTTGATTGCGTACATCAGTTTCGGATTTTTTCACAACTAACGCTACCAAACCCATTTTATTATCTTTGCCTGGGATTTTATTATAGCCGATTGCTTTGAAGCGACACAAAAAATTGTGTGGCGTTATTTCGACCGGTGGAAGATTTTTTGCATAAAATGCTTTTCCATGGCCCCACATTGCTTGCAAATAATTCCATTTTGCGATGACAATGTCACGCTCATCACCGAATATTGAAACATTGTAAATTGATTCGGCAAAAGCTTCGTCCGGATTTAAGGCGGGTTGCTGTGGTTGGCCAAGAACTGTTTGTTGACCTAATCCCGATTGCTGACCAAATGAACCAAAACCTCCCGTAGTGAGACCTCCCGGTTTGCCGAATGCTTCAAAGATAAAAAAAAAACCATTCAATTTAGCACAATTGTCGAATAATCATTTTCACTATTTGTGACATACTCGAACCAAAACCACCGAATGCCGAACCGGTTTGTGCTGTTTGTCCACCAAATGCCGAAGATGTATTAAATGAGAATGCTGGCGCTGCTGACGTAGTTCCAAAACCACCACTAAGTCCTGTACCGAAACCACTGAACGCTGATGGAGCTAAAAACCGATAATATATTAAACTTATTATTCAGCCAAAAACACATTGTTGCAAGTTATATTTACCGGATGTTGTTGCAGCTTGTCCCGTCGGTGCTGCACCAAATCCACCAAAGGTTGAACCACCGAGGCCAGTATTCGCACTGGTTGTCGCTGTATTGAAACCAAATGAAGGTGCTGCTGCAGTTGGTGCTTGTGCTCCGAAGCCTATTAAAATTTTTTATCATTCACTCAATCGAATAAAAAAAAAAAAATGAAGAAAATTATGCAAAGAGACTCACCCGTTGTTCCAAAAGTTGATTGACCAAATGATGGGGCGGCCGACAGTCCAAAGCCACTACTTTGGGCAGCTTGTGTTGCCACTGGAGTTCCAAATGCCGGTGGCGCTGATGTGGCTGGTGTACTGAACGAAAAGTTACCGAATGCAGCTAAAAATTATCGAAATCCAATTAAAACGACAAAAATTTCGTAACACATAACCAAAAATAGAATTTGGAGGGAGGAAAAACATGGATTGCAATATACATACGTTTAGCTGGTGTACTTGTGCCAAAACCACTTGGACTACCAAATGCAAAACTACTCATTTTATTCTAATTCATTCACGTTTCACAATAATTACAAATTTCAATCGAAACAAATGTTATGACGAACTTAGCTTTGTCATTGGGATAAACGGAAAATTCTTTACGGTGCGACTGCGATGCAAATGTGTGTGCAAATGGTGTATTCAGCTGTCAAAACTATCAATGTAAATTATATGTGAAACGTCAATACACAAAACATAACCTCATTCTCGATTGTGAATGGCCACTGTATCAATCGATGGCTGTAAACAAAAGACAATGTTGGATGGTTTTTTTCCTTTTTCGTTTTTATTTCAATATGTTTATTTCAAATTCGTCCTAAATAATTAAAATAGTCTATTTCTTTGTTTTGTTCATTTCGTTGACACTTCAATCTATGTAATTTTGAATAAATGAACATTACTTAGCCTAAAAACAATGTAATCAGCGAAAAAAAAATATGTTGAAGCAAAAAGTCGACATTTTTATCGTTGGCTGGTATCTCTTGGCTTATATGGAATGCCCCGGTTTTTCATATCTCTGACAATCGTTTTCGGAAGTCTTCCTGATACAGAAATCGCATAAATCCCGGGTGTAAATCGAGCTGAAATGAACAAATAAAATAATATTCAATTTCGGATTGACTTCGTAATCAAAATATTCAATTTTATTGATTGCGGTTTCTTTCGTTTTGGTGCTCATAAATACGCTTTTATACGCGCGAAAAAAACAGAAACAAATTCAATTCATTTAATAATGAAAATTTTCAACTCAAAAATGACTTACTAATTCTTTGCCATTTGCAGACCCAACTATCTTCTGGACTCATAACAGCGATCAGACCATCGAAATTGTTGCTCGTACAATCATATACTTGATCTTTGTTGCCTTTTACACGAAGAAATTCTTCACAATTTTCACAACCATCAATTTCAAACTGATCAAATGACTGAAATTTATTTCATATTAATTGTTGATTTTGTTATTTGCTATTATGGTTTGCAGAATATGTGTGTTGGTACTCACTTTAACCATTGAACAAACCAAACAGGCCCGAAGTCCTCGTAAATCTTTTGGTATTGTTTCAAACGACATTTTGCAGATACTTTTGTATCAAGCTAAAAATTCGCAATGGACGTAAAAATAGCCAAAATACTGCGGAAATGTTAAATGATCGGACACAAGTTTACCAATAATGAAAACAGAACCCAAGCGATTTCTAAATAAAACCTGTCACTCGATGACATCTCATTACGATAACTAGAGCTTGAAATGGGTGCGCTCAATGCATTCGATTCGATTAATTAGATTCAGTTGAATATTGTGATAGAAAAATCACAAGCTTTCATATTCACATGTTGCCAATTGAAAAATTTAAAACATTGTTGAAAATAATTATCAGAATCAAATCACCATATAATTTCATAGATTGCACTAAATTTTAATTTAATCGCTCAAAACCATGGCGACTGTTTATAATCACTTACAAAAGAGGGCAGTGTGCGTATCAATTTGGTTTATATTCACATTCACAAAAACGTAAACGACCAAACGTTCTGTATTAACAGAGTTTTGATCAATTGTGGAAAAAGTCCTGGGAAAGAGTTCTCAACATATTCAGAAATCCTTATTAAGCTTGAACACCATTAATTGTCTCGGCTTCCTGATCTGAATAAAGTGATAACTATTGTATGTCATGTGAAAATAGGTCGAACAATGCGAATCGGGGCCAATTGAATTCAGATTTGTAAAGGTTTCGAAAGTCCAGAATGTGTCAATAGCCATTATATTTGACTCAAATCACAAACATTCAATCTAATCGGCTATCGCAAACATGAAAATTCCGTTCATAATTCCAATTTCATGACAAATAATATGCAAATTGTCCACAAAACAAAAATACCGAAAGTAAAAATTAAAATTATTCAAAGATTCTCCTTCACAAAAGAAAAAAAAAAACAAAATAGATCAGCCTAATCAGAAAATACAATAGATGTCATCAATGAATGGTATGCAAATCAATATCGCATTATCAATAGCGATAACATCCGAAGAAAAAATCCGGTATATCGAACGTTCTTTGACCGTTTTTTCAACTTCGAAATGATAGTGCATTTTCAAAATTCGAAATATATTCAGGGCCATCATTGGCTTCTATCACCTCAAAATGAGAAGAGATGAAACGAACAGTAGAAAAAATAAAATTGAAAAAAAAAGCAAAAATTAATTTGAATATGGATGGCATTTATTGGATCTCATGATGATGACGATTGCCAAACAAACAGATTGCTAAAATGATCATCTGATCACTCGACTGAAGAGACAACGAACACATATATTATTATGTATAAGACAAACAAAAGGCTCCAAATGGAAAAAAAATCGAACGGAATTTTATGATTGTTAAAACATACAACGATACCAAAACATTACTCGACCTCTGAAAATAATAAATTGTTTGACAGAGTGGGCGCCGTTTTATATTTCTGCGATATTGAAAGATGATTGATCGCGGTCACTGCACCATCACATTGGAATTTCGCATTAGAAATTTCCAGGTGATGAATTAAAGTTTGCAAAGGACATCGTCGGTCATCAATATAAACGCCGGAAACACCGTTTCTTCTTCTTCTTCTTCTTCTTCTGTATCTTTTTGCCCAATTGCATGGATGACATTCGTATGGTCACATTGATTCGAGTGCATCAAAATTATTATTAGCATCATATCAATAACATATTATTATTTATTCAACAAGTATCGATAAGACAGCTCAATGCATAGCCATCAATGCCATTACATCGATATTACGTACATCGCTAGTAAAAATGTATCAATTCGGCAAGCCAACAACATATTTACCATACCATTGGCGTGTCTGATTACCTGAATCGACGACGTATTTTAATTCTAATTTATATCCATTGCCGATCTGTTTATCGAAAGATATAAAATTGAAAAATACGATTAACGTAAAGTAGAAAAAGCATTCAACAACGAGTAATATCTCGGAATCCCGGATCGATTGCAACAGAGTACAATCGAATCATTGAATTACCGTCATCTGTACCGATTTATGACGACCAATCAAATAGCATTTGCCTATATTGCACATAAACGCGGACTATGGATCGCAAACATGCCGCACATGGGTGATTGTACGATTTATGATGTAATTGGATTTTATTGGCGTCTTAAATGCAATTGAATAAAAGTGGGTTCCAGCTCAGATTGCTGCCAGAAACCTAGTCTTATGATTTTATTATTATTAATTTTTTTTTTTTTCGTTGTTCACTTCTTTCAAAACACAATTTTCATTTCACCTCTCGCTTGATAATTCCAACCGAGAGAAAAAAAAAATTCTTGCACATGTATGTATTCGAACAGCTTTCTGAAATCTACATGGGTTTTTTTTTTTGCTTCAATTTGTTGTGCCGGCTACTGTTGGACTTTTCTGTTGCTCTTTTGAATCGACAGAAATTTTTTTTAAATTAAATAAATTACGAGAGGATAATGAATTAATCGTTGTGTAGCATTCACAAGTTTTCCAAATTAAATCACAATTTAAAAATTGCCATTTTTTTTTTGCTCTTTTCCACGCTTTTGAGAAGCCTTATCAAGTGTTGCAATGGTTAAATATGTAGCGAGATTGGACCAAAAATTAATGAAAAGGAACAACAAAAAAAAAATGATTATTTAAAGTTAAACCGAAATCGAAAGCAGACCAATGAATTGCTGCAATGGTGCATTCGGTGTGAGATTATAGTTGTTTGCGACATATGAAAGTGACTGATCGAACTGAATAAAGAAAAAAAAAGAAAAAGAAGATTGAAAAGAAAGAAAATGAAAAAAAACAAGTGGATAAAATATGAGAAAAATTGACACGAACACAGCACACCATCCAAAGAAAAAAGGGCTTCGAACGAAAGCAACATCGAAATCAAGTGACATTAGCAACAGAGACAACAACAAAAAAAACACACACACATACAAAATATTAATTTCGCATGGAAAATAGCCGTAATGCTCTTTAACGAAAGAATGTGCACATACATACTATGAATGTGAACTCAATTCACATGCGACATATGCAACTCGCTCTCGAATATAATTGTAATACATTAAATCGCCTTTGTGTTTGTTTTTGTTTTTATTTTTTTTTTCATTTTGCGTCGCTATAACGGCATAATTTCAGTTCATCAAAACAATGAAAACACCGGCATCAGAAGCATGCAATGCATTCAGTCTCTTTGTTTTATTTGATTTATTTGATGGGATTTTTTCTCGTATTGTACTCAAGCGCTTTGTTATTGTTTTGCTCCGTAGATTTTAGCCTAAACATTCAAAAATAGCATCTCATTCAATCATCAGCCACAAATGAGATTCCCATTTGCTAATAGAAATTTTCGTTTTTTTTTCTTTCGATACGTTTGACATAGCAAACAGTTCATTATCGGTCAATTGTGTACGTTTTTATGTGTATCGTGTATCATGTATCAGTCATTATCTAACTGAATCAAAATAAAAATCGACAACAATATAACTGCACCATTTTATCATGGAATTTCATATCATGCAAAATGTAAAGTGGGTTGTTTATGATGGGTTATTAAATATTAAATATACGCTATTATATCATATCGTTTTATGTGATGTGCCGAATTTGCATCATCTTTAATTTCATGTAAATTGACGCGATACACATAAATGAATGTCTACATGATGATGGCGAATAAAAAGTTGCCATTGACCAAATGAAAACACACATTCAAATCCATCCATAATATGACAGGCTCATTGGTTCTGGTGCGCTCAATAGACAAAATATGAAACTATTTGCATGCACATTTTTGAAAATCCGTTAACAACTAATCAAATATATTTAGACTTCATACATAAGACATGTATGTGTATACGAGCAGAAAATTTAAGAAAATCAAAAAAAAAATGATTGGAAAATTGAAATGTCTCAAAAACGACGAATATTTCTAATGGTCGTATGCACTATGCGATATAAAAATCAAATCATTACGTTTTCATTCAAATGTCAATCAAATTCTGCTAATATCGAGACTGATTGGCCAAATCGGTTTGTGATTTGAAAGATGAATCGTCGCCACGCCGGCTTAATTATTATTAATCACAATAATAATAAGTAATTGACACAAAGTCGCAGATCACAGCATTCATGTGAAATATATATATATAATATTTAATATAGCTGAAACAAATTAAAGTTGACAATTCGATGGGCTTTGCATAACAAATTGATAATTATCCAGTCATTATTATTCAAATCAAACAAATCAGATCAATTCTTGTTCGTTGGATTCATGTGTTTTGTTTTGTATATTTATTTAATTTACATATTTACTGTTCTTAACCAAAATAATGGTCGCTAATTTTGCTTTTTTTTAAAATTATTATTGCTATTTAATATGGCTACGGTTGTTAACCGGTCCATGGAATGCTAATGAGAATCATTACAAGAATTTTAAAAATGTAAAAAAAATATATGATGTGTTTTCGTTGTGCCGTGTACGTAATCAACGGTTCGTTGTTCGTATTTGCTTGGACACATTCGTTGGAATCTTTTGTGCAAAAACAAATGTTATCTCAATAACGCGCCAATACTGCGCCATAAGTAGCATACGTTTTTAATTCTGACATGATAATCGTGTTGTGTATTTCGTATTTCCTCGAAATGATAATATTTATTAGTATATTTTTGTGCGCGATTTATTTTGTTTTTTTTACTCATTTTGCATAAATGCGTCACTGCACATCGTCTTTACATCATTGTCAATTCATTCAAAAAAAAAACAAAATAAATAAATAAATTGAAACTGATTAAAGTACACGACACAAGCGTTTGAATGATGTATTTAATATGGCTACGGTTGTTAACCGGTCCATGGAATGCTAATGAGAATCATTACAAGAATTTTAAAAATGTAAAAAAAAGATATGATGTGTTTTCGTTGTGCCGTGTACGTAATCAACGGTTCGTTGTTCGTATTTGCTTGGACACATTCGTTGGAATCTTTTGTGCAAAAACAAATGTTATCTCAATAACGCGCCAATACTGCGCCATAAGTAGCATACGTTTTTAATTCTGACATGATAATCGTGTTGTGTATTTCGTATTTCCTCGAAATGATAATATTTATTAGTATATTTTTGTGCGCGATTTATTTTGTTTTTTTACATCATTTTGCATAAATGCGTCACTGCACATCGTCTTTACATCATTGTCAATTCATTCAAAAAAAAAAACAAAATAAATAAATAAATTGAAACTGATTAAAGTACACGACACAAGCGTTTGAATGATGTTTTTTTGATTTTCTGATGCTCACATCAGTCGATGGACGACTATACGAATATCGAATATGATACCCAAATGGATTATACATTTTTTGTGTCAGCACAAAGAATCACATGTGACGCTGCAACGAAATTTTTATGCATAATCGTTATACATTAAAAAAGCTGATATTGATGCTGTGACCAGTGATCAATGGCCAATACATGAATATTTTCCTACATAAAAAAAAATAAAAAAAAATATCGATGCAATTTAATGTGCTCAATAGGGGCATGAATATGCCAAATGTATAAAAAAAAAACAAAACATTTTGCTATTGGTGGGCCCACGTTGATCCATCTGGACGAGATTATCAGTAAAGAAATATAGAAAAATCAACGAAAACAAAATGTCAGTGCCGTAAACGGACTTTGACGTTTTTGGTGACAAAAACGAGATGATAAACAGATTGGAAAAGGGCACACGACTTCGATTTTTGTTTTTTGTTCTTTTTTCTAAAATTTTATTCATATTTTTGTTGTTCATTGTGATTGGTTGATATGACGTTCGTTGCCTTTCCACAAAAAGATTGAATTACTTTATACTCTAAATCGCGTAGCCAAATATCGCATAATGCATACAATTGTATGTCATGCTTTTATAGGATATTTGGCTAAAGTCTCTGTCCCTATAAATAAATGTCTATTTTTAAAAATCGAAAAAAGAAAAAAAAACGGTTTTCCAACCAAACCGAAGTCCACGTAAATTAGATGCAAAATTAACATGATGTCGGCCAACTGGTGTACATATATTTAGCTCTGAATGTCAAATTGATAAAATATACAATTCATCTTCTCGCCATAGTTTACCGTTTTCAGTGCAATTTTGTTGTTGTTGTTTGTTTTTTTTTTTATTTGCAAGATAGAAAAGTGTCGATACGGTGTTTATAAATTGCTATCAGTTGCTGTTTTTTTGTTATTAAAATTAAAATCGTTTCGTTTGTTGATTCAATGATCGATTCGATTGTATCATTGAATCAATGCAAAATGTGTGTGTTCAATGTTTGTATTTGACACTGAAGAATTGCTAAAGGTTTTAATCTTCTATTATTTTTGTTTTGTTTTTTTCTGTTTTTGTTTTTCACTTCTTTTTTTTGGAACCTCGGTTTGGTCTGGAATGTTCGTTTAATGTGTATTTCCTTTTCATTATCAATGCTGTTGTGATAATTTATGTTCGATGCTCTTACGCATACTGAAAATACCGACCACTACCTAGGACAATGTCGCACATTTTTTACCTCCTCCTCCTCCTTCTTCTTCTTTTTCTTTTTCTTTTTCTTCTTCATGGATAGCAAAACAGCGAGAAAAATTATGCACAATGTTAACGAAATTCGAAAGAAAACAAAAACAAGCGCTGAAAAAAAAACTAAATGGCGACAACGAAATTCAAACTCTTAAATTTAAAAGCGCGCCGAAAGTGTAAATTTTTTTTTCAATGAATAGCACCGAAATAGCTGAAGGAGGCGACAGAGTAAGACAGGGACAAAGTTAGTATAGAAGAAGAAGAAGAAGTGATAAATTTATAATAATAATAATAATAATAAAGTTTGAAAATTTGAAACAATGTCAATGAAATGTCTTTGTGCCGTTGAAATTAAGCTTCGAATTTTTTTTCATGTTTTACCGTCAATGATAATGGATAATGAATAAATGGTATTCAAAACACGGATGATTGCCACAACACACATCAAATGGCACAAATTAAATATTAAATCTTTGTCAAACGAACGCGAAGCGTGAGGTGAAAAAGAAGAAGAAAAAAAGAGGAAAAACGACGAAAGAAAAATAGAAAGAAAAAACAAAAACAAAACTTTTAATGAAAACAAATAAACGTAATCTGTAATCGACAACGGTTTACATTCAAAATATGATAAAACGATGCGGTTTTGCTATGCAGATTAGAGCCCAATTTCATTGAGAGTAGTAAATATGAACCATGGCAAACGGCAATCAGTGTAAGAAAAAATTTTTGAACAAGAAGACGACACAACATCGACTACTATCGAACAACGAAACGAAACGACCATTTTTGATGTGGTCGCGTGTGCATTGTGCATATGTAATGCAAAAAATTGTATTTAATTTTTATAGGTATAGATAATATAAATGGTCTGTATGTCGTTGTATGTATTTAATATTCATATTAGACAACTGTTTTATTCGATACTCAGTCGAAGTCACGTACGAATAGTCTCCATTCTTTGTCATTTTCATTTGATTCGTTATGAACTGTTTTCGTTGTTGTTGTTTCTGTTTTCCATTTTCAATGGATCGAATGTCTTCATTAAAATCGATCATTTGATGTTCTCAACACTTTACATTTGGCATGCAAATAACAGCATTTGTTGTTGTTGTCTTATTTTTTTTTCTCTCTCTTTCTAAATTTGATTCTTTCTTTCTATTTTTTGAAAAAAAAAAAAAAATTATACGTTTATTGCACATTAGCAACATATATGAAATGCACTGTGCGAATGTATAAAGTGCAATGCACATTGTAAAAGCTTTGCCAATATTGCGATCACGGAAGAAATAATTTGGATTGAGTTTGAATTCGTTTAAACATTATTATCTGCATGTTACTTGTTGGAACGGATTATAAAATGAGTTTGGAATTATGATAGACCTCTTTGACGTAGTAATATAAAATGAATTGGTTTCGATTCGGTTCTTTTTTTTTCGTTCATTTTTTCAACCTCCTGATGATGCAGACAGCGCTTGGTACGAACATCGAACATGATATATGGAAAATATATTTTAAGCAAATTAAACGATCGAAAATTATTATTATTAAATTGCGTGTACATTGGTTTCGATTCGGTTCTTTTTTTTTCGTTCATTTTTTCAACCTCCTGATGATGCAGACAGCGCTTGGTACGAACATCGAACATGATATATGGAAAATATATTTTAAGCAAATTAAACGATCGAAAATTATTATTATTAAATTGCGTGTACAGTGTACATTGTGCGTATGTCGATGACACCGAAAAAGAGAAATTACTAGATCCACCTATCATTCGGCAATCCACGGTTCGTGTCATCATAATTTCAATTTTTGTTTGGATTGTTTTTTTTTCTCCCCTTTTTCAATGATATACATATTTGGTGGAATTTGTACCATTCGATCGCTATGCACATGAGATTTTATTTGAGACACATTCGCATTCATCGTCCATCGTCCATATTGTAAATCGAACAAATACCATTTGTAGCCCTGTCTGCCAGCCAAATATACAGCGTAGTTCCTTTAAAAGAACCACTTTGGTTGCTGGGCATATTTACAGTTCACAGCAGAGAAATGCACCTTTTTATAGAGATTTTACTGTAGTCTTATAGATCTTTAGCCGATGTTGATTTCTATGTCTATGACGACCTCCATCTCGAATATATTTTTTATCATTTAATCGTACGATTTAGTTGTTTTAATACAATTTATTTATCGCATGCATTGTTCGGCACTTTTATTTTCCACTTCGATTTAATATCTAGACGTTTGTACATGTGTATTTTATGTTTGTGATCCGGACAAAAACCACTTGATAAAATAAAATTGTAAAATGTCGTTTTATGTTTTTCTTGTACTGTACAAATGCCGACCATTGCTTATTATTGTTATCATTACGCTCTCTGCATTAAATGCACAAATACATACGGCAACAAATTGTACAGGCTCTATTATATCGATAATAATAATCAACGATACCGCAGATATTACCATATACTAAGTAGCATAAGCCAAGACGACGGCCGATCATTTCATTCGTTTGATTTGGATTTGATGGATTTTTTTTTTTTTTTGCTTCAGTTGAGAGGGTTCTCACAAAGAACAATCGATCTTCGTCAATTGTCTCACAATAGGGAAATTAAAATGCTCGATGATGGACCAAACTGTAAACGATGGAACAATTTATAGTTTAGATTTATTCGCTCTGCCGGCTTCAATCAAACTAGCCGTAACTCGATTTTCTATAAATGAAAAGACTTCCAAATACCAATCTTCAATATGATGATTGATATAAATAAAAAAAAAACACTTTCAATGTATTTGTGTGTATATTATATTAGAGCTGCTGCTGACTGCTGATAGTAGTCGATCGCTGATGGTATTAACTTTTTTTTTTCTTTAGTCTTTCTCTTTTTCTTTTGCCAAATAATTGACACGAATGTCAGCACAAGTATAAATGAGAGTGTATGCGTCCATATATCGAATACCATTGATATGGTATGGTATGGTATGGTATTGTATGGCACGGTTAAGTGCTTTGGTGTGTATACCAACGAAGATTTAGTTTAAAGCCAGTCAGTACAACTGTTGCTGTTCGATTCCATTGTCGTGTGCCGTTCATAGTGTTATCGTTGTTTATACAATTTTTCTGTATTTAGTCCTTGCAAGGTTGTTACGCTAATCGCACGCAAAAAATTACCACATCGTCTTTTTGCAACCAACTAAATTCATTCAAATAAAAAAAAAAACGGTCCAGCGAAATACGTTATTTTCGTCGAGTTATCGCGTATAAATTGCAAGCAAAAAAGAAAGAAAGAAAGAAAAAATAAACTTAAACCCCCAAAGTAACCGAACGAAAAAATTTAGTAATAACGGCAAAAAAATAAATCTAAACATTTGAGTTCGGTTATCAGCGATTTAAACATAAGTGAGACATTGAGGAACTCTTGATAAATTCAAATTAACGATTCGATTTTATTTCGATAAATAAATAAATTAAAAAGAAATATAGAAACAAAGATAACAGATTCATACGCACACATTGATAATATAAAAAAAAGCGAGAGAGCAGGACAACAAGACGCGAAAAACGGCAAAACAGAAAGACACTGTAGAATCGTAATTGTGCATAAATTTATTGATAAAGAAAAGTGTTATGTTTCCGTTGATTTCGTAACAGTAAAACGGCAACAGAGCAACTGATAACACAGCACCATATTTTTGCTATAGTTTGATTGGAAAATTAAGAGAAAAACAAAAAAAAAAATATATATCCGGCGAATCATAGACACGAATAGAAAAATAAAAAACTTTTAGCCTGAATTAAAACATTGTTGGCGAAAAGACGTTTTTTGTACGCTTTCCCCGAATAAAAAAAAATAAAAGTTGAAAAAAGATCAACATTTACTGAAAATAAACAACAAATATCGTTTGCACGATCAATCAATTTCTTTGGACGAAAAGAATAAGGAAAAAAAAGAACAAAAGTATTTAAAACAACCAAAATCAACTAAATAAAAAGTGAAATTTTCGATTTTAAGCGACTACTTGCAATAAGAGCCCATTCAAACGGCTAACGATATTTGTTATGTTAAATAAATTGAATCTAAAAGGTGTGAATTCTTTCATATTTTCCATCTTATTCAGTTTTATCTTCTTATGTTTTTAATTTTTATGGTAGATTTTAAATATTTTTTTTTCTATTTTTTTTTTGTCAATTTAAATGAATTTTTCAGTTTCATGGTTCAAATTAATGACATTGGCCATTCATAGGTCACACACCATTTTCGTTTCAAACAAATTCATAAATAAAATGCAATAAATTAATGCGAAAGAGAGAAGAAAAATTCGCATCGATCGGATTCGGATCCAAAGTGAATTCGATTGCGAATCCTGAAATGAAATCGAAATCGAAATCAAAATATGCACAATGATAATGAAAATAATAATATATAAATGAAATAAATAAAGTGTTTTCCGGTGAAATTTAGTGACCGAATGGTAGTTGTAATCGAGATGTATTCACATTGTTGATGTGTGTTTTTTTTTCTTCTGTTTTGTGAAATTCGAATTGACACTGAATATTCATAATATCGTTGCAATTCTTTTCCATGTCATATCGAATATAAATGTCATTCGGTTTTGGGCGTTTCAATTTCAGATTTTGAAATGATTTTCTTTTTGGTTTCATTTCACACTTGACACTCTTTTTCTTCTTTTCTTTTTCTCTTTTTCTTTTTCTGGCGTCGCTCGATGTTTAGATTATATTTTTTGAATGGAAAATGGGCAACGAGCAATGAGCACACTGACACACACACACACATTTACATAAAAATAAGAAATGTTTGCACAATCATCACGCATTCAACTTAAGCAATTGCACATCAATATTGAAATATTTATTATTGAATTATGATTTTGTTGTTCTGTTTTTCTCTCTTCATTTTTTAAAAAAGAGAAAAAGCGAAAAAGTGAAAAAGATTGTTAAGTGCGTGGTGTGGCATTTTCTTGTTACAATCGTCGTGGTTCGCCCAATTGATATTATATTATTTTCGACTGGAAAAAGTCTCAATGAACTGAATATAATTGAAAAGAGACAAAAACAACAACAATAACTCGAAAATCCATCGAAAAAATTCAACCATTTCGATTGAAAAAAAGTCTTTGCAAAAAAAAAGAAAGGCGTATTGTACAATGGTGCGCGATACACAATATTGGTTTTTTCGAATTTTTTATTTCAACAAACACCACCGCAATTTTATTTATTTTTTTTCTTTTTGCTTCTTCTCATTTTCTTATGTGTTTCTGTTTTAGTTTCTGTTATTGATTCGATTCCAATTCTTTTTTCTCCATTCGATACATTAATTTTTTTTCTTTTCTGTTTTGCCTTTGTAGTGCGCGTATTATATGCTTTCCATTGGATTGCACATGGAGTATTTAGTAGTCAGTGGTCACAATTCATATGGATTAAATATAAAAATGCCATCATTTCGGCAAATCGATCGTATCGAGACGCTTTCTGTATAAAACGTGGAATTCAAATACAATTGTAAACTTTTTCTCTTTTTCTTTGTCTTTCTTTTGGTTTTTCAAAATATTTTTCGAGTTCATTTATCGCTGAAGATACGTTTTTGTTGTTGCCTTCTTTTGAATGCATAATCAATACATTTCTCTTCATTTACTTTCTTTCATTTTGTATTCGATTCATCGATTCGTCGATTCATCGACTCTAATACATATGTTGGATACGATGTTTACATTTCACATTTTTCATCTCTTTCACACATTTCGTTGAACATGAACTTTTGATGCCGGCACAATAGATTCAACAATAATAAAAATGATTAATCATTGTACGCAATTGATGAACGCTCTTTGTGCTTGTGTGTCTGTGTATGAATTTTGTGTGTTTTCGGGTGTTAAAAAAAAAACAACCGTTATTTTAATTGAACCTTAACCTCCATCAAGATCACATCATTTGCAAATAGTTTATGCGTGAATGGCTCGTGTTTGAAGACTGCGAATCCGTGAAATTTGGTAAAGCAAAAAAGATGCTCCACCACAATTTTCAGCATTAACAAAAATTTAATGGACATATGGACATGTATAGGAAACCGAATATTATCGCATCAATGACGGCCAATTTAATTCGTAATGAAAAGAAAATGAACGAAATTCCAAAAAAAAAATCATGATCCATGATCCATATCACAAAAGTGTTTATATTGTTTGTGCGATAGAAGAGAATCCAATTTAAACGATATATATATATATATAACGAACGGAACCAATCATAAAATGTTTCCATACTGAACAAATCATGCACCAAATAAAAAAAGAAAGAAACAATGCACATTCATATGCGTACGTTTGAGTGCGACAACAGAGAGCCCATCAAAAGTGAAAGAAATACACAAATTATTAGCTACCGGTGGAAACAATGAAATTCCAAAACCGAAACAAATGAGAACCGATTGTTATTATTTTATGGTCGTGTTAACTGGCTTTGCCTTGCGCTATCATTAACCAAATGATCAAACATGTTATTGAAACATTTTGTTTAAACACGCATTTCCAATTTGACAATCAAACAGCAATGAACAATTGCACACATTCCGCACATTTCACCGTTTAAATTTTGTTTTTTTTTTTGTTTTTTTTTACTTCAATTATTATTTTTATCATTATAACAAAGTTATGCATTGGCAATGGAAGGCAATGTACATTGCAATGGCAGTGCTCAGCACAAGCATTTATGGAAAATTTGCTTAAAACATTTTCTACAGCATTGAATACAATGCAAATGAATAAACGGTTTTTGAATGCGGGCGTTATTATTTCTTTTCTTTTCATGTTCGTTGTTTTATTCATCAATTATTATTATTATTATTATTCTCGTCTATATGTTTTTTCCTATAATTTGCAAAATCAATTTTACAGTCGAAACATTGAAAACAAATGTGGTTTTGGTTGGTCTATAAATTGCATATAAATATTGAAATGAATATTTGGATACCGTATCACTTTATACATATATATTTATTAAATAATTAAGCTCATATGAAATCATATGATACCCACGTAACCAGAGATATAGTATCGTTGTCGGAAAAATCTGTTCATATTGTCCGTTAAAAATATTAAACCAATTAATCATGTCGGTGATATTGAATTGTTGTTTGAAAGTCTTAAAAATTGAACGTGTCATTCATTTGTAAAGTGTTCGAATTGTATGCATTAATGGAGAGAGAAAAAAAAACACCGCACACAACACAAAATTCGCACAATTTATTTTTCATTTTCGTTTTTGTTGTTTTTTGTTTTGTCTCCTTTCAATATTTCACAAATGCTACAATGTCGAGGTCATTTTATATCACACAAAGCATAAAGCTTTTCTACGGACCATTGAAACGAGAATGTTCCATCTTCGGCATGCCATTATGATTGACATTCCTATAATAGCTGTGGAATAGAATTCAGATTCATCATCATCAAGCCTTGCTTGGCTAGAAAAAGAACAGTTATGAATAAAATCGTTTTGCCATTACATTTCATTGATCATTATTTTTATTTATTATCGGTTATCTGTGTGTGTGTGTGTGTGTGTGTGGATGTGTAAATTGTGCTATTTTCTCATTTTTTTCTTTTTCTCGTTGGCTTCTGGCGGCCGCAGTAAATTTGAAACCCATATTATATGGACTTATTGTAGGCTCATACTCAGTACCCCATGCCCGAAAGTAAAGTCATAATTTAATATCTATTTAATGAATTTTTAAATCGCCATTTACCTAGTGATTTTTCATCATTGCATACAATCCGCTGAGCCTGATTCTTATATTCATAAAATCCAGAAACTTTTGAATTTCAGAAAAAGTGTTGAAATAATGATCACTGATCAATGATCGAATCGGCTCACATGAAATAGAGGCAAAAAAAAACAGCGACAACTAAAATTTCGGATCCATTTTCTTTTACTGAGTTTTTGGATTTGACGTTGGCTACTTCGATGCCTGCGAAACATATTATGTTCACGTTCATTCAAAATATGTATGTTTTATGTTGTCGTTTTTTTTTTTTTTTTCTTTCGCGTTCAGCGTTCACATGTCAGCGTTAAGTAGCTCCGTTTTCATTTTATTCAGAGCCAATGATACGAGAGAAGAAAAAAAGAAATAGAAAAGCAAAATGACAACAGCCAACAACATTTGTGTATGATGCAATAGAATTGCCGCATTATATTAGATAATCATTATTATCGTCTTTGTCGTCGTCGTCGTCATCGTCGTCATCTATACATATGCATATAAATATATTGCGATTGACATTAAATTTTACACATGATGTGTCCTTGTCTTACCCATTGGCTGGCAGCTGCCCATTTGGCCACCGATCGATAAAAATTATCATCAACGCAAATACACAAACGCAAATACAATATTTGATTTGAACATTAGATAAACCATGTATTTGCTTCACAATCACATATTTTATCAATTCAATATAATAATTTTTCATTCCAATATAATGTGTGCCTGGGACCAACTGACTGAGGCCATTTCTATGAACAACAACAACAGAAAAAGATCAACGGTTCAAGCGACAAATTATCGCAACAATCTCAATGGAAAGAAGAAAAAGAAAAGAAGAAGAAGAAGAAGAAAAACTTTAAAAGAAAACGAAAAATGATAAAGTTAAAAAAAACAAATATCTTTGTACACATTATTCAAATTGGTCTATGATCATTTTCATACAATATTTATGGTATGACATGGTGACGATTGTATTAATGGCACTATAAACCATGATTATTGAAAAAAATATAAATTCTATCATCTATGCAATACAATGCCGATAACACAAAATACACAATAATACACTGCCTATTTATGGCTATTTATGACCATTTATGGGATGGATTGAAAATTTAAAATAAATGGATAATAATGGATATATTCAATGAAATTCAGGCCTCATACAAAATCCAAATGTTATTGATATATTTTATGATTTTGATGGTTTTTTTGTTGTCTGTCTTCGTCTTTTTCATTTTCTTTTGGCTTCTCTTGACCGTTCTAATTTGATGTGAAATATAAACAGCAGAGCATAGCAAATGTAAACAGTGTGTACACACTTTACACCATATTTGAGTCATATTAAGTATGCAAAGAAGAATGTGGCCAATGTAACACATAACGTTACACGGAATTGGCTATGAGGAAACGGTCATTGGAATTTTATCTGTTTTTTTTTTTAGTTTTTTTTTTTTATTAAGACTTTCTTTTCTAAATCACATAACCGAAAATATAGCATAGCATTATGATCATTTTCCTGGGTATGGTCCAGCATCTGTGTGCCTGATTGCTAATGTTCCGTAACATAAAAAAAAAAAAACAGCATGATTTAAATTTATTATTTTCATTCATTTTAAATGATGATTGCCATGAATCACTGTCAGACTCCAAAAAAAAAAAGAAAAAGAAAAAGAAAAAGATTAACTAGCTGCAGGCAACAGGCCAGCAATAGGCTATGAACTTTTCGATTTAGTGATGATTGGCGCATGCATTTACACACAAATTGTTTTGATTTTTTATTTTCGTGTTATTTATACTCGTTTGTCTTGTTTCAATTACAATTTTAAATTGTTGTTGTTGTTGTTTGCTGCTTCTCCCATTTGATCGATAATTATCAGATGAAAACATCTACACGCATACAAATCTTAATTGGACGCATTCAAACCAAGCTCAAATTGCAATCATTAACCGAATCGTCTCGAGCCTCTTGAGAGTTGCGTACGAAATGAACAAAAAGAAGAAGAAGAAGAAGAAGAAAACGGTTTGCGTGTTTGTTTATGATACCGTGGAATGAAAATTGTTAAGATGCCATTTGTGAGCGTATTTGTTTTCGCTGGAGCTTCATTCATTACTTGATTTGAAATTGAGCGAAGAGCGTGCAATCTGTGATGAAAGAAGACTCAATCAACAAAACAATTCAATCCATTTGCCACATTTCAATTGTGGTTTCGAAGGGAAATACCAGAGAGAAAAAAAAAAGGAATGAAAAAGAAAAAAAAATTGGAAATCTATTTCTTCTAGAATAATCCATTAATCAAGTATTTAATTGTAAATGCGCCTACCGCCAAATGGCGTGAACATGTAATGGGAAAAAATGGCCAAACCGGTTGTGATGTGAGACATCAATTTCGAAAAATAATCATCGAACATTGGTTTCGTATTGTAGATTATTATAGTGTTTGCACACACGAAAAATGTCCACAGAACAAGTAATTGATGTATTGCCCAATGATAGAATTGATCACATTGGTCGCGCACCATCATCATGACACATTGCACATACACACTAAAAAACACAAAATAATTATATTCAAATCGCATCATTATTAATAATCCAAAATATAAATCAAAATCAAAATCATTAAGAAATGAAACAAAAACAAAAAAAAATCGCAAAAAAAAAAAATTATCAAAACATCGATGACTTCACTTCATGCCAAATAATAATCAAATTCGATTGGACAAAATTCGGAATGAAGAAAGACAATAACAAAAGCCAACACAACAAAGTGTGTTGCTGCGATTTATTTCATTGTCCGTTGCAGTTGCGTAAGTGCGCATGAAACATTTAAGTATTATTATTATCAAATGAGTTGATATTTGGTATGTCCGTGCCGTGCTGTGTCGCACATTTAAACAGCAATACAGAATTGAAAAAATTAAAAACATTGGACATCAATTCACCATAAATGATTCCATCGACCATTGACAATCGCCACACAACCAATTTGATTTCAACGTTTATTATTATTGATTACTGAATTATTTTTGCGGTTGTCGCGTGTTTTTTTTTATTCTCCGTCAATTTAATGATTTTTGTTTCGGTTGTTGTTGTTGTTGTTGTTTTTTTTCGGCTAGCCGATAATATGTATCATAATAATGAGCCTATCGACTCGGATCACTAATTTAACCAATCGTGCAATTATAAACGTTGTAACAGGCTATAAAAAAAAAAAAATGTGCGTTGAACGGTGCAGCCAATGCAGCCACTCAAAATGTTTCTCCGAATTCTTTCTTCTTCTTCTTCTTCTTCTTCATCAACTTTGAAGCTAATGAAAGAAGGTGCACACGTTCGTACCCGTATTTCGAGAATTTTCAACGTGTGTGTACTCATTTGAATCGTGAATCGTGAATCGTTTTCATAAAAGCTCTCTCAACTCAAACTATGTTGCAATGGTTTGTTGTTTTTTTTTTGTTTCATTTGTGAAGCGTTTGCACTTATTTTATATACGATTAACCGCATTTCTTTTATTCAGCCATAAAAACAACAACTCCAACATAAGATATTATACCAGATAGCCTATAAACACCATCAAATCGAGAGATCTCGACAATATCGACTATGTAATCCAAATACTTAACACAGAATCATTTTAAGTTGCAATTTTGTTCATTGAATCATTCAATAAGTTACAATTTTGATTCAATCTCAAGAATGGCACACGATCAACATTTAACCACATTCCTGATGGGTGATATTGATACAATGTGTTGCTATTCGCCATTTATTGAATGCAACATAACACGAAAAATGGCACACACACAAAAAAAAAAAATAAACAAAAGGAGCGGTCACAAAGGCAGCAACAGCGACAGCATTCAACAACATTCATATTCAATATAAAATATACAAAAAATTGATATCGTTAAATGTCGAATGATCGCATATTTGTTTACCACTGACATCATTTCAAGAATTGTGTATACCACTTGTTTGTTGAGCACTTCAAATTTTTTTTTTTTTGCCATTCGAATGATTGATATTACGCACCGAAAAAAAAAAACGAAAACTGGTCAGCGTGATATATGGTAACTGGCGACTAGCATATATTCATGAATGCGTATTTGTATGTGCAAAATGGTCAAAATAACAAGAGTAAACAATTTAAAAATATCAAACAAAATCCATTTACTTAAAAACAAACATTTTACTACTACTACTTGTATGCATAGAATTTGGTTTTTTCTTTTGCCAAATTAATGCGGCCTAATCGTAGCAAGTTCTGGAAACGGGCCACTTAAGGTGTCTCAATTAACGCCAATTCACGCTTGTATTGTACTAAATTTACCGAAAAATTCTTCTGTTTAGGGAATTGAAATGTTTGGCAAACGGATTGTGATGAGCGATTAATTTCACACTCGTTTAAGAACAAAGCAATGGTTTCAATGGAAAACCATAATGTGTACAATAACATTAACACCACCGTTTTTTGGAGTTTGAATAGTTTTCGACTATTTTAATTTGTCATTAGTCACCTCATAGAAGAGCAGATAAACGTGCCGCTTGTGAGAATCTATTTCCGGTAAATGATTTTGATTGTCATTTGAGGCTCACCAGAATAACGACAAAATAAAAAATTTAAAATGCCAAACAAATAAAATAGAAACGAACCGATTTTGCCATATTGGTTGGTGGATTGAATGACTTCCTCATTTTGGTGTTCCATTCCATTGGAATGGAATGAAAATGTGATTAGATTTTATCGTTTGTCTATTCATTTTTTCAAAATAACACTTTTGGGCACACATAAAAGCTTTATGGCACCGATGTGATGAAAATCGCAATAGTGACACATTCAATTGATTTTGAATGAACCGGATGTTTTTGGATTGTGTTTTTTTTTTGTTCCGTTGTTGTTTCAACAGCCAACATCGAGCAAAAAATTTTCAATTTTCTTTGAAATAAATTGGAAAATGTCAAATATTCCAATGCCCGAATACCGATACTGCTACTGTTACTATTGTATCCATTCTCCTGTGGACTTTTTCCGGCATGACCCGAAAATAAAAAAATAAAAAATCGTGCTCGAACCCAAAAGAAAACCGCTGATGATTTTCTTTATTTAATTTTTTTTTTTATTTTTTGTAGGATTGGTCATGAAATTCATATGCTTCATATTATGATTATGTGAAATACGTGCTTGAAGCACATTTGTGTGCGTGTTTCTCAATTGTTGGTATCTTGTTGTTGACATTTTTCTTTCACTTGTCTATCGACGACCATATCTAAGTCTCTCTCACTCCCAGAAAAACAAACAGCGAACAGATCCATTGACAATTGGGCCATAGGTTCAATTAAAAGTCCAATTCAACGGGGAAATTATTCCGTAATCTTATTATGCATAGTCAAAACATATTCCGGTCAACATGGATACGAGATACGAGATGGTTTTTATTTGATTATTTTTTTTTTTTTTTTTTTTTTTTTAAACCATTCGAAAACTTTCTATTTAACTCAATATTATTTTTTTTCGTTTCGTTTAAGTCCATCGTTTATCTTTTGCTGTTTAATAATAATAATAATATTATATTATATGGTTATTGTTGGTTGTTACAATCGTTAAGTGTCAATTTAAAAGAATGAATTCAGCAAAATAACACAAATTATGCCATAATTGATCGGATCAGTCATTTGTTTTTAGAGTGTTTGCCCGTAAAATTTGCGTTATAATTTTTAATATAGCGCATTCGTGGCGTATGTAAAAGCAAAATTGCCGGATGAGGCGAATGAAAAAGGGAAAATAAAACAACAAATCCAAATCCACAAATTACAATGAAATAACAAACGGCAGAGATATTTTATTTAATTTTTTTTTTCTTTCGTTCATGCGATATTCGCCGTATAAAATATAAAATTATGTGCAATTTAAATCGTTTGCTTTAAAATTCGTTCAAAAGAAAGAAAAGAAAGAAAAAAAACAAATGGATCAATAAGGCTCGTTTAATTTAAATTAATTGAAAATTGAAACGCTTCCTTGATTAAATAAAAGGAAATTTGGAGTCAAAGCGCCACTTTAGTTTCAGCAATTCATGCGATAAACAAATGAAATTAGAAATGGTTTATCAAATTGATTACAACGACAATAACAATCAAAAAAAAAATTGACCTAACGGTGAACGTGATTTCTATTGCAATATTAGAAATGCGTCACATCATTTCGGTCACTCCTCAACCAGTTTTTCTTTTTTTTATTGTGGTCCAATCTCTGATTTGATGTTATTTCGAGGAGAAACCGTCTGATTATTATTATTATTATTATTATTATTATTATTATTAAAATGTTTTCATTGTCGTGTTTATTTTTATTTATTTTTTATAATGCCGGTTTTTGCATATGAATTAGAAATAATCACATTATTACATTTAAATTTTCTTCATTGTGTCTATTTTCGTCTCATATGCATCACATAATACAGCATATAATACAACAAATCATTCAAGCCATTCAAATGATATGAATTTTATGCCATTTCGTTCATTAATACGAGCTGAATTTTGAAAATTTGTTCGGAGGGCGGTATCTATAGCATAGATATGCGCTATAGTTTGAGTACTCACATGTACACAGATATGAAAAGCATTCAGAGTTTTTGATTTATTTTTTTAGACAACGATCAGATTATATTTTGCACGTTGTTTCCCCTCAATATTTCACCATCTCAAATCTTATCTACCAATATGATGACTCAACCATTTCAACTAATTATCATCGATATTTCTATTTTTATAATAACGATTCTTCGTTCTTCATCAATCATCAGCATGATGCTGCAGAATTTGAACAAATTTCACGTTGAATATTCAAACTTTTGTCCGATTCGCACTTCTGCCATGTTTCTAATAATAATAACAATAAATAATTATTAAAAAAAAAAAAATTGAGAACGTTCGTTCAAACGCGCATAAAGTTCCTAATTATCTGTCGTTAGCCGTCGAGATTGAGCTTTTGTTGAAGTTTGTGCACACATCTTCTTCTAATCAACAACAATCTACTTCATTCATTCTCAAATCGTTGACTCAAATGGGTGTTTGGTAATGACATGTGCTTGGCAACAATTAACATTTGAAAGTTTGAATCGTTTGGTGATTTATTTTCCCCCTTCATTCATTTGTAAAAAAAAAAAAATTTTTTTGTTTTTTTTTCTTTTTTTTTTGGTATGACAAACATTCGTTTTCATTACTTATTCAATGGAATAAATTTCAAAAAAAGACACAAATTATAATGAATTAACAAACGTCAAAAAATTGAACTTTAATTGTGATGCGTTCAGTCACGTTTTATTGACTTAGATTGTCCTCGTGCCAATAATCGCATGCATGTGATGATTTGGTTAATTTAAGGTATTCACACGCGGTGACACGGTGTGACACTGTGAATTTCATTTCAGATATTTATTGCATACATCTGAATGAAATCCAACGAATCCGCCTCAAAGATCGAAATTGACAAATCGACACAAAGTGGTCAGGGGCGCGGTAATCAATTTATTGCACATTTAATTTATAATTTTGTTTGAAGCGATTGGTGTTTCCTTTGTAAATTCTGAACGGTTCTTATTTGCACAATAGTTTGGTTGGTTTTTTTTCATTATTTTTTTTTTTTTTCGGTTCTATGTTTATTTAATAAATATTTCTTCATTTTTCAGGAATAAAAAAAAAAATCGTTAAGCTCGTTGCTCGTTAATGTTTATGTTTGTTGAAAAGATAAAATGGAACAAATTAATAATGAATTATGACTCATTTTGTTTTTTTGTTTTTTATTTTTTTGTTTTATTATTCGACAGGTGTAGCCCGACGATGACATTTAATGCTGGTCTAGTTATTTGTTATTGCTTCGTTGGTTTGGTGCATTTTGTATGCGCTGGACCGTTAGATGCGGCATTGAATTGGGCTCGTGCTGACAAACTACCCATCGAAATTGATGTTAATCTGCCGTGGTTGCCATGTAAGTACCAAACATGACATTTTTTTTTCTTTTTTGATTTTTTTTTTTCTTTTCAATTTTGCCCTTTTTCCACGTCGCACGCTACATTAATTTTCGTTTACCGGCCTATGGAATCCGATGTGATATTTTAATTAAATTTATTTGCTGCAAAATGTGTTTCTTACAAAGTATCGTAATTGAAACATCAATGAGAACTTTATTATTTATTTATTCATTTCCTTTCGAAAATTTAAACATTTTTTCTATGAAATAACATTGAAAAATTTATTCATTGTCCGAACATTTGCCAATTGCAGCATACGTGCTAGTTCAATTCAAAACGAAATTTATATGAAAAGAAGAAGAAGAAGACAAAATAAAATACAAAAAAGAATCAAGAGAATTGTTGAAAAAAAAAAGAAGAAAAAAAATTTACATGAAATCGAAAGAGTTGTTGACATTGTTCTCAATTCCGAATCAATATATTCCACTAACGTACATTTTAATTGATGTATTTGCTGTGATTTTATTTTTAAAGCGCGTCAATTTGTGCATATTTACCCGTAATTTAAGACACATGACTTACAACCAGAGAGCATATGAGAACAAAAGAAAAAGTAACAGAAATAAGCACATAATCAATTCACTTTTTGCCCTTGCCATGGTCAACTATATTCATTCATTATTGTGACACATTAGGCCACATTCAATTGTTAAATAAATTCCTTCAAATGTGACCATCGGTAGGCATCAAATGGATCACATCAATTCTATTTAACGGAAATGCACTTGAAAATTTTCAGAAACAAAATGCCATCGCGCTTGAGTTCACATTTCGCATTTTTGTACGCATGTAGATCGTGATTGATTCTAATTTGATTTTTAGAAAGTTAATAAAGTAAACAAGTCGGATATCAAGATACACATTCATTAAATGAATTTCATTTGGCATTTGAATAGTGAAAATGATTGTGAAGAGGAAAAAGAAGAAGAAGAAGAAGAAAAAGCACATCATGAAATCGATCTGCGAACAATTTAAACGTTTGTCGGGTCGTTAACCTCGGGAGAGAAAAAGTGATAAATAATGTGTCAAGTTTCACTTAATATAAATTTGATAGTCACGCATTTTCCAGTGATTCAGCTACGGCGACCGTAACAAAACCAGATTTTTGATTTTTCAGTTTGTTTACTTTGTGTGGATTTGATTTGGTTGTTTGATATCAATCGTTTTGATAAAAAAAAAAAAAAATCAAAGAATTAAATGAATAATAAAAATGGAATTAAATTCGATGCTGCCATTTGTTTCGCTTGATCGCATTGGGTTTAAAGAATATCTTTTTGATATCTAGAACGAGTTCGAGACGGATTTCCTTATTTTTCTTCGATTTCGAATGAAAAGAAATCATCGTAAAATGTGCGAATCGCAAAATCAATCCATCCATAATATAAACATCAAACATCGACCTTTACGCAAACTTCTAATTTGGTATCGCCAATTTTTTTTTGCGAAAACTATTAAACTGAAACGATTAACAGCGTTGACGAATTTTCTATATTCAATGATAAATAATCGCAGTTTTCGCTGATTGTTGTTATTTTCTTTCAGTTTATGATTGAAAATTGTTGTTTGTATTGAAAATAGTCAATTATTTGCCACTTAAAATTGCGATAAATTAGACATTGACCTTCATCGTTGCTAGATTTCAGTGTTACAAAGGAGCGAATACCAGACTAACGAAAAAAAAAACAAAAAATTGAATAATAAAACATTCAAAATGAAATGATATGGCACGTTTACGTGTGAGAAGGAAAAATTAAAAGCCAAAAATGCATACGTTATTAAATCATCTGGCTTGAGGCCATTTTATGCATTAAATGCCGGCTTTTGAAGAGTTTTTCTCGCCTTTTTCTCATCATTTCAAGAAAATTGAGTTTCTTTTAATGGCGTTTTCTGTTTGCCTCATTCTTTTGTCATCACATTGTGATTTTTTAGAATTGTGTGTATGTTGCATCATGCCTCGTTTTTTTTTTTTTGCTCACTTATTATCATAGTTATTATTTATTTAAAATACGAGATGAGTGAAAAGAGTGCGATTCACCCTGACTACGTTGAAATAATTAAAGATCATGGTTTTGCTATTTTTTTCGTTTTAATCGATTTCGATTTAATGTGATATGATATTGAAAAGCCAACCAACGATTCATCCAAATAAACTTGATCACCGCCGACACATTCACATCTCACAAAAACTAGATCAAATTAAATATCAAAAGAATTTTGGTTGTTATTTTTTTTTCAATGGCCAATGTCATATGAATTTCAATATTCAAGGCCTCATCGATGCTGCACATATTGCATTCCATGATACAAAACAGATAAAACAAACAAAACAAAAAATCGCTTGCAGTTACAAGCCGTTATCAAGGAAAATGGTTAATGGGCAAATGAGATGCGAAATTAATCTCTTCTCTCTCTCTCTCT
>GL501544.1:793973-810668 GCA_000149185.1 Mayetiola destructor
CACAGTTTTCGAATTTATTCAGGTGTTTTGAAACATTCTGTTCATATTTTATCATTTCTCGACATTATACACTACTATCTCCATAATTTGTAATCCTGCACATGGTCCTGTAATCCTGAATACACGTATTTATTGCCACAGCAAGCTATAACAAAGAAATTAAATTCATTCAGTTGTGATGCATAGAAAATTTCGCACAAAAGTCATACCTAAAAACCGATAGTGGAGGATGTCCAGCTTCAGCGCCTTTCTTAAAGCCTGCAAACAAACAAAAAAAAACAAATAAGTTGAGGTTAGTTAATCACATTTTGATTGCATGGGAAAAACATGAACGTAAAATTAAATTTACCTAAATATAAAACGGTTGGAATAAATCCCCAATGGAATGTAGTTTTGATGACACTGAATACGACGCCAAGGCGTTCTTTTGCATCTGGTGAAAGAGTCATTATTTGGTTGTTTCTTTTTTGCGGCTGAAATTATTTTCTCGAATATTTTGGATCGACCGATTGTTTCGACGATGTGACTTTATTAGATCGTGAATGTGTGTGTGTGCTCCGACATTTTCTTCTTTTGACACATGTCAAAAGAAAATTTTGTATTGCGATGTTTTCCATATTCAAAAATCCATGTGTACAATGGAAAATTATTCCATACAAATTGTAATCAATATTTATGCACTCGAAAATCCATTTTCTTTCCATTCTTTGAAAAGAAAAATCCTAATTTTATTAAAAGTTGTTGCAAAATAAACGTTAGATCACATGTGCGATGTGTGAGAATGACATTCATACGGAAGAGGAACATCGCAAAATGTATGTATGTATTTGTTGCATATATTGATATTTCCGAATCGCACGCTGTCGTTGACATTTCATTTTGGTTAATGCGAATCATTCTTTTCACTGCTCACGAGCAACGTGGTGTGAACGTGTTTGTGTTGCTTATAACACAAAGTAAGTGAAAATTTCCTCGGAAAATTATGAAAACTCTTACAAAATTTCCATTCAATTTGGTCAATTCAATTGAAATGATTAGTTTGTCGATTAAATATGTTTTAATTTACTTTTCAAGTCGTCTGAATGTGAACATGATGTGCAAATTTCATTCAAAAATAAAGAAAAAAAAAATGAAGAGAATAGATTTTCTAGTAAAAGCATGTGACAGTGGTAGTTGGATACATGTGAAAATTCATTTATCTCAATTGATTATATAACCAATACATAGAAATGCGCCCGAAATAAATGAACACGATGAATGTCTGTGTGCCATTGAAATACCGAATTTCGTTATTCATTTGCACTATTGCATCATCCCGAATTTTTCTTTTTGCGGCATTCTAACATTTGGCCATTATCATTGATCATATTAATTAGTTTAATGTTTATAACCATTTGAAAATAATTTTCAGGTATTTGTAATCGAACGCGTAAAACAGAAAGATCATCGCCCACAATATGAGAGCTCCGCAATTAATTAACTATGCAGTGAATCGGCTGAGTTATAATGTAAGTTGCATTCTAAAATGAATTTTGGGTTTTTCTCTCTCTCTGAATTTTATGCCGAATCATTTCATGATTAAAATGTTTTAGTTAAAGTGCAATTTGATGTGAAATTAAGTTGATTGAAGCAAATTGGCAACACAAATCTAAAAATGGAACAAAATCTCCGGTCGAAAATAGAATTTCAATGTGATAACGATGCGCCAATTTATACATCGTACAATTTGCAATATAGTATAAATTATGGAGTTTTCCAATTACAAATGTGAAAAACGCATTTTCAAATACGCAATCGAGTTAAATTGTTCGCTACGCAGTGCATAATTTAGCGTTATCATTATTTAGCATAAGAGAAATTGTCTTCATGACACATCTTGATTGTTTTGTAACAAAATTGACATTGTTTAAAGAAAAATACCGTTTAATCTTATGCGGCTCAACCGAATATTCCATCATTGAATTGAAAAATGCTCGACAAAGGAAAAAGAGAAAAAAAATGGGAATGCGAATTTCAGATGCGAATTGAATACTTTTGATTGTCGCCGAATATCGACATTCATCAAAAATGAATTATTGTTTAGAGGAAAACGTCGCAAATTCATTTGATTTGTGTAATGAATCGTAATTTCAGTAGGCGCCATAGAGACGAAACATTTAGATGATTAGCAAGAAAACATCGTCATATTCAAAGTGCCGCAACCATGCGATTCGATGCATTTTACAATTTACGATTCACATACTTACATTACCAAAGCCCACGATTTTTCGAAACCCTTTCATGCCATAAATTATTTTGTCACATGATTTTTTTGAATTCACGCGCTCACAAGTCAAAGTTTTGACGCTTCATGTCTCCGTTTCGTCCGACTTTCCTCATAAAAATTTAACTGTTTATTCATCAATATTTTCGGTTTTGTAACTTGGTGCTGATATCAGCTGTGAGCGACCATTTTACAGTCATAAACATTTATATGCAAAGTTGATTATATGATGATGGGTGATTGTATCGACGGGTATTCCTGAGCGAGAAAAAAAAATCCCTAAATTTAAATTGAAGCTATTATTAGTATACGACTGCTATGCATGATGTTCGAGCTACACAAAGATTATATTAATATTTGCGCGTTTCTTTCGTAATAGTGACGAAAGCAAAACAACTTCATGACATTTCCTCCTTCATATATGTTGTTTTTTTTTCTCCGAATTTCGATATCCAGAACGCAATACAAATGCAATTTTTAACTGCGAAGGTCAGACTAAAGTGAAGTGAAATGAAATGAACACCGAACACTCAACAATGAGCACATTCGGACAAATATTTGATTGATAACCGGTAGCAAAGAGATAATGTGAAAGGGAAAAAAAAAAATTGCAAGAAGAAATCATTTGCGCAGAAGTCGATTATAATTCGTATAATTGTGAGTTGGATATGTCATATGTTTACTGTTGACACTAAATGATGAGCTATTGTCGCGTAAAAGAAATTAAATATTAGAAATTCGAATTCCGTTGTTGATTATATTCATTTAGAATTCGTTTCCTTTCGCATTTTCGGAATTAAAATTCCGAATCATCGACCATCGTTCAGCAAATGCAAATAAAAATTCGTAGTAAAAATATAATTACAGGTTCCGTTAAGTCGCAGCATATTATTTAGAGAGCAACAAAAAAAGTAATAACAAATCACAGTTGCGACGTAATTGTTAAACACAAAAACGAACATCTCGAATTGTGAGAAGAAAAAAGAAAAAATCGAACACAAGACACTGAACGGTTTCGGAATTTTTGCGTCATTGCAAAATATGAGAAGAAAAAAAAAAAAAATTACACAGCAATATAAAAATCCGAATCGCATAAAACAAACAGATCAGCGTGCGTATCACGATTATTCGAATCGATTGGCCAAAGTAAGAGTCATAATATCAGTTAGTATCAGATCGTTTACGAAGCAGTTAAGTTGCAATTTTTCCATACGCCTTTCAATAAATAAATAGATTGATTATTTTAATTTTTAAATTGTGTAAATATCGTGTTAATTTTTGACTTTGACCGATTCGAAAGGGATAAATTATATAAACAAAGAAATATGCTTCCAACAGTTGCCAAAAATATTGCATCCAAAACAATTTCACGACAAAATGTAAAAATTTTAATTCGAAATTTTTCACCTTTAAAAAAATGGTAAAAATTTAAATTGAATTCTAATTTTTTTGATTGATAATTTAATTTCAGATCTCCAGCTTTTCAGCGCAAGGATCGAATCGTGCTGTTCCAAAATCAGCTGCATTGATGGCCGCATTCGGTCTCGGTGTTTCATCATTCAGTGTAAAACAGATGATGAACAATGGACCGAGAAGGATTTAATTGAGACGAAACCAAACAGATATAGAGAGAAAGAGAGAAAAAATTTCAATTGCGCGCCTAGGAACAAAAATGATAAATAGCGTACCAGAACTGAATGGCGATGAAGCTGTAACTTATTGAAAATTCACAGAAAAGAAAAATAGTTGTCAAAACACGAATAGAGAAGAAGAAAAAGAAGCCAAAATACATATGTTGTCGTTGTTCCGTTTCGTGTACAATTTCTTTTTTTTTTCGTGTCGATATGGAAACTAACTGAAAATGGTTTCATAGAAGCTGAATTTATTTAATTGCTTTCAAGTTATATTTCGATAGAAATGGACAATTTCTGATTCGATCCTTTTCTGTGTTATTTTTATTCTTTGAATATTTAATGTTCAATTCATAGTTCAGATTGAAACGTTAATTCAAAGCTCAGTACATTAATTAATTTTTCTATTTTTGTTCCAAAGAAAGTTTCGTTTGATGAGATAAATTTTATATCACTTTATTTCTACCAAAAAAAAAAAACAGGGAAAAAAATTCCTCAACACATAGAATAAAAAAAAACAAAAAAAGAAATAAAAAGAAAAACATCGAAAGAATGTTGACGTAATAGGGAATTTATTTTCAAAAAGAAGTGTCCGGATGGAGATAATTGGTATAGAAATAAATTGTAAAAAAAAATGCAAATATTGTGACTTTTTCTTTTATTTGTTAATTTAAACCTGAAATGATTTGACGCAATGGATTTGATCTTATCGTCCGAAGAAGGCAAATTATTTAGATATATATATATTTTTTTCTTCTTCTTCTTCTTTAGGTTACGGCGTATGTTATAAACTTTGTTATCAGGGATTGCACCTACTTTGCACTGCATACCAAAAACTTGAACGTCATTGATATATGGATTATTATTATCATTATCAACGGTCCTCTATGAAAAGCATTCTGGATCCAAAGGTCACTCATCAATTCAAGGACAAAGGAAATAATAATAATAATAATTAAAATTTGTTGGTGATCTTATCTCATTTTGAAATAATATTTGCATTTTGTGCCTCAATTCAGCAAAAAATTATTTAAATAGTTAAATTTTATTTTTATGGCGTCTCGCATCTGTGATAGCGCCCCAAAGCTCAATAATAAAATCGTCGGTAAATTCAAATGCTTCTAAGTCGGAATTATCGATTGCTTCAGCAAAATCCATTGAATTCGTTTTGTTGTTGGCTAAATCCCAAATCTGTCAAACAAATCGCCACAAGGAAAAAATGAAAATGAAAGAAAAAAGTAGAAGAAAAATGACAGTTTTGGTTAAACACACTTAGAAAGTCCATTCGAAAGAAGAAGAAGAAAATTTTTTGTTTCATGTACCTGTTCGGCAAGTTCAGAATCATTGATGCCCATAAAAGAATCCAACAGTCCATTTATGTTGTCGATGCCCATTTGTGTCACATCATCGTGCTAAAAATCAAATGCAAATATTTTTCTATTTTTGCATTGTTCATTCATGAATAGAAAATAAAAACGAGGGGAAAAAACTAACTTGTTCTTCAACGGCTGCATTTCCACTCCGGAAGCGGAGCGTCTCTTTTCCAGAACCATAATTTTTCTTTGTATTACCTTTTGTGCCATTTCTTGGACCAATACCTTGGAAACCGCTTTTCATTGGTTCGACCAGCCGTAAAATGAATGTTGAATTGGTTGGAATGTCTTTTAATAATCGGGCTACTTCATAGTGGCGTTTACCAACCACATTAATATTATTTAATTTTTCTATGTGATCACCGGGCTGTGAATTGAAATATGGAAATGGATTTTTGTTACAAATTTTTTAAATTTTTTTTTTCCAAATTGAAAAACCTGAATATGTGGAATGGCATCAATAACACTTCCTTCTTTGATACGTTTAATAAATGCATAGCCAGCACCATTATCTGTTATTGTTAAACCAAGTGCGTCTTCCGTTTTAACAATTTCAATTTCTTTCGGACGTCCCTTGCGATGCGCAAATATAAAATCATCTAAACCAATTTGACCGCCAAGCAATTTTGTCATATCAACTTTATGCGAGTTCAACGTACAAAATATGATCTAAAAATGAATGGTCACAAAACCACCGAGTGAGAAAAGAAAATACAAAATTCATGAGATTTTAAATAGATGCGCTGGATTTTATAATGTATAATGTATGCACGATGTGACCACCGACATGAGAATAAAAATGGGGAGATCAAAAACAAATATACCAACTAATTTGAATACAACCAACGATATATAAAAAAGAATCAACGTGTTCAGGGTTCAGTGTCCAGAATCGCACATTTGCTCTTATGACTTCAAAATTCCGACCATTCAATATCGAAAGCATCAAATGAATTACGTACATTTGTTCGAATGACGCATTCACAGTAATTTCTAGTTATATTATTGTATATATTGTGTCGTACACTGTACTGTGTCTGTAACGGATATAAAGTCGAATGCGTTTCATTTCGAATTATTATTACGCAGGGCAAATGCATGTGTACGAATGCATGAGAAAGCCAAATGAGCTGCGTGCGAGACCGGATACCTTTTTTTCCTTCCCATTTGTGTATTCATTTATTTGTTTGTTGATTTTCATTTCGCTGTTTGTTTCTTCTCATTGAAAATATTTTGCTACCAAAAAAAAAACAATAAAATAAAATTAAAAAAAAAGCGCGCTGAGAGAGAACAACCAAAAGAATAACATGGTACAATATGGCGTGTTGACTCATATGTATATGACGACGTTTTCATTTGATTTTAATTCAACATCAACATTTTTGAATGCAAACTTTATCATTGTTGCTGTATATGAGAGACTGGCTTTTGTTTCATTCACCAAATGCGGCATGCAAAAAAGAGAAATTAATGGAACCTATGGGCGCTGCTGTTGCTGCTGCTGCTGCTGTTATTCCAACCAATAACAATGCACTTCAAAATTTTCTCTCACATTCTCAATTTGTGACAGCACAACGTCAAAACTAAAAGCTAGTCATTGGCCGAGAGCCAAAACCTAATAAAAACTCATATGAAATGGCTCAGCAAATAAATAGCATTGATTATTATTTATTTTTTTTTTAAAGAAATGTGTGCAGTGTGCACACGTTTGTCACTGCCAATGATAAACAAAAATGACCCATTTGAACGTTCAGCATTTTCGTGACTTTCAAGCAGCGAAAGCGATTTCTAAGTACCAATTTATGCGTCACAATTCAATCAACCATTGAACGATGAAAAGCTATTTGTAATCGGTAAATCAATGCGCTTCACATTACAACATTTTCAAATGTCTCATGTCTCATGTATGGCTCCATTTTTTTCGTCATTTTACTTTTTGGTATCTTTCAATGTCAAATAGTAATTGTGAATTATGTGCATTTTGCACAATTGAATTCCCAACAAACAATTAGATTGAAAATGAGAAAAATCGTATACATTGTATTTGATTCATCGTTATGGACAGTTTTTTTTTTCTCTCCATCTTTCATATTCGAAGATTCTCGTATAATAGTTGTTTCAATGTTTTTTTGCTGCTTCGGTTTACAATCACCGGCAACGCGTACTTCATATAACACACACACACAATTGATGTTAATAAAATTGAATTACGTATTTGATTTGCGATTGGTGCTATTGATAGCTATGAGCTACGAAATGAATGCGAATTGCGAATATTTAGAAAAAAAAAAAAAAAAAAATAAACAATGAAAATAATAATCGACGCGATGACGAATGGAGAACAAGAGAGAATAAATGTGATGAAATAACAATGGAAATGAAACTATGCGGCGCTTTCCTATTATGAATTATGGATTTTTACATTCAGCACACAGCATACATGACCCTTTGTCATTAATCGTAATCATCGTTCGATTTGCTATAAAAAAATCGATCGAATTTCACTCACAGCGATGTCTTACAAAAACGAATCTATTGTGCGGGTGTTTTTTGTTTAATGAATCAATTTTTCTCTTCCAATCGTTGAGAATGGTGGTTTGACTGGATTCGATTACATTTTAAACATTCGAATCCAATTTAACGTATATGATTTGCATGTCATTTTGCAAAATAGGTCAACGTTTTGTGTATTGAAATTTAAATGAGTTTTTCGTGTTGAACCGGGCTTAAACGCATCTCATGTCTTAAATACAAATATTGCAATGGATTACATTTTGTTTTCTTTCATTTTTTTCTTTTGCTCAAAGTAATGCAACTTAAGAGAAAAAAATTTATTCAACTGAATAATGTGAGCGATAATGCAATTGCTACGACATTAAAACGGCAAAAACAAGTTTTTTCACACTGTAAACTTATTTATATTATTGCTACGGTACCTCTTGGTCTCAACTAACAAAACTCGGTGATATTTGAAGTGCATAGTGGTGTCACCGTAGTACGGTGACCGTACTATGACTATGGTCTGAAGAGTTGGACGCAGTTTTTTCTTGTCAATATATTTGATAGGAGAAGAATATAATTTGTTTCTTCAATTATTGTTATCATTATCAATCCAATATCCTACCAGAGTCCGAAATTTGAATCAACAAATTGATTGATAGAGGATCGGAGGCAATTTACACACACGCATTTTTTGCAAAATGAAACCGAATACCGTCAGAAATACCGTTGATTTTATCTTTACACTGTATGATATTGATAAATTGACTTAATCATTGTAATTAAGCTATTTGCATAAATAAAATAATACATTTATCTCATTTATCTTGAAATGATAGCAAATGTCATTTGAAAATAATAGATAAACATTTGTGTTCGCACTTTGTCTGATTAAAAGCATTTCAAATTTGCGAAAAATGGAAATAATTTTGTTGTTCATTGAATTTGTCGATGAATGAGATGTGCCATCTTTATCGGCCCATTAGATGCATGAACTACGAACGAGGTGGATCTAGTTTTTATAGAAAATTATACGTTAAGAGAGCGGATGAGCAATGGATTCCAAAGATGCAATGAAAAAAAAAAACCGGTAGAAAACAAAAAAGAAAAATAATTGTGTTTTCCTATTTATTGTGTGTGTGTGTGAGTGCGTGTGTGTCGTTGATCCGGTAATGCATAATAATGTATATTTTTATCCAGTTTTGCTCTTCCAATTTTTCAATGATGCAGCGAATTGATGTGTGCAATTTAAATTAATGCGTGGAATATTCAATCTTTTAACTGGAGTTTTGAATAACTTAATGTTGGCTAATGGATGACTAAATTTTACGCATATATTACATATCATGTATATGAATATGGACTGAAACAAAGGAATCCAAAGTCCAGAAAATGCAATAAATAAAATTTCCAAAGAAAAACTCACTGAAGGGAGTGAATGCATTCAAAAATTCAAATGATTCAACTTCGGTGGATTTGTTTGCCCCGTTTAACATATAGCATGTATAATAGTGGAACAAAAATGTTTGTGCAATAAAAGAACTGCACAGATAAACAAAATACTCACATTCAAAAGTGGTAATTGATGCATAAAACAGCACACACACACACACGCACACACACAGCACACAATTCAACGGTAAATTCGAATTATTTCGAATGCAATTCCAAATGCATACACAAAATACACATGTTTTGTGTTTACGCGGCAAAAACATTATTATTGCATAGCGCTGAGCGCATAGTCAATGTACAATGTACAATGAACAAACGTTATTTCATTATTTTTTTTTCTTTTGAAGAAAGGCGGAATGGATGATGTCGTTTGCATGAAAATTCAAATGTCTCGATTTCTTTATACTACAACTGGTCACGGATTCACTAACTGTCAATTGTGTTTTCGGAATTCAAAGTCAGTTAGAGCATGGAGCTTCTTAAAAAACAGTTTCAAAATTAGAATGAAAATTGCTTTTGAACGGTTCGATAAGTTTTCGGTTTTTGGACACAAAAATAAGCTCATCAAAAACTATTTAACGCTTAAATAAGGCTAATTCGAATGGGAAATTCTCATTGTATCATCACATACAGTTGAAATATATCGATTTGTCTTATTTTAGAGCGCCATAGTCTTTTTTTTTTTCTTCTTCTTTTTTCTCTGAATAGTAGACAAAGAGCTTTCATCGGTATTTTGAGTGAAAATAATCGGTGTGTTGAGCCTCGAATTTGCATGAATTAAAATTGAGAGGAAATAATAACCAAAACGGTGCTCGGTGCTCCTTTTGTTCAATATGATAACGGTCATTTTACCAGATAATGTCACATTGAAAATAAAGTGAAAATAACTTTGTGTTTCATCTAAAATCTAATTTATTTTAATTTTTAATCTTTTGGCCCAGTTTTTGTACCCCGAATCTAAATCATTGAAATGAAATTGCTTTCTTCCTCTTTGATTCTTTTTTTCCACATCTCATTTAATTTGAAATGAGTTAAAAAAAAAGAGACATACACACATTTACTTTCTCTACAAACATTAGATCACGCTCATTAATTTGCCCGAAATGCGCCCAACAGAGAAAAGTTTTAATTTCCTGAAAGATTTTTATGATACACAATAATAATAATAATTATAATAACGTAATGAATGTTTACCTCATCCACGGGAAAATCATAACATTCAGCGATTTTTTGATATAATTCTTTAACGCTAGCAAAACCAGATATTAATCCCGTCGGGCTACCATGGGCTAATTGACAATGGAACACCAATTGTGGTTTCAAAATATTTGCATCAATTTGTGGTTGTGGCACAATTTTCTCAATGAAATGCTGTGCCATTGGTATGGTTGGAGTTGTAGTTAGAATTGTATTGGCATTATTAGTGGTTGTTGAACTTTTGTGATTATTATTTTCAAACGGTGTCGATGAGTCGATTTTCGGTGATTTTTTCGTAAATAATGGCATTTTTCCGTATTGATGCTGTGTATCTGGTGGTTAATATAAAGCAATATTGCTATTTTGGTTTCAGCTGTTCCTTTTATCGGATGGGTATATTCTTTCTTTTAGTCTACTTTTTTTTTTTTTTTTTTTTATTACATTCAGAATTTCGATGTCCGGAAACCGTTTGGCTCAGTTATGTATTATGTATACACATTTAAATTTAACGCCAACAGCACAATCATTGGCCGTCCATTCAGCAAAGTGGTTCATTCGACGCGCAAATGAAACAAACGGTTTCATACATTATTTTCATGTAGTCATTTCACTATCTACATATTTTTTTCTTTTTTTAAATCGTTCTCGATTCGTTTGACAATCTTATAGCAAATAAATAATGTCAGAATTTCACTTGATCGCCGATTAAGATTCAATACTACGAAGATAAACAGTCTATAATCAATGGCCTGTAATATTAATACACATCGAATGAAAAAGAAAAATGTTTGATTATTCAATTTAGACATTCATTTATGCGCATAAAATTATTTGATCAACAATTCAAAAGTTTCACACAAAAACCGATTCAGCCACATTTAACAATCGCTTTTCTTTTCTTTTCTTTTCAAATTTTTTTCTTTTTTATGTATAAATCTCACTTCACTTGATTCTAATGAATAGTTTTTGAGTGCAATTGACTGTGTATATTGGATCGTATGTATTGTTCACCTCATCAATTGAAAATGCAAAAAGTGTAATTTTTTTTCTTCTTCTCTTTTCTTCTTCTTTTAGTTAAACAATTATTACTGTATAAGTTCTGTGAATGAGGCCCACCAGAACAAAATAAGCATCGCACACATCGATGATGTTCTTAATTTGTTTCTTTTTCATTTAAAAGAAAAAATAAATAAAAATATTAACGCAGAAAATGTGGGTTTTCTTTTTTGATCGTTCAGCAGAGAAAGGGAGTGAGAGAGATAGAGAGAGAGAGAGAGACAGAAAATGAATTGAACAGTAACACAAATATGCTAAACGAACACAGAACACAAGAACCGAATGTAAATTCATACACAATCATCAGTCAGCGAACATGAAAGAATAAACAATATAAATTAAAATCATACGCGATTCAAACAGCATTTGCCTCATTTTTCAAATAAGGTCAGCTCAACCAAAAAATTAATTGTGTTCACAGTGTGCCAATATAATAAGGAAATTTTTCCGAAATTATTTAAAAAAATTTAAATAATAATCTTGATACGTAATCCATCCAATATTACTTCAGCCTTAAACTTTGACTGTATTTCGTTAGTCGCACAAAAACACTTCAAATCAATATCTACGTGGAAACAAACTAACACTTGATCGTAAATCAAACAATTGTTTGTTATCCGTAGCTTGTATACGACATTGATCGAACAGGTGTGTCGTTTGAATGTAATCAGTGAATTCTATTCAATATTATTTTTGATAACAACTTTACAAACAGAACTCAGATGGAATGAACAAACAAAATAAACAGACCAATGACAACGACAAATGAAATGTCAGATTCCAGAATGAAATGATCGAAGAAAACAAAAAAAATATATATTTTTTTTTAATGAGAATGAGAAAAGTAAAAAAGTCGGTTCACAACGATCCAGTGTGTATACAGTGTTAACACGTTGAAATACTCAAACAAACTGAATGCCTGAATACCTGAATACCTGAGCGAATGTTACCTGGTAGCATGTTGAGTTTGGAGCAAAAAAAAAAAAAAAGAAGAACGAAGTGATTATTTTGCTTTGTGAGTCGTAAGTCTCTCTAATTCGGTTGCGCACACAGAAAATAAAAGAGCAGAACACAATCGCTACCGCATACACAAAACACCAAAGCCGCAAACAATCATCGGCTCAACATTTCAATTCAATAGATGAACTTACCTGTTTATTATTATTTTAATCGGTGTTCGTGCGATGCACACACAAAATAGACAAACAGAACGGTGAAACGGGCACGCGCAACATATTCATAGCTTAGGCGATGCAATGCGGATTTTTTATTTTTGAAAATTTTCACAAAATGTTTTTTTCATTTCGAATTAATGCAAAGAACAAGATAATTTAGTGAATGTAACTTCCGATTTCAATTAAAACAGCTTCATTCAATCGTCAGTCGGTTGGTTGACGATCAACTTATGACATATTCACAGCCAACATTGAACATTCAATTATTATATGTTTCTATCAAAATGGCTTTAAATGAATAAATTATTATTTAAACGTCAACTAATGCGACCAGCAGCATTTCAAGAAATGAAACTTGCCTTGTCGATTCGAATTTTTATTGGAATCGCTTACATGGGGTTCGATACTCATTGAAATAGCTGATGTTGAAATAAATGATGAACAAAGTTAAACTATTAAAACCGAAATTACAGTTAACATTCTCATTCTTTACATCTTTTATTAATGAACATTGAACGTACTGAGACTGAGCTGCCGACTTCTGATTGCTGCTTTAGTGTATGAAATATTTAAGTGTAAATTGAAGAAGAAAAAAAAAACGATGCGTCGAGACCCAACAATACAAATGTGATATATGAATTGATAAAATCGAAATGTATACAGTACACATTACACATATTATGGCGGTGTACTCATGCTAACGTTGAACGTTTATTTGAAAAATTCGAAATAATAATATTGATGCGATCCGGTGGAAAGACGAATTTAGAATCGAACGGAAGATGAACTAAATATGAGAATGTGTGTTCCGTTCGCTTCGTTGATTGTATGAATATCGAAATGTTTTGAATTGTTTGAAATCATTTGTTGCATCTGGTGCGCCATCTATTTAACCAAAAACCAAAAAAATATTTGAATAAAAAACACACATCGACAAAACGTATATTCCAATTAAATTTATTTATTTTTTTTTTTATTTTTTTCAATTCATCACTGGAGATGGAGAACAGATGGATGCGACGACACATTATACTCTAATCAATTCAATGCAAACCCATTGAATCAAAATCGTTTTCAGATGGATTTAAATTTTTGTGAAATTGTTTTTTTTTTCTCTTTTATTTTGTCAGCATTTAGCCAAATGTATCGACACACCGTGTCTTCCCACCTTCATTTCATTTATTAATTTTATGTGTTTAGTTGATTTTTGTTTTAAATATTTAATATTATTAATAATAATAAGTTAATCATTAAATTTTAGTTTATTTTCAATAATAATTGTTAAATATATATATATGGATTACAAAGTCTGAAATTTTGTTGTACATTGATCTTGATGGCTAAGTTATGATAGGCATCTGGAAAAAAAAAAAAATTACCACTAGAAAGCGTTTGAAATTCAGGCCCAACCAATTCAAAGCGTTCTCAATAATTGAATTCTCGAATTATAAATGGAATTCATGTAAATGACAAAAAAAAAAAAAAAATGTTTCAAAGTGGCTGGGCTCTGATTTTAAAAGCCTTTTAGTTTCATTCCAGTACATGATCAATGAAATATTACAATAATTTAAACAAAATATCGTTAATTTTGGAATTTTTTGCATATTTGCATATTTTTTGTTTTTGTTTTGTTTTGTTTTGTTTTTAAGATTTAATTTGCTAATTTAAAATTCACTAAATTTGAGATTGAGGCTTGATTAATAAATCCTGATAATCTAATTGTTACATCCCATTTTATTTCATTTCAGTATGATTTTTTATTTTGTTCTCCTCTTCTTCTTCTTCTTCTTCTTCTTCTTCTTCTTCTTCTTCTTCTTGGTTTTTTATTATAACAATCCTAGAAAATTGTTGATTCGAAAGAACGCTTGGCTGTAAATGGGCAAAAATAAAGTAAATAGAAAGAGAAAGAAATGTTTTGAGTATTTTAAAGACGTAAATGCTACAATTTGAATAATGATAATCGATATACAGTAAAGTTCTTTTAAAAGGACCACTTTGGTTGCTGGCATATTGGTCCACAAATGAGGAATGGTCCTTTTAGAGAGTGGTCCTTTTATAGAGACTTTACTGTAATGAAAATCAAACCAACAGTTGAACCACGGGATAACAAATAAATCGTATGATAATAAATTTTTCAATACCGATTCATTTCTATCGAGTTTATGTCAGTTTCTTTGCTTGCAATCATTGACCTGCACTCGAACATTAGACAGAAGCCTTCATTACTTAGCTGCATTTTTAATTTATTTTTTTTAAATTTTTTTTTACATTAAATTTGTTGTTTGTTCGTCTGATTGTTTATCGATTTTGGTTTTTTCATTTTTCGTTAAATAATTTGAGAATTATTTTGAAAAATCTACATGGTGCTGAAACGTATGCTTATTTGAGTTATTAATAATAATAATAATAATAATGATAATAATAATAATAAATGATTTCAATTTTTCCATCATTTTCTTTTATTAATTATAATTAAACATGTGAATTTGATAATAATTCATATAAATTGCTTCGTTAACCTTTTTTATCTGGTTGTGTATCTGCATTGAATCGAGTGCATCAGTTCAATTAGTTTGTGTTTTGTTTTTGTATCCTTTTTTTTATTCTCCCCAAAAACCCAAAACCAAAATTGACATTCATTCGATTAAATATTTTGAATGAACTTAAAAAGCACATTTTTTAAGGCTTTAGCCCTCATCATTATCTCAGCTGTTGAATACAATATATTTTTGAATGAAAAACTTTTTAATGAATAATAAATTAATAAATTTCATTCATAAATTAATTGATCGTTGAAGCAATTTTTTTGTATTTAATTTCTATCGCCGAAGTTTTCTTGGTTTTTAGTTACTTTTGGGCAGATAATGTGATTTTGAACAAATAGTTTCAAAATGATTATACTTACATAAAATCAATGATTTAAAGTGAAATGGAAAACTAATCCAAAACGATATTTAATTTAAATTTTTTGTTTTGAAAATTTGTGCATATCTTAAATAGTTCTTGTTAAATTGAATTTTAAGTATATAAATGTTCAGTAGATTTTCTTTTCATTAAATTTTTTTTTGCTGGGGATGTTTCATTTCGATACAGAATTTTTGTGGGGTTTTTTTTTTTCGTGCACATTTCGGACAATATTCTTTTTCAAATCACAACTAATACTGTCAACTTGGTGTTTTAATTGGCAACACCCAGTATAAATTTAGTCCAGAAATATTACATTGAGCTGATTGCAATCCAAGTTGAAGTCAACTAACGAATTTCGTTCCGAAACTTGTAAATTTGTCCCTAAATGAATTTTATGAACAACTGCAATGCATTGCAGAAAGGGGGATGATTTGTATACGTATGACTGGAGTGCTAGATTGAAAATCAAACAAAAATTTTAAATGTATTTTCTAAGATGATTTTGAATTCTTTAAAATGGAGCCTAGAATAATAATTTAGATTAATACTAGACCATCGATCTTTATCTATGACTTATGACTGGCCAAAAAATCAAATATCGTTCAATAATATTAAGTAATAATTATTTTATTTTATAAATGCAACAGTTTAATTTAATTTTTAATTTTTTCTTTTATTTCAATTTTTTATATTTTAAATTTTTTATAACATTTGTGAGAAGATTTAACTATTTATTGTAGTATTCAGATAAAATGACGTTCTCCATTCGAGATAAAATTGGGATATTGAAAGAGCGAGTGTTTTGCATGATGTTATTTTTTTTTTTTTTTTTTGTTAATTAATCGTTTTTATTTTGCTATTTTAATTCATGGCGGGAGAAAACATGAGTAAAAAGAATTTAGATAATTTTTTTTTTTCTATTCAGAATAAATTTTGCGGACACATTCAATTCAGTCAAGAAATAATGCACAAGCAAACGAAAATGAAAAGAAAAAAGGGGAAAATTTCAGACAATTTCCTCGCAAAATAAGGAGGAGTAATGAATATTTAGTAGATATCTCGAAGATTGAATTGACTTAACGAATAGATTAATTAATCAGCGATTGACTAAATGAACACGTTGAGTTCGATGACTCATT
>GL501544.1:813132-826905 GCA_000149185.1 Mayetiola destructor
TTTTGAATGTACAATTTTATGTGGCCAATATTAGCCAATAAAAATTGCCAATGTTTTGTAATTAAAAATAATGATCCACTAAATGATGCCATTCTGAATGGCCATTAACCATTAACGTATCGACAGACACCACATTCTACGCTCCATGAATGATGCTAAAATTTAAGCCATAGAATGCGTAAAATCAAAATGCGTGAAATAAAATAAAATGCGTGCAATAGCTGTCGAATATCGTTTGCATCGAAATGGGATCGTTGCTTTTTACCATTCTCGCCGATTTCGATGAATTCATAATATAATAAGCGGCGATATAATGGCCGGGACAACGGTCAAAAATAACTTTGTTCTTTGTTCGGTTTGCGGTTTATCGATTTTTAAACTTTTAGTTCATTTTTCTTTCTTCTTCTTCATTTTGTTTTCAATTGTTAATTTTTCAATGTTCAACTAATCATTAAATTTTTCATTTTTTTTTTTTTCTAAATAAATTAATTTATCACTTTGTTTTTTATTATTATATATTATTTTTATAATTAAATTAATGTAATTAATGTTGTGCCTCAACATGTTCACACAACACATGTTGTTCGGTATTTCTATTATCGGTTTTTTTTTTTTTGCTATGAGTAATCACCGTCGAAACAACCGTTGCCATCACAACAACAAAGAAATCCATTTCGGCGACGACGATGACGATGAGTACGCGGTTGTTAAGACGTGTGTTTAAATCTCTTATAATACATCGTTTTCACATGCAAATTTTGTGTTCGCATGCAAAAAAGCAAAAAAAAAAAAAAATATTTTCATGATAAAGAAATTTTTCTAGAGATTCTCGAATTGCATTTGTAGCCAAAGCAAAAAAAAAAATTGTTTTATTTATTCTTTTCTAATGACAAATTAATGTAATATATTAATAATCGACAAATTGAAAAGAATTTAATTTTCAATTTGGTTGATGTTTTTGATGTTGTTGTTATTTTTTGTTGAAATTGATTTTTGTTTTTTTTTTTTTTGTTTTTTTTTCTTTATTAAATATATTAAAGTGAAATATCGATTGGTGGCTGAATTTGAACAACGTTCGATCAGAAAATAAATACAAATTCGTTCTGAACAAACATCTCATTCAAATTCAACCAAAACCCAATCGACTAAATGGAAATGGATTACTCGTTGTCGCTTCGTTGCGCAAACAAACCGTAATCGCATTCTAATTGAATAAATGGTATTTTCTCATATATTTTTTTGTTTTTGTTTCTTTTATCTTTATATTTTTTGTTTCTGTTTCAGAATTTATTTTTTATTTATTTATTTATTTATTTATTTTTATAAATTTAGATTGACTTTTTTTGTTTTTCTATAATAATTTAAATTTTCTCAATAAAGATTTATTTGCAGAAAAAAAGGGATTATTATTTGTTGAATGTTAGTGTTGCATTTAATAAATGTCTTTTGTCAACTCAGGCTCATCGGTATGACCCAAATAAAAGAGAATGGCTAAGAGATGATGCGATGCATTTGAAAATTGAGACAACGAAAGAAGAAAAATTGTGTCTTCATTGTTCATTGTTGTTTTTTATCGCACACAGAACGGCATCAAACTTGAAAAAAATACAGTGATTTGTCTGTAGTGGCCGCTGGCATTTTGCGTTCAACATTATCAATTTTTTAAGACCGTCCACTGTATTCTTGGAGCCTGCATACGTGTCTGCATGTGTATGTGTGTGTTGGGTGCGCAACAGAACTATCTCTTCTTTTCATTCGCTTTTCTCTTACATAGGAAAACAATTAATATGACAAAGAAGAAAGTTAAAGAGAATGGCAAAGAAGGATACTAATTACAATTTTATCTTTTTATTTTTTCGAAAAAAAAAAAATCTTTTTCCTCTTTTTCATGAAATTATTTGTTAATTTTCGAGCAAAGAAGATTCAATTTTAAATAATGCATTTCCAAAGAAGCTGCGCTCTCTTAATTGTTTCGACTTATTTACAATGAAAATTTATGTTCGCTTTTGCAGTTTACATTTCGATCAGCAACAAAAGAGAAGAATGTGAAATGGTTTGTTTACTGCTTCTCTCATCGAAATTCATTATGCATTTTTTCTCTTTACGATTGTTAAAAAGGTCTATGGCATTTTGTCAAATCCTTAGCTCAAAATGCATTTCTGGTGCCGTGCTGAAGGAATAGATAACGCAATTCATGGACAAAAAACACAAAACAAAAGTGAAATTCATCCAAAATTCACAGCAAAGATTGAATATAAAATATGAATATTCGATTAATCCATTATCCAATCAAGATCTAGGAAAATGTACACCTGAAATGATTGCATTTCGTTGTGCCTCCTAATAAATAAGTGCTTTCAAAACTTTTCACTACAAATTGCGAAACATAATCTTTGGATTTTGAATTTCATTTTGTCGATAAACATTTTTTTCAAGCAAGAGAAAAATAGAAAGAATCATTGAAGAGCACACGTACTATCATTTGCATTTTTTCACTTGAACGATATTTTCGATGTCGTAATTTCTCTGCGTGCTTCTGTTTCTGATGCTGTAGCTCTTTTTTCTTTTGTTTTTTAATTTGCTCTTGTTGTTATTGCATTCCAACGAACAGGAACATAGAAAAATGTTTCTCATTTTTCTTTGTTCTATTCTCTCCTTCTCAATTTTTGAATGCATTATAAGTGAGTGTGTTTGTTGTTTGTATGTATAGGGAAGGGGAAATGTTTCATTTTAAAAACACCGGGATATTTTGTAAGTCACATTTAGTTTTTTAATTTCATTGGCGCCGCACATGATGAAACTGTACCATGCCAACGTCGTAGGCACTTCAAATGGTTCAGTTGGCCATTTAAATTTTATTTCCCGAAATGGGTTTCAATTGTTACCCCAAAATGACCACGACAATATTATCAATGGTGACAATTGTTATCGGATGAAGAAATACATGAATTTCTATTGCAAAAGTTTTTTTTCTTCCGTCTCTCTCTCTTTCTCTCTCTCACTCTCTAGCTCTCCTTCTTTTAAATTTCTTTTGATTTTATATCTCAAGAGGTTGGCGCTTATCACAAGCTTCCCAACAAATCTAATGTTTGAACAGAAAAGAAAAAAAGCTAACTGAAAATTTGATTCCCCCCCTATCGATTGATGATTTTCCATCGAGGTTAAGAGAAGAATCGTTTTGTTTTTTGATCATGACTTCAGTCAAATCGAATCTTAAACGATATTTAAATTGACAATGGAAAATGCCTTAATATTAATTAATGTTTAAATAAAATAATATTTAAATTAAATATTGCCAATTTATTATGTATATCCATATCCATATTCATATGCAAGACTCAGCGCTGTCAGGGACGGAGTATCTCACATTTGGAAAAAATTAAATAAAATAAAATTAGAAAAAAAAACACTCATATATTCTATTTTCTATTTCCTATTTTTGTTATTATCCAGTCTGATTCACATGCGAAAAAAATAAAAATCAACATAACACATTCAAACAGATTTATACATTTATGATTCCATTCTCCATTCGCACAGTTTATATTAATTTTTTTTGTTTTTGTTTTTGGTTCTCTCACAATTCTATGAATTTCGACTAGTTGACAATATATCAATTTTATGGTATATATATTTGCTACATGAATTAAATATCTAATAGTATTTACTCTAATAACTTTCTGGAGTCCGGTCCACCCGGTGGATGGGCTCTGGCTTTTCACATTTCGCTGAATTCGAATGAGTTCGATATGTCATTTTGTGTGTGTCATCGCAAACGTTTGACGAATCGTCGACGGAGGACTATATTTTTATATTCAAGACGCTCAAACACATGCCATGCTCAATAGCAAAATGTTTTCCATCATGAACTCTGATTGCTCTTGAGTTTTGAAATGTGACGTCCATCCATCATGTTGGATTCGGTCCGAACTCCGCGAAAAAAAAATGAAGAAAAGAAAAAAATCATACTGACACACTGTTTAAACTACTAATTGTTTAAATCGATTGATTCGACACAAAATAAAAGGTCAAAAGGCTGTCGAAATTGAAATGGAAACGACAACGTTCGGTCGTTTGAAAAAAGAAGAAAAAATAGTTCTCCATTGTGAAACAATATTTAAATGCAGCTTGAATCCGATTGCTCGTTGAACCGAATATAAGAACAAGAAAAAAAAAACAAAGATTGGAACACACATTTTGCTCCACACTATTAATTTTCCTTCTTTTTTTTCTTAATCGATGAAACGGTAATAATAATCAAATACAAACAGGTTTATTGCCGTGTTCAGTTGGCGACACACCGTCGTCCTATGGAGCTTTATTTCCCGTTTATCCCTCTTTCTGATCCATATTATGGATTTGGTTAAATTACCACTTCGGTCTGTTGTTTCGAAGTTTCTGCAATTTCAATGAGCAAGCAAAGTGCATTCGATCCATTGCGTAAATCATAGAATAGCAACAATCATTAAATCCAAACATTTGGGCCGTAGTGCACCAAATGTTCCACAAAAAAAAAGAAGAAACTATCACGTTAATGGTTGATGATTATTACACACAGCTGATACACCCGTCCTCTCTTCTATCTCGTTACGAATTTCAGATTTAGGCGAATTTGTTTTTCATATTTTCCTCTTTCGGCCACTTATATAAAGTGTTGATTTTTTAGGTTTAGCTGATTTTTTAGGTTCAGCATGAAAAAACTAATTGTAGAACTTTGCCATTTAAAATGTAAAGAATTGAAAATGATTAAAACAAAATTGTAATGCAGTAATTATTATTATTGTTATCTACTCTGGCGAGAAAAACAAAAACCAGTACAATAAACGTAAAAAATGATGGAAAAACCAATGAACCAAAACGAAGACAAACGAAAAGTGAACAAAATTCTCATCGAATATACAATACAATATTAAATAATGAACATTTTTCAGTTATTTTGGTTGATTTGATTCTTCTGTTTTTTTTTGTTCGTTTCATTTTTGGCTTATATTTCTCTCACATTTTCGTTTATTGTAATATCGAAAAAATTAATTTGCCATTCGCATCACGCAAATTTTGTTTTCAATTTTTAAATATGCGACGCTCAAATTATTATGTTGTCTCTCATCTCATTGATATTACTATTTTATGGGGAAATTTTTTCCTATTTTTTTTTTTCATATTGCGCGTGCAATTCATCTGGTGGTTCATTAAAATTTTATTTGAAAATTTATTAAACAAATTTGTTTTTTATTTCCTTCCATTCTTGGTTTGTTTGGATTTTTTCGTCGGTTTAACACACACACACACACATTTGGGTTCATTAGCAATGTGTGGATCCTCTTACGCAATTCCATCTATTCCATGGACTATTTAATAGTGTGTGTGCTGGTCTAAGAGCCAAACAAAAGATCTGCTAGTTGCTTTTATGGTTTTCCAAATTGATTTTGATAATTTTTGGTTTGTCTCAATTTATGTTTCTTATTTTTTTGTTTGTTTGTTTGTTCTATAGTTATTCAGTATTCAATCCAATATTGTGGCTAACGATGATGAATGACGAGTTTATTGAATGATTTGATTAGTTTCCGATGTTTGGAAAATACGAAATTACTACAGCAGCCAGGACGATGACAAGAATTGTGACACATATCATGATACATATCTTTTTCTTGATTTGATTTAAAAATGTTTTCAGGTTTGGTACGATGGATGATGAACGAAGAGATGCGCAAAAAAAAAAAATAGAAAATTGGAAAAAAAATTTGTTATTTTAATTTTGATTTTGTCAATTAGAAAAAAAAATTAGATTTTTATTCAATGGATTTTACACCAAAAATATTCTGAATTTAAAATACATTTAGAAAAATAAAACGAAACAGAAAAACACACACAAATTTGAACGAATTCAAATTGCAAAATGAAGAAAAAAGCTAGGACAATCGTGTTTTGTGGATTCGTGTCTCGGTAGGGAAGACAATTGATCGAAAGAAAGAGACATGGACAGAGAGAAAGAGAGAGAGAGAAAGAGAAAGAGAGAAGGGAAAAAGAGGAAGAGATTTACATAAAAATTCCGATCTTGTCTTCCATTTGAGAAGTGAATGTGTTCAGTGAAACGAAAATCTATCAAAAAAACGTTGTTCCAAGCATTATGTGAATAATACGTAAAATACACACACACACAAAAAAACACACCTAGAAAAAGGAGACATCAAATATCAAATATGATTTACACAAATGCAAAACACATAAATTAAGAATTCAATTGGCTGATTGATTGTTCTGTAATTGTAGTTGTAGATAGATATAGTTTTTATTGTTTTCTTTTGTTGGCTGACATCCTCATTCTCATACAGAAAATGTTCAGAATGTTGACACCCCTTGAATATTTTCACAAAGGGACGATTTAAATCACCCATTTATTCAAAATTAGTGAAAACATTTCGAACAAATAAGCAACACAGATGTGATAATGACAAAATTCCGATACGAAAAGTAAAAATGTTTCATAACAAAAACGCCCCAAATTGTAGAATTGATTGCCTTATAAGAATACGGTATACACATAAAACAAGCTACTTGGAGAAAAAGGATGGATTTGAATTTGCAGTTAATTGCTATTTAGGATAATTTCGACCAATACCAACAACAACAATTACAAAAATTACGACACCGAATGCGGAAAAAGCGGAGCGAGTATGGGATTTAAGAGACCACAACATTCAATCAACGCTGAATTTTCAATCTCAAATTATTTTTGTAAGAATATTGACTACATATAATTATTTGTTTGTTTTTATTTTATTTTGTATGAATCAGATGATTTTCTAAATGGAAGCGAAATTTCATTTCCAGTTCACAACGGATCAATTTCAAATTTACTAAACAATATGTGCAATTCTAGATTTGATGGTGAATTTGATTGCTTGTTTTGACCGCTCAGTGAGTGGGATTCACCAACTAATTCCCCCCTGCTTCTGCCACCACCTCGACAAACAAACCGATTTATGGAATCGTGTAATCCTTGGTGATTTTGGTGTCATTGATATAAAAACTTTATCGAATGTAATTATTTTGTAGGTCACAACAAATGTTTGGTTATTTTCCATTGGACCGAACTGAAATTATTTAAACTGGTTAGTTGGATAATCATATTTTGCTTATTTTGGCCGCAATTCAGAATAAAACGCATAATAACAATGTCGATCACACCATCCGATTCCCAATGGACCACAAAATACACAATTCGTTTCATTTTATTATCGTCTCGAGTACTATTTTCGCGTTGGTTTGTGTTGCCCCGTTTGGGGTATAAAAAAAATATCGAATTATGTACTATGTATACATTGTGCACAGTGTAAAGATTTTACTTGAAAGTTTTTCAAGTATTCAAGCTATTGAAAAACAACCAGACCTCATTTGCCATTTGAGGAAATTTTTTTTTTTTTTTTTTGGCGAAGAGTTTTTGTAGATGATTGAGAGCACTTAGACAAGTATTTACATCACCTTTTCCGTTCAACAAGTGAATGTTTGAACATTGTTCACTGAACAAAAAGCAAAACAATGGACGATTTTTATTTTTTTTTTTTTTCAAACAATCAAAGGGACAAATGAAAGAAAATAAAAAAAATTAAACATTGATGGAATTCAAGTCCCGACATCGGGATCAATTTAATTTTTTTCCAGTACAATTGTTTTGTTGGATATAAATTTATTTAAAAGACGAAAAACCAAAAAGAAATAATAATATTAAATAATAAAACGAAAAATTCATAAAGATTTTTCAATAATTTTCCAGATGTTTAGCCTATTGTTTATCATGATTTAATTTTGTTTTTGTTTTTTTTTTTGCGATTTTTCTCCTTTAAATAGTTATAATCATCATTAAATGCATCAAAATATGGTAGGAATTGAATTGAATGGCATGTTAATTTGTGGATTCGCGATCAATTCCGATCGTTTTTGCCCTATTTTCCCATTGTATTTTTGTGAATGTATAATTTTTGTGTAGGGCAATACTTTTGTTTTTATGCCATTCGATTGCAAACGTTATTTGAGGGCAAATCTATAATTCATAAAAGCAAATATTCAAAGAATGAACTATGAACGACAAAAACCATTTGTTCGTCTATTTATTAATTTCATTTCTTTTTGCTCTATTTTCTGAGCTACGATTTTATTTAACGTAGATATTGTTATATACATGATGTGCCTAATGCTTAATCTAAACAATTTATTTTATTTATCAATTGACGCCACTACACACACACACTTCTTATTTCTTTTCATCCTTTAATCTTTAATTCCTATTTGTATTGGCAATGTAGGTCTGCATCGAAATTAAAGGAATCTTTGTTTGGTGCGTTCTCTACCCGTTGTATATTAAAACATTATGGTTTTTTATTTATGTGCGTATACATTTTCCATATCAGATTTTGATCAGATGCAATGAATGTCTTCTGTTTGGCATCACATTATGTATTTATTATCGACAACTTAAGCCATCGATAAATGCAAAACTGCACACAAAATAATCTTAATTGTGAATGCAAATGAAATTAAGTATTCGGTTTTTAAATGTATTGTGAATGCCATATGAAAAGAGAGAGAGAGAGAGAGAGAAAGAAGAAAAAAAACCCAACAAGGAACGCAATCTCTCATATGCGTCATTCAATTGACTTCTATTGGCAAAAATGATAATCGGTGATCGGTGATATGAATTCTTTGATTGTGATATGAAAATATAATCGTAAATTTAATTTGTTCGTGGTTATTATAATTTTTAGTGTGTTACTAATTTTAAGAAGTCGAATATTTCTTTCTTTTTTCTTTTTTTTGCTTTAATTTCATTCAGTCGTCAAGTAATTAATTGAAATTCATTATCACAATGACTGACTTCAATCTTTAATCGGTTTCAATTATTTATTATTATTATTGAAATAATTGTTTTTGCATTTTCCTTTTGAGAAAGTTTTGCAATTGTTTTTTTATTAGTAGTGATTAAGTAATTAAATATATGATTCATCAAAAAAAAAAAAAAAAAAAAAAACAACACGAGAAGAAAATAGATTCTATGTACAAAGTTCTTTTGACATTTTGGCAGAGCAGTGCTCGGAGAGCACACAAACAGAAATGAAAAAAATAATAATTAAGGACGCAAAATATAATTATTTATATTGAAATGATTAATCGCGAAAATGTGAACAGAAAAAAGAATAAGTTTAACAGATAATAAATTCTAAGTAAGATAAGCAATAGTTTGTCTCCTTGGTTCTAGTTTCCATTTGTTATTAATTTTTTCCTCCTCAATCATTTTATCCTTACTTAGTCGATATGTTAAGAGTTTGTTTTTTTCTCCTTTCTTCTCCTTTTTTTTCTATTTTTTTTTTTTTTTGCTATTTTCTAAAGCACACAAAATTCAGGAAATTTTCCCGTCCATGTGGATTCCATTCAATTCCATCGAATTGACGTGATGCTAATGCAAATTGAAATTTTTTTCTATTTCGATGTAATTTCGATTCGGTCTGGTACCGAAAACAGCAAATTCAGTTCTGGATGTTGTTATCGAAACGATGAGATTAAAATTGCCAATATAATAACTAATGTTACTAATAAACAAATTCCAATCAGAATTTTTTTCTGAAAATAAATTCAAATAAAGAGAAGAAAAGAAAAAAAAAACAAAAAATTCATAAATTACGAAAAAACATAATAAAAAAACAAAAAACAAAAAAATTTGAAATAAAAATATAATAAAAATCTGTTTATTATTGTTAGTATAGATAATTGTTCGTTTTTTGATTCGATATCGAGAGGTTTTGAGAAATATGCATTCAAAAAGTGACATTTGATTCGCGAAAAGTAAAACTTGACATTCTCTTCGGACATTTACCAGTTTTGCAGGACATTTTCAAATGTTTTGATGACAAAATGTTTGGAGTTTTAATTATTGTTAATTATAAATTATTGTTATTTAAATAAGCTGTAGCCTGTTTTCAAAATTTGAACCATATTTTTTTTTCGGACATGGAACATTTGTGTCTGTTTGCCCCTTGTATACAAATATATATATATATATTCGAATATCGATAAGAGCAAAAGAAAAAAGGCACATTTCCCTTTAATGAATTATTTAGTTGAATTAACAAATACAAAACAAATGGATACAAACGAAATGCATAAATCGCTGGCGATTGTTAAGTGCGAAAAATATCAATATTCTTTTTCGGCTAATATAAAATGATTGTAACTGAATACGGACGGATTATATAATACAATCAATTAGCATATTTTCTATTTCCCTCTGTTATTAATTATTTACAATTTTCGCAGACGGGCAAACACAAACAGACACACACACACACACACACACACACACACATAATATACATACATATATTCCTTGCATAAAATGGTCTATTCACTGGTTCGATGTGCACTTTTTCTTCCTGTTTATTTTTTTCTCGTGTAATTTTCCAGATATTTGGGCTCGTTGTCATTTCATTTATGTCATCAATTCATTCGATTTGGATGATTCCATGACAATCGCAAGTTAGGTATGATTAAGTGCAATTAGTGAGTTGGCAGATTATCTGTACTTTAATTATGACAATGTCCATGTAAAACCATTCTTCAATTATTGTCAAAATGCTTCATGGTCTATACCAAAATGGTTGGCAGTGTATTTGGGGTTTTTGGGTGGAATTGGCACTGAAAAGTTCTTCAACTCTTTTGGCATAGTTAAAAACAGATAGTCAAAATTAAATCTGAGTTATACGTTATACGTCATACGACGCCTGCACATGATGGACAAAATATTCTCTCTTTCTTTTTTTTTCTTTATGCAGCGATGACATGAAACAACAACGAAAGCAAGTCAAACGCCGATTTGGATTCAGACAATACATAGAGCATTCGCTTAGGATATTGGATGTGATGTCATGTACGTAGTACGTGTATGGATAATGTAGCCATTGCTGTGCATTATAACGTTATGGCTTATGCTGTGTTTCGTTTATCGTTTTGGAACATGTTACAAACAGAATGAAAACGTCGCTTGCGGGGCACACTTCTTGTACATGTATAAACTGGTATTAAATTAGCAACACTTTCGCAAAACAATGGATATTGAACCAGCAAAATAAAACACCTTTATAAATGCATATTTTATGCAATCGAATGCAAAGAACATAGACGGACAAACAAGAGGGACACGAACGGACTTCGTTTGAATAACGAAAACGAAAATGAAAAAGAAAAAAACTTTGGAATGAGAGTATACAAATGTTTTTTGAAGGATTTTCCTCATTCGCTCAACGATTGCCAAGTGGGTGATAACTGGAAAGAAAAACTCAACCGTTAAATAATAATAATATTACGATTTTTCCTTCGTTTTCTTCTGCTTGGCCACAAATTTGCTACATGCACATTTGGTAGTGTGAAAATAGTGCTCGTGACATCACACCGTGTCATCATTTTTCATGTAGGTGGTGTTTGGTTTCGTTCTGATTCACGTACCTTTTTTCATTTGCTCTTCCGCAACACAAACACACACACACACACACCTGGAATCGGTACATTGTTTGTATTGTTATGCAACAAATCAACAATTTCCATTGGATTCATATGGTTTTGTGTTGCATTGCATTTTATCCGGACAGCAAAAAAAAAAAAGTTGAAATATTTGTCCCGCCCGTCATCGCATCCCATTCATCCGTCAACATAATCACACAATCAAAACTGGAATACAAACAATGTTTGTTTGTACAATTTGATGGGTTTTATTTACCTGTTGTTCTGTAGTTTCAGATTCGCATTGTATTAATTATAATTTTTTTTCATTTTTTTTCATTTTTTAATTTTTTTTTTTGAATTATTTCAGTTCAATTTTTACTTTATTTTGTGCGTATACTTGTTTTTTCTCCATCTCTATTTTGTCATCTTTCTTCTTTTCGATCGAATTTTGTTTAGTTTTTTTTGTTTCTTTGTTTTCATCCGGTGTGTGTTTTCGCTTTTCAGCACACACAAAAAAGGGGGACTCGGTAATTCCTTGTTTTATGTTTTTAATGTCGGGAACGACGAACACCAAACCAACAAGTTTTTTATGCAAAAAAAACATTTGACTTTTCCGCGTGCCATCGCATACAAACATATAACAATAAACAATGGAATTTCTCAGAAAATGAATAAATGATGGGCTTTTGTGCAACATTCTATCGATTTTGAATGTGTGTGTGTGTGTGTGTGTGTGTGTGTGTGTGTATGTGTTTTAAATTTTTTTTTTCTAACTGTTTTCGCATCCCCTCAAAAATGTTTTGTTTTCCCTTCTAATTTAGACATATTCACACATTTATACAATACATACACACCAAAAACCATCGAAAATGGAATCTTTGGATTTCGAATTGGATTTTATGTGAATCATGTTATTGTGAAATCGGGTTCATCGGTGATCGTATCATCGGTTGTCATATTATTTTTGGATTTGGCTTTCAATTTCGATGACTTTATTCGAAAGATCTTCAATTTATTTAAAAGCCACTGACAATATGTCAATCGATATAAATATATTGATTTGTGTTATGCATGTAGGTGAATATGAACGCGCGCAACCGATATACAGAATGAATGGAAGAAAGAAAAAAAAAAAGAAATAAAAGAGAAGAGAAAAAAAAATAGAATCAGAACGAATAAATAAAATGTCAAACCATAAAAACAAAACGAACAGAAATAAAAATCACAGTATATTCCCCACCCACATCCGAACAATTCAAACGACACGAAATGAGAAAATGAAAAGAAGTAAATTATATATATGAAAAAAAAAAAAAAAAACAAGAAATACCCAAGCAAAACAATAATAATCGCAATTTCCATTTGATGAAACAAGACATAAAAACAATAAGTGCGATGTTTCGTGATTGAATTGCATTTTGTGCTTTTGAAGGTTTCAGTTTTGCCTTTCCCATGTCCATTTTCCATTTTATATTTTTTCCTTTTACATTTTGTAATAGTTTTGGGATTATTATACAGATTTGCTCACTGTTCATTCTCGCTTCAACATATCTTACATTATTTTACATTTTACATAAAACATATGAACGAAAATATAGAATATTAGGGAAAAGTGATGATAATTTATATTATTATTCTAGGATGATAATAAAAAAACACAACGAAGAACATAACATTTAAATGAAGTGTTTTGGTCACAACAAATAGATCCAAAGCCCCTAACAACAAAATCATATTATGGTGACCGCCGATTCAATTGGCCAATATGAATTGTTCAAATGGAAACCATTTTCGAAATCCATGAGAAATAACAGAAAATTCGGTTTACTTCATTAAACTAACGATTTGACATCGAAATCGATATGGTTATTGGCTCTTGTCCAAAAACAATAGAACACAGACGGTCAGATCAATGAAAAAAAAAGGAGGAAAAAAACCCAGAAAAATAAAATTCAAAAATGGTTAATATTTTAATTTTTGAAAATGGGAAGAACGAGTTTATCCTGTTGAATTTATTGTTCTCGTATTTGCCGTTCCATTTCGGAGAAAATATGTTTTTTTTTCAGCCATTCTTGCGAAAGAACCAACCACTTAATGAAAAAAAGTTTATTCGAACCAAAAGTGGATAGTTTTTTTTTCTTGGTATCAGATTTAATCGAAAAAAAACGAAAAAACCAAAAATCTCCATAAAATGTTCGCTCGAATGCCGGTTGATCATCAGCAAATAGACGGTGCGAATTCGTTTCAGCTCCATTGTTCAAGGTCAATGTATTTTTTATTTTT
>GL501544.1:835214-865383 GCA_000149185.1 Mayetiola destructor
GAGAGAGAGAGAGAGAAAGAGGGAGCCCAAAAAGGATTTCCAACAAATGTTATGCATGAGTCCGAGTGAATGGTACGAATCACAATTGTTTTATGGTCATTATTAGCATTTCCGAAAGCCGAAAATTTTCAAGTTGGTGATTCAGTTGATGATGAAGTGGGAAATTGATTTAATTGTGTGGTCCATTTTGTAGTGTCACAACAATTTTAGGCCCAATGTACCAAGTTAAATTTTGCAAGCATAATGTTGACATGAATGCATAACAATGATGATTTATCATCATCAGTGTGCAATTTAAATGCCAGAAACACATTTATTTCCATTCAGAATTTAAAGTGAGTAAGAGTTTGTATGTTCCGATGCAAGTTCCGATGAAAAATTGCCATCATTTAAGAACGACAGTTTTATTTGTCGATGTCAGTTTGAAATGCATCAGTATTTAGCAGAATATTTTGTTAGCACAACAACAAGAGAATGCAAAACGGAATTCGAACACAAAATGAATTAATAAAATGAACAAAAAGTTTTTCGGAAGGATTTTTGTTTTCGTTTTCGTTTTCATTTTTTTTTTTTTAAACACATTCCAAATGTTTTAGTATATTGACGAAGAACGCACATTATTCGTGTCAGTGAGATTATGGTTTGTTTTTTATTTAAACATTTATTTTATTTTATGGCCCGGACCGATTCAATTTTCGCATATATTTGCGCACATGAACGTTTAAAATTTGTTTCGTTTAATTTGCGCGACAATTATCCGATTAATGAATTCAGTTTTTTTTTTGTTGAAGCAAAAAAAAAAAAAAATTTGGGAGATTTTTTCAATAAAACAATAAATAGAAAACGAAAAAATTGTTTTTCGTTTTTTTCGCATGACAAAGTTGACAACAGTCAAATATTGATGACAAATTGATTAAAATCGATTATAAATTTATATTAAAAATAGTTATTAATTGTTTTTTTTTTGTTCATTTTGAAAATTTCATGCACATTCCAAAATTCCAGTAGGAGATAAAAATGGTCGAGCAGCGTTTGATGTTTAAAAAGTAACACCAAAAAGAAACGAAAACAAAAAAAAAACACCAGAAGGAAGGAACCAAAGTGTTGAGTATGTGAGTTTAACAAAATCGATTTTCAGTGAATATAATCATTTTCAAGTCATAAATATTCATGTGATGAGGTATTTTTAGAATAAATGTAAGTAAATACAAATATCAACAGGCCGAACACAACAATAAAACACGTTGTTTTTCGAACAGAACAATTGAGAGTTGTTTTTTTTTTTGCGAGGTGAATTTTGAATTTTGTTTTTTTTTTGTTTCGGTCCAAAATGTGTCGATATAAATGCGCATTTATAGCATGCATAGACAATTGGTTTGTTGTGTAAATTTTTGGGAATTAATGATGATAATTGAATGGGATTAAATAACAATACAACAGTACAGTTCGTTAGCATTACATAATAATGTGCAATACATTTCAATTATTCACACAAGTTATAACAGTAAACATGCGATTTTCAAACAAATATTCACCACAAATAAATAAAGATTATTATTACATATTTATAAACAGAAAATATGTTACCGGTTATTTTACCCGGACAACAATACAAAATGAGGAAAAACAATGGCATTTCATTTGAGGGGTTGGGGTTTTTTTTTTTGTATAATTATTTTAGTTTTTTTTTTTTTTTGTTTTTTTGCAGAAAGATCCCGTTATTTTCGGGAAATGAATTTCGAACATGAATGTTAAACGCCAATCAGATTATGAGAAGGAAAGAGAGGGGGGGAGGGTTGAGAAGGGAAACGGGATAACAAAACGAATCATAAGGGGAGCACAAAATCAATATGCAAATAATTGCATTGCATTGCATTTGTTTTCATTGTATTTAAAAATGGGTTTGAAACGGGATGAATCCAATTGATGAAATACAGGTTTTTCCAAATACAACAACGTACACAATTTCGAAAGAAAAATCATAAAAAAAAGAAAAAGAAAAGAAAAAAAAAACACACACAATTCAATTAGTAAGGTTTGCATAAATGTTTTACTCACCCGACGGGCTTTGCTCTGATATTTGAGCGCTTTTTTGGTATCTTGTGTTGCTGTTTGAACATAATCAACCGCATGTTCAACATGATATTCTATGCGATCAATCATTTCACCCTGGATATTTGATTTCAATTGCATATATGCATATAGTGGATAAAAGTTAATATTTTTTTTTGTTTTCTTTTCATTTTGGATAGGGGATTTTAAGCTCAATTTAAAATGAATAATTTACGGCATATTCTAAGTTGAAAATGAGTCGACTCGCATTGCCAGAGATTGCAATCCAATTGATTGCTAAAATTCAACTGGTAGATGGTAAATGATAATAAATGGCAACTGGTAACTGTTGAGTGGAATTTTTCATTGTTCGATATTTTCATTTTCAGTTCTGTTGAATACTTGACGCTTTAATGAACTTTCCACTTTTCAATTTGAATACAAATTGCCAGAGTGTATCGATACAACCGACCAATCTTTGCATGTCCTGTACGTCCCATTTTCAACTTGAATTCGATATCACAATGCGGTGCGGCGATTTTTCCAAAAAAATGCAATCAAGCGATAAAAAGGAATAGAAAAATGAAAACATTACCTGACTCTCGACCAACATTGCCATATCCATGAACATATCGTGCAATTCTCTTATCGAATTCTCCAATTTGATAATATCAGCATGTCGGGCTTCAATATCTGCAAGTGTTTGTTTGGCTTGATGTGTATCCATTATAATCTGAGAATGGATTTTCAAAACAATTTATAACTTTTTTCATCTTTCTCAATCGAAATGAATTGAATTATTGAATTGAATTGAATAGTTTTGGCTGGACACTTACGCCTTGTGTGAAAACAGCCGAATTGCCTTGTTCCAACATCTCTTCCAATTCATCATTTGTCGTCGTTCTGCCGGCTAAACAAATTTTATAACAAAACATGAGCAATGAATGAATGAATGATTGAAGTTTGGAATCCGAAATTTTTTTTCGTTTTTCAAAAATCAACTCACTGATTTCCAATTGACGCTGTATTCTGCCTTTGCATCGTTCTCTGTAATCAGTTTGAGTTCTATTGTACTCTGTCATCACCTCAACAAATTTTCTAGATAACGTTGAATGTTGTGTTCTTCTTATTCGTAGATCAGCACTTGATTTACTCGCTTGTTCTTCTTGTTCGATGTTCTGTTCGATACTTTTGAGTTTTGTACGAACTTTATTGGCAGTTTTCTTGATTTCGGCCATCAAATCTTCCAGCTCTTGTTTCGTTTCTGGATGTTAATATCCAAAAGTGATTTACGATAAGAAAGAAAAAAAAAAAGAAGAAAATTGTTAATGTCAAAATATCGATCGCTTTAATTTTTCAGAATTATTTCCAGGAATTTGTAGTCGACATCATCGGATCATTAATTGATATATAAAATTTGATTGCAATTGATGGTCACTTACTTTCATCTGATTGTGGTGCCGATAGAATGGCGCTGTGTTTTTTCTTAACTTCTTCAACATTTGCTTGTATTTTGTCTATCATTTCTCTTATCTCTTCCACTTCGTTGAAGAAGTCGTCCATGAAGCCATCACGCCCTTCGACGTTAACGGCAACATCATCCGGCCCAACATCATCTTCATCGCTTTGTGCCTGTTCGATGATACCGAAAAAAAAAGAAAAGAAAAACATAAATTATTGCAATTAAATTGTTCATAACGTAAATGATTTAATGATTCAATGGAATTGAATATTCGGAGAGATTAGACTGAGGGTTTTGACTATTCTATCGGTTAACAAATCTTTGAACTTTATCATTGTGATTCACGGTTCATTCGGTTGTGGAATGAAACGTATAAATATGTATGTTCAAACATTTAGCACACAATGTTGAATGTCTAATTAGAATCTATTCACAATTGAGTGTGTGTCTTCAAGTTGTTTCTTTTTTTTCAATGGGAACGCAATCAAAATAAATCATCGAATCGGTGCCACGTTTTTTACTGATATATATAATAAAAATCGCATTCTATCCATTCCATTCTTATGAGTTACTTCGTAAATGCCATTCTCATTTTAAACATCAAAAATTTTTATTTGTAAATATTTCAATACGGAAGTCAACTACATACTCGTAAACATAGTCATATTCGACGTTCGTCGTCCTATGTCTGTATTCGTCATTCCTTTCATTTCGATTATCAAACCATTTGACAATATGTTCTTTAAAAGGAAAAGTAACGTCGCATAAATTGTTCTTTTTTTTTCTTTTTGGTTCTTATCTTTGGATTGGAATGACGATGATGATGATGTTATTTGCATTGTGCTGGCTTCCAGATTAGAAAACTCAAATTTATTTGTCACGTTCGAATGACAAAAAAGCTCGATTAACTTCGGCCTGTTTCCTAATGGAACAACGAAAACAAAATGAAAATGGCAAAAAGTATCCAGTCAGAGTGGTAACGATATCCGTCGCTCAAAGCGAATTCAGTGCTAAGTTTTAATATTTGCATATTAGAAAACAGTTTTGTTCCCATTTCAAAATTTATCGTTTCCCTTATTGTGCTTGAATGAAAAGTCTGGAATATCATCTTCAATCCACTTACAATCTGCACATGACCATTTCTCATGAAAATGATTTTTCATTTGGTATTCGCTATGGGCGATAAGGGCCCGAACAAGACACAGAGTGTGTATTGATTATTTTTTTTTGTTATCGTTTCGAATCTCATAAATAAAAAATCTTCGATAGCGAATCGAATATTTCATTTTTGTTTGTTTTTTATTATTTTTCGTTTGTGTTCTGAATTCGATTCTCGTTCAATTCCACGGTAATTGGATTCAGTAACTGTGGCAGCGAATCAAAGCGCTTAAAGGTTATTTGAGACGAAATAACGAGTGCATTTAAGCTACGCAAATAAACACGTGATTCACAAATCAATCGCTTGAATGAAACCTTCAAAATAACAGCCCAATGAACTGGAATCCAGATCAACAGTCCAACGTGAGCAATATTATCAAAAGGATTGGATTTAGTGGCGGGCCGATGATCACCACGCAACTATATGAAAACAATAAGAAAAGTGATACAAAGATAACGACGATTCGCCCGACAATGCCGACAAATTCTTAGCTTCATTCAGTTTAACCAAAAGAAAAATGTTGATATAAATTATTTAGCCGATTTTTTTACTATAGACAATGTAGCGTCGTTGATTTTTTGCCACCACCACCATCATCCATCCATCCATCCCATTCCAATTCTCTCTTGTTTTATTGAAAATCAAACAGGCTAAAAATTATTTATTTTTTTTTCGAAACAATTAAACCACAGCAACGATTCTATGAGAATGATTTTGTTGTGGTTCTGCCATAGGACTCATACAATCGAGGCATATTGGTTAAAGGGGGGGGGAAATGCATGGCAGGAGCATAAAAAATGTTAATTTAGTGTTCTCGATTAGTAAATTGCACGCAATGTTTGTATGTACGTGATTTTATAGTATTTAGTGTGCCTTTATTTGTATATACTGACTATATGTCCCTGCCAACAGTTCTACCATACAGTAACCAAACAAACCAATCTATGAACAGAAAACATAGAATTTGCGTATGAATCATCAGCCATTATGAATAATCGTGTACGTGTATACAATACACAACGTCATCATAAAATATTTTATCATAAACAAACAAATATAAAAAAGCGATAACAATTTGTTTCTGTTTTTGGCGTTTTCGCGTATTCGCAAATTCGTTTTCAATGATGATTCATTCGATCATTCGATACGATAACCGATAACGAAAACTGATATAATTTGCAATTAATTTGGTTGTTGTTGTTGTTGTCTCAATCACTGTTTCAATTGCAATTGGAAACCGTTTGACTTTTGAAATTGATCGAATGCAATTGCCTTATATTCTGATTTGAAATTGAAAATGTATTTTCATTGAAAAAAAATGAATTCCAGCTCGAGTCAAGCTCAAGGGAAAAAAACCATTGAAAAATTAAGTAAAAATAAAATGTATTCCAAAACATTTCGAATCGATTGATTGCATTCGACATTTGGCAAGTGTGAGGAGTTGGATTCAAATAAAATTTCAATCTGTTTCCAGTTTTAATGTTTTGTTAATTCATGAAAAGAGAAGCTTGTATATGAGATATCTATTTTCCTTGCCATGCATTGTATCTCTCTCTCTCTCTCTATCTCTCTTCGTTTGCCACTTTCCTGCGATTATTATTATTATTTTTATCGATCATTAGCGATATACACATAAATGTTTTATATTTTGTGTGTTTTGCCCTCTTTTTTTCTGGGTTTCACTTGAGAGTGTTACATATATATGCAATGTGAATCGAAACATACAACTGAAACTAAAACCAGAATCCGTTCGAAGCCATACGAGCTGCATAACAGGCAACTTGACGCAAAAACATAAATGAATTTTTCAATTGATAGTAAGCCTTCTCCTGTATGATTATCAAACCAAAAAAAAAATTTGAATCCGGTGAAAAATGTATTTTGCGTAAAAATTTAGTGCTAGATTCATCCACCAGATCGTTCAAGTTTTCGGAAATTTTATCCGTACATGTTTATTACAAAAAAAAAAAAAGTAATAAAAATTTATTGAACAAGCACTGTATTTGCATTCATGTAAATGGTTTACGTTGCAAAAAATTATTTGAACAAATTGAAAAGCGAACGAATGAAGAATGGTTTACGTTGCAAAAAATTATTTGAACAAATTGAAAAGCGAACGAATGAAGAATAAGGAAGAGAGAGAGAGAGAGAGAGAGAGAGAGAAAGAGAGAGAAAGAGAGAAAATGAATGAGTGTGAGTAACTAGAACACATTGGCGGCTCGAGTATTTCACACAATGAAAATGGTCAGAGTGTTTTCCAATGAAAATCTCAAGTAGGCTTTTGACCTGATGAGAAAAATTGAAATGAAGAGTTTTCCATTAATAGAATTATTGGAATTTGGAATTCATATTTACACGCATTTTGTTCTTTCTATATTATTATTATTTTTTTTTTGATATTGATTTTTTTAGGAGTAGGCCATTTTTTGAAATGATTTTATTATTATAATAACAACAATTGTTAACAATAATAATAATAATGTGTGAAACGAATGAATAGTGTTTTGGCACATTTTTTACCCACAAATAGTAGTCGATCCTTTTTTTAAGCCATTTGAAATTTCATTTCATTCTTTTCAATGAAAATGGTCTCATTTGTTGTTGTTTTCTTTTCTTCAAGGAAAACGAAGAGGAACAGTGTGATTTTATTTCGGCTGACAGTGTCACACATACACACCGTGTACATTGTCTAAAAGAAAAACCATCTAATCGAATCGACACAACGAATATCGAAATAAAAGCAACAAAAACTTGCAAAAGAGCAAAAGAGCCATAATCATAATATACTCAAATGTATGCACGGCAAATTGAATGGCTTGAATGACTTCTTTTTACCATTTTGCCTTTTTCGAGGCGAAATGAAAGGCAAAGCTGAATGAACGAACGGAAAAAAAATGGAAAAAATGTTATGAATTATACTCTCTTTGGCTCCGGTTTCAAAAGAACCAAACGATTTCAGCTATTTAACTGGCGTCGCCATTAAATATTTATTCAATCCTTGTTCTGCATTCCATTCTGTCTCTTCTCGCATTACCGTCATTTCCTTTGCCACCCTTATTTTCTTCAATAGCAACAAAAGAAGAAAAAAAAATTCCTTTTTTCGTTCATTCCGTTTATGCACGACGGTGGTGCATTCAAAATATCGACATGATAACGATGTTCTCAATTGAGAATTAATGATACTTTGGCGTCATCGTTGTCACACCAACGTGGTAAGATGGGAAATATGCGGGAAGAGGGAGGAAGGGGACTGTTTAATGAATGAAAATGTATGGAAAATCATTTTTAAATTACAAAATAAATATGAATCTTGGATACTGAATATGCATTGTGTGTCACTTATTATTCCGGTGAAATGGTTCGCCTGTATTATACGTACATGTACAACAACCATGGACAACATAAAATTTTGCCCGAAAAAAAGAAAAAAAAAAAGAAGAGAAAAACACATAGCCAAAAAGAAAATGGAAATTGTGTGACGTGACATTAGGAATGAGAGGATGAAAGTTGACATTGAATGCAAATGAAAATTGTTCGGATGGTTTGGAAAAAGCACAATCGACACCAAATTCAAACAATGACCTCAACATGAAATGAACAAATAAAAATAAAGAAGAATTACAATTATAATGGAATCTATTCAAATGTGGTTGTGTGAACCACTGTAAGCATCAAACTTATTAGAAAAATGAAATGAATTATGAGACTTGAGTAGGAGGGGTTGGGAAGCATCATTGGTTGGCAACCGCCAACACTTTCTGTTGTTCATCCATTTATACATACAGCATACATTGTACATTCTCAATTCTCATGTATCTTTTATACATCCATATCCAGTGTATGTAGGATGCATGAAAAGCTTTTTGAAGCGTTACCAATCTATAATATCTCATATTATTGACAATGCTCAATGTGCTGCAAAGCACATGCACAGTGAACGCATATATGAGGTACGACAGAGAGAGAGAGAGAGAAAGGAGGGAGAGAGAGAGAGAGAGACACACACAGAGTGAAGTAAATTATTAGAGATATGAAAACGCTCAACAGCTCTAACCGTTTTATTGGTTAATTGAATGAGAATGGACGATTACTTGTTAATGATATTTGACATGGACCATTGCCAAATTATTTCGTAATAATAATATTTTGTCCGTTCTCTTTCGGTGGCATCTATGCCGTCCTTTTGCTATTCATAATCTATTCTTTATGTCCATCTTGTCGTCTCTCGTTCAGGCCATTTTCTAAAGGTAAGCTAATTAAAAATTACACTTTAACGAACAATGGCCAAAAAGTTGCAATTAGTTTGAATTTGATTTCCGACACACTGGACGTTCCTACATTCCTATTGCTCTGTACCATTCAAATGGACATCATCGTTCAAATAACCATGTTGTTTTGGTTTTTTTGTTTCTCTTTATTTTTTTTTGTCTCTACAAATTTTCACATTCCATATCATGTCCATCCATTCAACAAAATTAATTTAATTTGAGCTTTTGTATTTTGTTCAATGTTCTAGTGTTTTGGACGGAATTCCATTCAAGGCATTCGGTTAGATGGAAAAATCAACAATGATTTGCAAAGGCCAATTTTTGTGGGCAACTTTTTCATTTGTTTTTCCATTGAAATGTCGTTTCCAATGCAGGAAAATGAAATGTTGCAAAAAAAAATAAATAGTACAAGTGAAACAGAAAGAAAAACGTACGAATTTAGTTTTGCTGGTGTTGAATGCACCTTTGCACGGATGAAGCAAAAAAAAAAACGGAGCACACAATTTCCATTCTCGAATCCTTTCTTTTTCTTTTGACATGCACAATTTTGCCATTGAGGAAAATGAAATTTTCCAAAAGGAACGCATTGGATTCTGTTTTGGAATTTGATTGAATATAAATAAAATGAAACCTTGTAAATCAATGACCTTCAACCGCTCTATTTTCATTGGCATTTATGAACGTACGTGAGAATAAAATCTGAATTATTTGCCGCTTTCCTTTGAAATTCGGTTTAAATTTCTTGTTTTGGCTGTAGATTTGAAACTTTGCATCATTTAATTGCCATGTTGAACCTTAATTAACATCATCTTAATGGGATGTACAAATTAGATAAAGGCAATCTCATCTCTTCATTTAATACATTTTAATTTGTAATTTGTGAAAATTGCTACTTGTTTGTACGTAACTTTTTAACTCTCAAAATAAATGGATTCTAATTTTATGAACAAAATTAATCATATTCGATGGCCATTCAAAGAAGTCAGGCCAAATTGAAGATGTTTGTTGTCGTTTGTCACGTTTGTCACGATGCTGATGACGTGATGATGAATTTTAAGCCTACAATTTTTTGTTTTTTTGTTTTTGTAAAAATATTCCATTAAAGTGGACACCGTCATCACGTTCATCATTTGGTTCTTCTTCTTTTTTTTCTTTTTTTTTTCGTTCTTTCAGATCGCCTTCATTTCGCAATTTGGAATTCAATTTATTGTTTCATTTTTATTTTGGTTTAGTTGATGTAAAAATGTTTCCATAAAATAATTTCGATTTCAGTGCATAGCATAGATACGGGTGGGGTCTTTGTACACCATTGACTAGGTTATGTACTTTTGGAAAAAGTTTTTTTTATTGTTGTGCATATTATCTTGTAATTACTGTCACGACCATCGTAATATGATAGCCCAATAGCTTTTCGCTTCGAGACCTTAGACAAATGACGAGCAATGAAACAATCACTGAAATTCATTTTTTTTTTTTCTATTTCACATGATGGTAATGTGTATGCCCTCAACACTTCTGTACAATTACAAACCAATATATAAATTAAGCAAAAAATTCTGAATAAGAATAGAATGAAGATTTCATCAACAATCACCAAAAATGTCGCCACTTTCTTTCGTTAGTAAAGTAGCAAAAAGAAAAGATAAACCATAAACCATGACATATCTCTTATCATAAAAAACAAAAGCAAGAAGAAGAAAAAAACGCAACAAATTGATGAACAAAAGCAAAAACCAAATACCGATAAAAATATGTGACTGAAATTGGAAAGAATATTTTGAATTTATAGCATAGTTTTTGCGGTACGCACTCGTAATATTCACACAAATGTGAATTGTGTGACTGTGTATATGAGACTGAATATGGATTGGTATCTACAGCAATTTTAGCGAAATTACTCTCTGTTTTCATTGCCGTTTTGAAATTCATTTGCATAATTTCATTTCAGATCAGAATGTACAACTATATTAAGCATATTTTTGTCGAATTTGAAATTATTCTCATTAATTTGCTTTTCGTTCGGCCAACGAAAATGTCATTCATTTAATCGCATTTTCTCATTTTCTCGATTTGCAGATAAAACGAATGCATTCGTTTGGTGTGTTAGCATTTTGGTTTGACAGTTTTTAACAGATATTTTTTTACATCCCACATATACATGCATATACAGTGCTGTATGCTGTATATAGAACATTCACGATACATATACACGATGCATATATCATTCATTATTCATCCAAAAAGTATGCAATCAAATAACTGTGTACACGATGAATGGGTATGACTTTTAGCTTTTCGCTCGTCGCATTACACATGTTGACCAAAGAGCAACAAAAACCAAAAAAAAAAAAATAAGTGGCCGCGAACGAGACATGAATAAATGCAAAAGAAAATAATGTAAAACAATAATTTCGTTCGAACGGTCATTTTTTTTTTTTTTCGGTGGCTGTCGGTGACCGTTCGAGAAATGCAAATTTCAAACCGAAAAAAAAAAAAAATTGAAAATAATCAAACCGAACGAAGACACATCAACCGAACAAAAAAAAGAGCGGACTACAAAAGAATGGCATAAATGGTGTTTAAAGTCTGAAGTATGATGTATAAAGTGTGGAAAATGTTTAAGTATTTTCGTTACAAATATGATACTCATCTATTTTCATTCTCTGTTTCTGTTTGTAATGTGTGGTAATATTATATATCATTATACAGAGAGAGAGAGAAAAAAAAATAATTTATTTTATTGTATTGTATGTGAATATTATCGATGAATGGCAGACACTTGGCCACATTTATCATCATACTATACTATATTCCATGCGGTGCTATTTATGAATTTGCAAAAGTATTTTATATTTCAAAAAATATTATTATTATTATTTTTTGCCACAAATGAACTGTGTGCATGGAACATGTACGACATCTAATTCTCATCCGTTCGGATCAAAAAAAAACAAAATACATCGAAAAAAAAGCGTACCACACATCAGAACGAAATGGAGAACAGAACAACGACAAAACCGAACGAAAGCAAAAAAAAAAAAACACCACCAAACACACCAAATACGAACGAATGAACAAATTTTTGCGAATGCTCAATACCCCGTGAGTATGATTCATTACGATTTGATTTGTTGCATATGATTCAAAGGCCGATAATCGAGAGGCCAATAAATTTAAAGAAAAAAAAAATTCTTCTCTCTATTTGTTTAGTCTATTCTTGATTATGATTTAACTTAATCTAATACGTTGGATGTCGTTTTTTTTTTTTTTTTGAGTGTGCAAACACACCCAACACAATAGCAATTCAGTTTGTTATATTGTTGTTAATTTTGGCAAATGATTGGTCCGGTCCCAAAAAAGGAAAGAGAAATCTGACGCAAAATTATGCATTTTTAATGGTTGGATTAGCAGTAACGTACGCGCAGACGTCAAACGGATCCCAGCGCAAAATTTTTTAAGAAAGAGAACACCAGAAAAAGTTGTAGAAGAAGAAGAAGAAGAAGAAGAAGAAGAAGAAGTAGAAGTAGAAGAAGAAGGAGAAAAAATGAATTCACATACACAAAAAGTAAAAAAAAAAACAGTTGGACAAAATAAATGGAATTGAGCACACAACAATGCTACTAAAATTGAATGCATGTATGTCTTGGGTCGATAGTGATGCGTTCACACCCAATACCACCGTGTACGGCAATTTCGATTAACAATGACGGATACAAATGTACACGCATAAAAATTCAGTTTCATTAAATGAATTTTTTTTTCGTTTTGGCATTTAAAATGGTATTTCACCAATTAATGCATTCATTCGGATTCGTTCAAATGACACATCCAATTCCCAAGACTTTTTTATGGAAAGAAATAGATAGGAAAAAAAATCTAGAAAAATCTTTTGAATTCGTGAAATAGTCAACGTTCCCCACAAAATATGAATCATGTTCAAATGTATGACGATGTAAACGTAATCAATTTGACAGTTGTTTCAACATTACATTGCATATGTATTGTATTAAATCCCCTTCATACATGCACAAAAGTGCCGAAACACAAACAAATTCATGTCTCAAATTCACTATAATGTGTGTGTGTGTATGCGAAAAACATATACGCCATCATACTTCAACTTCTTGATTGATCGAATGAAAATAACACAACTAATACATTTCACAAGTGAACATTAATATAACGCGCGCGCCATTGTTAACCAAAACGACAGAAACGGCATTTTAATTTTATCGTGTATTTTTATCGTCATCGATTGAGAAATTTTCATAAAAATCAGGTAAATAAATCCATTTAATCATAACATTTCGATATATGGTGTTATTTTTGCAAAAAATCCAAATTAAATGGGACATTTTGTTAAAATATCGTTTACGTATGACGATGAAATTCCCTTGTAGCTTCGATAAAAGAGCGCCATTTCATATAATATACGCTGTCCTGAATAGGAATGTTTTAATCATTTGATTTACAGTTTATACGAAACCGAATCGGTATAGACGCTTCAATTCAATTTGTTTGAAATTTTTTTCCATTTTAAAATCTTTTCCGCTCATTTTCGGTTGAAAAAAAGAAAAAAAGTTCGGGAATTTATTATTTTGCCGGAATTAAAGTAGGTTTTTGTTGTGGATTTGATTTGAAGTTGAATTGTTTGTTTGATCGAAATTTCGTTGCGGTGATTGAGAGAGTGACAAGTAAGAGATAAATCTATTAAAAGGAACAATTTTTTTTTTCGTTGTTGTTGTTGTTTGATTGCGATTCAGCGTGATAAAAAAGAATGTTGAATGATTCGTTTACGAATTAGATGAGAAGAGTTTAAATTTAATTTTCCTGGAAATTGATATGAACGATGACTCAAACTCTATTAATTGTAAAATAGCATTCAAAGAGAATGAATTATTTTCTCGATTAATTCGAATCAAATAGGCATTTCTGACGTCATATACAATTTAAAAATGTCTAACCTCATCGCATCGCATCGTATCGCATCACTCGGCTGATACATGACACATTTTTCAAACATTCCTACACTCTTCAATACCATTACAAATGCAAAACGAAAAGAAAAAAATAAAAGAAAATAATAATTGAGAAGTAGCCGAAAAATTGACAAGCAAAACGTAGATACATGTACAATGTATATGTACGAAAATTGTCATTAATTGTGTGCTATTAAAGACGTCTTTGGTTTATTTTTTTTTGCGGTCACTCGAAAAGTTTAATCAGGGTAAAAATGTTCCGTCGTCAATAATGAATGAATGAATGAATGAATGGACAGTGTGATTTTTGAATAATATCGATTGTTTATAATTATAATTGTCTCCTTGATTTGATCGGTGTGCAATTGAGACAACAGTGTGTGTGTGTGTGTGTGTGTGTTGTTTTTTTTTGTGCACATCAAAAATGCAAACTTAATGAAATTACCGATGTTTTTCAATTGCAAATGGTTTTTCTGGTGTACAATTGATTCTAATATTTTCTGTGTGTCTTTCATTTCAGATTTGATTTTGAAGCATTTTACTTTCTACAGTAATACAGCAAATTAAAAAAAAAAACAACAAAAAAAGTGCTAATTAAAATGGCTGCTGAACAAGATATACCAACATTTAAATGCGTTCTTGTCGGTGACGGTGGTACTGGAAAAACAACATTTGTTAAACGCCACATGACTGGTGAATTCGAAAAACGTTATGTAGCCACACTTGGTGTTGAAGTCCATCCGCTCGTTTTTCATACAAATCGTGGACCAATCCGTTTCAATGTCTGGGATACCGGTATGTGAATTCACTGAACAGTGATATCATCATTGTTGAATGAATCGAAAATAATTTTGTGTCTGTCTGTTCCCTGGTTTTTTCTCTTTTTTATTTTCATTTTCTAATTTTCTAATTTTCAGCCGGACAGGAAAAATTCGGTGGTCTTCGTGATGGTTATTATATCCAAGGTCAATGCGCTGTTATTATGTTCGATGTAACATCACGTGTTACATACAAAAATGTACCAAATTGGCATCGAGATTTGGTTCGTGTTTGCGAAAATATCCCAATTGTATTATGCGGTAACAAAGTTGACATCAAGGATCGAAAAGTGAAAGCCAAGAGCATTGTTTTTCACAGAAAGAAGAATCTTCAGGTAATTTTTGCAATATTTTCATCATACACATTCACAAAATAAATTTGACTATTTTCCATTTAAATTTGTTTTTCCAAAAAAACAGTACTACGACATCTCAGCCAAATCAAATTATAACTTTGAAAAACCTTTCTTGTGGTTGGCCCGTAAATTGGTTGGCGATCCAAATTTAGAATTTGTTGCTATGCCAGCACTTTTACCACCAGAAGTCAAAATGGACAAAGAATGGCAATTGCAAATCGAAAAAGATTTACAAGAAGCCCAAGAAACCGCTCTACCAGAAGAGGATGAAGACTTGTAAACAACAACATTGTTTTGTTTTGGTTTTTTTTTTGCCGTTTACATCGTTGATGCGTGCATACTGGATTCGCATTCGGCTTAAATACCGAAAGAAAAAATAAATAATAATAATAACCAATAAAAAAAAAACAATGCAGAAAGAAAAAAAAACCAAGAAAAACAAAATAAAACCAATCAACACAAAAATCAACACCATCAATTTAAACATTAAGCAAACAAACAGATTTAATGAATGCAAAAGTGTGAATGAAACATTAAAAACTAAACAAATGAGCACTACAATTCCGAAATAAAGAAATTGAGGCGAAATCCATTTTTTGTAATTCGCATTCGCAAAGAAGAAAAAAAAGAAGAAAAAAAGAAAAGAAAACAAAAATCTTTTTCTAGAAATTAAAAATAAATTTTCTTTCATTGGAAATCCTGATTCTGGTTTTAGAAATGAAATTTCAGATCGTGATTTTACATCAAAATACAAACGATTCAATTTTATTTGAATTTTTTTTTTTTCGGTTTGCAATTGAGTCTAATCATTTCCGAATTAGACAATTGAGCTTGACACTCAATCACTGATTCATATTTTTTTTAAGATTCTGTTTTGTTTTCAATTCATTTTTAAAATAATAAAAAGTTCGAAAAAACCAACAAAATAATTGCAAAATCTTTTATTCAAGGTAAATGTTTAAAACTACAATTCTCATCGCTAAATGGACAACCATCTGGATGATTATTTAAAAACCAACAAGGTTTTTGTTTAAATTGAATTTTTCCAATTTTTGATTTGTCGTTGTTTTTCAATTCAAGTTGTCGTTTTTTATCCGCCCATTTCATTGGTACTCGAATCTCAACCGCTCCACCGATCACACTAAATATGTGACCATTATTTTTTAGCAAAGTTTGTAGACCTCCGCATTCCGATTTAAGGGCTTTTAATTTTTCATTGGAAATTTTTTTGACCAAATCAACTAATGCTATTTTACCGCCAACATTCCAAATTGGCATACAAAACTCCGATAAAAATCGTTTTTTGCTTATCAATTCATGAAAAACGATTTCAATGATTTCATTTACAATGGTTCGGTCAATTTTTGTACAATTTTGTACTTTTTCAATATCCGAACGAGGTATAAAATCATTATTCCATGCATTCGATTCATTGGCTGGAATTTGATTGCCCGATTTGCAATTTATGTATTGTTGAATTTGTTGACAATGTTCGATTTGTAAATTGATTGGATACGTTCGGCCGTTACCAATCAAGCAAATACGTTTTGTACTCGGTATTTTGAGCCGATCAATTTTTGTCTTAAAACCACAAACATTACTTATTTCTTTGGCATATTGAAGAAAATCCATATATTGACTTGTGTCACTGTTTCGACGTTGATATTTTTTTCCATTGAATTCATAGGCACAACAAGGTAATAAAAAATAATTCGATTCATATGAGCTACGTGCTGATAAAACTGGAATCCATGGTGACAATTCATCGGAATGATTACCAATTAACCAATCAACATCCGGAAATAGTGAACAATTGGATGGAACGATTGCAGTTGCTTTTAAAATGGTCGTTTTTGGATACAAATCCCATATGCCACGTTTACGTAAATCAATACCGTATCCGTGATGACCTTCGCTTGATAAAATATATACAAGTAGTCCATTGCCACAGCCTAAATCAGCAAACGATTGCAGTCGTTTCAATTGTCGCTCTTGACGTTCCAGCCGCCAAAGCAATAATAAATATGTTGCTATTGCAACATCTTCGTACACAAACTTTGATGGATCCGTTTGCTCTGGCCATATCTGCAATGCATGTAATTCCATTAACATATTGGTTTTTAATGAAAATATTTGACAAAAGTGCACTCACCTTTACCATATGCTCACCATACTTGACTTTCAATTCATTGTACAATTTGATATAATCTTCTAGATTAATTTGGGACAAAGATTCAATATTTTCGAATTCGCATTTTGCGTGCAGATCCTTTTCGATCAATGAGGTCATCCATTTCGTAAGTTTTGGCAGAAAACAATGATTTATCCAACCGCAATGCCGAGCAAAATGCTCATTGGATTCAGTTGAATGATTTAGAATAGTTGCCGTTAGTTTTGATTCATTTGTTTGCGTGATAAGTTCCAGGTAAAATAATTTCTGTAGACTTGTTGTTTCGGTTCCATTTATGGTTAAAAAGGCAGCTTGATGGTGCGAATAATCTAAAAATATGAATTACATTACTAATAAGTATGGAGTATGGAGAGAAGTTCATTTCAAATGTTCTTTTTTTTTACCCAAAATAATTAATTCATACGTAAATTGATCACTTTTCAAATTTCTCGGCAACAATTTACTTATGACAAAATACAAATTCGGATCGCCATCTGGAACACAAAAATCTTTTTCAGCGATTTCAATTAGCTCCACATCATACTGTAGAGCGATCAAAATCTTCTTTACCGTTCCGAAATCAACTGGTTCGTAACAATTTTCCCTCAAATGCGATGCAATGCGTTTGAAAAGATTTGCATTTGTGTTAATGTCTGGCCTTGATAATTGGAAAATATTTTGAATTTCAGCACCGGCCAATTTTCGAGAAATTGTATGTGGTTTAATGAAACTCAATTTAATGGCCCTCCAAAAATTCCGTCCATTTTCAATGGGCACAGATTCAATCAAATGTAAACGTAAATTCTGTGCCATTTTTTACATTTTACAAACAATGTGTGTTGAACGACGTGTGCGTTTTATGTGTCGATGACGTTTGAAGGGTATTTTTTTTTGACAATTCAATATTGTAGTGCTAAGTTGGCGAACAGAAGCGGTGTTTTGTTTATTTTTTTTATCGTTGAAATTGGTGTCGAAAATTTGGAAATGGAATCAAACGGGAATGGTGAGGATGAAATGTGAATAATGATCGAAGAAAGTGTTTGTTTGCCGCAAAAAAAGGACTACAAAAACCATACAGATGTGAAAGATAAATCGTTTAACAGACGATATCGTTGTTGTCATACATGAACATAACCTAATTGTTATTGTGTTTTGTTTATTTTAATATTTTTTTTGTTTTGTTTCACAGAACCGCCAACGAAACGACTAAAAGAGTCCGCCAACGAAAATGGTATGCAAATTTATCCTTCTCATCAAAAATACACTTCCATTCTTGGATTCTAATTTCAATGAAATATTTCACAGAAACTGAATTGGCACCGGTAAAAATCAATCCAAGATCTCGACAATGCCCATATTTGGATACAATCAATCGAAATTTGTTGGATTTTGATTTTGAGAAACTGTGTTCAGTTTCATTGACTCGCATCAATGTGTATGCCTGTTTGATTTGCGGAAAATATTTCCAAGGCCGTGGAACAAATACACATGCGTATACACATTCGGTGGCCGATTCGCATCATGTCTTTTTGAATTTGTACAATTTGAAATTTTATTGTTTGCCAGATAATTATGAAATTATCGATTCGTCATTGAATGACATCAAATATCTATTAAATCCAACATTCAACAATGAAACCATTCATCAATTGGACAGTGCCGATGTAAAACCATCTCGAACCATTGATGGAACATTGTATTCACCGGGCATTGTTGGCCTAAATAACATTAAATTCAATGATTATTGTAATGTGGTGTTGCAATCGTTGACACATGTTACACCATTACGAAATTATTTCCTGAAAGAAGAAAATTATAAAAATATTAAGCGACCACCGGGCGATTCGATATTTAATTTGGTCCAACGATTCGGTGAATTGATGCGCAAAATTTGGAATCCACGAAACTTTAAGGCACACGTTTCACCGCATGAAATGTTACAGGCGGTCGTACTATGGAGTAATAAACAATTTCAAATTACACAACAAGGCGATCCAATTGATTTTTTATCATGGTTTTTACATACCATTCATCGAGCGCTGCGAGGAAATAAGAATCCAGAATCATCAATTATAAATAAAGCATTTTTGGGCAAAATGAATGTTTACACCCGGAAAATTCCATCAACCGATTTGGATGAAATGCAAAAAACATTACTTTTGGCCACCGAAGAATATCAAGAGAAGGTCGAATCGACAAATTTTCTTTATTTGACGTGTGATTTGCCGGCACCACCGTTATTTATCGATGAATTTCGTAAAAATATCATTCCGCAAGTGCATTTGAATCAGTTGTTGGCTAAATTTGATGGTGTCACCGAAAAAGAATATAAAACATACAAAGATAGTTTTATGAAACGATTCGAAATAACACATTTGCCACCGTTCATCATTTTATATATCAAACGTTTTACGAAAAATACATTCTTTTTGGAGAAAAATCCGACTATTGTGAATTTTCAAATTAAGTGAGTTTCATGCCATTAATGCGATTTTAAGCATTTTATATTTGAAATTTGATTTAAATTCCATATTTATCGGATATTTTTTTATTTTTTTTTGCGCACAGGAACATGGACTTTGGTGACATTCTAACGGAAGCAAATCGAGCCAAGCATAAACATACCCGTTACAATTTAATTGCAAATGTTGTTCATGATGGTGAGCCAAACAAAGGAACATATCGTGTTCATATACTTCAAAAGTCAACCGGACAATGGTACGAAATGCAAGATTTGCATGTAACCGATATTTTACCACAGATGATCACACTCACCGAAGCCTACATTCAAATTTATGAATTACAAACTGGAAATTTATAAAATCGAAACGATCCATTCGATTCATCAATTTTTTGATCTTTGATTTTGTGACATTTCAGTGTGAATGCGATGTGAAAACAAAATTAAATTAAAGAAAAAAATATCATTTTTTTTTGGTTTGAATTTTGAACATTTTTAATTTTTTTATTTTCGTTTAATGGGTCTGCAGGCCAGCATATAAACGGGAAACAGTCCCGGAATAAAATTACCCTGTTTGTTTATCTTAATAATACGTAAGCCAACTAAATCTAAAATTTTTTTTATGATTCGAAGTGAACGTGTTACCGATGAGTCTACCGAATCGATGGTGAAATCATCGTTTGGTGCACAATTCTCTTTTATTATAAGACATCCGTTTGGTTTTAAGCTGGAAATGCATCGTCTAAAAAAGTTTGCTAGATCTTCATCGGTTAAGTGGCCTAAAACCCATTGACACCAAATGACATCATAGCTGGCAGTGGCTGGCTGAAATGTTTGTAAACCTACATTGAAAATTTCACCAATTTTCGAATGTAATTTCCCGTCAATGCTTAAATATTGTTTCGATTTGCTGACAAAATTTGCATCCTGTTCAACCAAATCAATGCTCTCAAAGTATTTCATGAGGAGATTTTTTGTGACACGGCCAATTCCTGCACCACAGTCAACTGACCTCTGTTTTCCTGGAGATGGTTTCATTTTGAATAATTCACATAAAAAACGAGATGATCCTTGAATATCTGCTGGATCTACGACCGATAGCCCACCAAGCATTCCATCAATTGTTGGTGCAATTTCGGACCAATATTTTTGGGCATTTTTATAAAAGTTCGGTGATTTGAAGAATTCATCCGCTGATATAGGCGGTCCGTCAGCACTCGAATCATCTGTGGACTCGTGTTCGATACTTTGAATTTCTGTAATTTCCATGTGAAAATGATTGTTTATAGCTCAAAGTCCAACAATTCACTGAATTGACATGTGTCAATCACAAACACATGATTTTTTATTTTTTGACATTAATTTGATATTTTGAATCGGTATTGAGCATTTTCAAACTGGTGCCAAATGTGAAAGATGAGAACCGATTACACAGGCAATCATAGAACCAACAATGTCTAACCTAATCTATCAGGCAAGGAACCAGGAAAATTGACTTAAATAGAAAAATTTGAAGGAAAAAAAAACAAAATGAAACGTCGGCATTCACTCAAATGACCCATAGATGTCACCACTGGATTGTGTTGAAAAAAATTTTACTTCTAAAAAGTCTAAAATGCTTCAATACACAATAAACAACAATAATAACATTTCATAATAAAAAGAATCTACATCAATTAGCATAATCAATAGGTGGAAGAAAGCGTGATAATAGAGCGAATAGTCGAACCATGAAAATAGCCATGTTGACGTTTTATTTATTCAATTGGTATTTGGTGTTCGGTCGACGTTGCATGCCGATTTTTCGTGCACTATTTTGATTTGAACAATTATTGTTGTTCATTTATTTATTAGTAATTTTAAGGGATTTTTCCCCTCCCACTCAGATGGAATAAAAAAAACACCAACGAAAATTTACAATTTTAAACATCAAGTGAAACTGTTTAATGCCCTAAGAATCTGAAAAGCAATGTTTAAAAGAACTCTGTGAACAGCAACAATCATTTTAACGAAAGATGAAATTCAGAGATAAATTTAAGTGTTTGATTTACACAGTTTGTGTTCTCTATATTCTATCGCCGATTCAAGTGTTGGCCGAAGGTAATTTTTTGCAGAAATAAATTTTCAATTTCTCGAAATTTTAATTGAAGCGGACATTTATTTCTCCAGATGCACAAGAATGGACGGGTAAATGGTTCCCAAAGAGACCCGATAACACTCTGTCAATATTGGACCCAAACATGGTCGGTGACGATATTACCAGCAGCAATATGATACGAACAAATCGTATTAAAACCATGGGAATTTCCGATCCGGATTGCGATGATGCAGAGGTAATTTTTAAGTGGTTTTAATTTTTCTCTTTTTCTGCATTGAATAAATAAATTAAATTGCATCACAATTCCAGACAAATTTAGCAATAGACTATGACCCAAAAAATATTTCACATCACATCCGATATATTTGTTTAGAGAATCGTTCGAATTTTAATCCAAATGCATCAAACGAACCATATCTACGGGAATATGATATTCCATCTGAGTATTCAGTGAGTTTGATTCTTGAAATATATTAAAAAGAAAACAAAAAAAAAAATTTCCATTCAGAATAAGAATAAATAATTATGTTACCGTTTCATTGAATAGGCGCTGCATCGATGCATGAACGAGAGCATTGAATACGATTATAATATACCGACATTGTAAGTCGATTTTTTACCCTTTCAGAATAAATTCTATTAATATAACATAATAAAAATTAATTGTTTTTGTTTCCATTTCAGCGGATCGCATCGTCCATTATGGCTCAAATACGGTGAATATGATTATGCACCACCACAACGTTGGGTACATAATTTAGAGCATGGTGCAATTGTAGCAATTTATCATCCATGTGTAAATAAGCGTCAATTAGACAATTTTCGTAAATTGATAAAACAATGTTTGTATCGTCATGTGATAACGCCATACGAAAAACTAACACCAGATCGTCCATTTGCATTGGTTGCATGGGGAAAAAGTTTAGAAATGTCATATGTTGATGTTGAAATAGTCGTGGCATTTATTCGTATGGCTGCCTTAAAAGCACCAGAAAGAATCAGCAAAAATGGACAATACAGTGCCGGAATTATTGATTCGGCCAAAATAGCCTCAACCGATGATCAAAATCTATGCCCATTCATGTAATAACTGAACTGATTCTCGTTTGATTTTTTTTTTCCAACAATTTAATCATAAATTGCCTAATTGTTAGATTTTATAATAATAATAATAATAATTATCTCATCGTTTGTGCTGAGTAATAACAATCGAATTTAAATTCGGGATAACGACAAAAAAAACTGCTTTTTAACAATTTAAAAATCATTTTCAATACAATTCTAAATAGAATAAATGAAGACCAATCAGATACAAAAAAAAATTAAAAAAACAAACAAAACAAAAACATTCAGTGTCGTTAGAAAAAGAAAATTTTTATTAAGTTTATCAACTAATGCCTTCGTCCAATGGAACGCATCGCCTTTAAACAAATTTTATTCTTTACATAAAACGAAAATATTCTTTTGATCTGTTTTTTTTTCTACTTAAATATATTTTATGGCAAGTCTTTTCTTAATACTATTTTTGAATGAAGAATAAAAATCATTTTTTTTTGTCGAAATTAACGTAAATCTATCATTTGCTTTTTATTTTACAGCATATGTATTTGGCCAACGCAGGTTAAGCTTTCCAGAATGGTTACAGTGCGAACAAATTCAACTGTCAAACTGTTTGCGCCATATACCGATTGACATTTCGAGCTGTAAACAAAAGTAAGCCGCAAACCGTTTTTGTTCCACTGTGAAAACTCTGTTGCAATTGTAGATCGCAAAGTCGGCGATTCTTGTAAAAAAAAAAACAGTTTTCTCATATTTGATAATTAATCAGTTTGATTTAATTTTCGATTAGAATAGGAATTGAACAACGAAAAAATAAAAAAAAATAAATGGCAGACGGAGAGTACGGAAATGTTCACAAAGGTTTTCTTCAAATGATTATGAACTATGGATCGGTGAGCAAGGCTCAAGCGATTGAAATGTTCAAACATTGTCTTGAAAAAGGTAAGTGATTTCATTCATGGTAACCGCGATTCAAATGACTCAATTAATTAACATTCAATCTGTTTCAAACAGAAAGTCCCGATGACGTTGAAAATTGTTCCGATAACGATTTGCGTAGTCTCATTGATGAAATCAATGAAGTATTGAACAAATTGGAACAGAAAATTACCATTGTTCGCATGGAAATTGAAGACGAACCCGAAGATTTTGTTGTATTTTGTCAAACAAATGAATCACCGGTGTCAAAGTAATAATATGACATATGAGACATTTCGTTGAGTAAAACATATTATTAAGATGTTGTTGTTTGTTTTTCGTTTGCAGAGCTCTGACAAACGAAGCAGAAGCCAATTATATGAAAAGTCTCATTGAAGCCATTGTTCAGGAAAACAATTCCTCAATCACAATGATTCGGGCCATTAATTTGTCGACACCGTTTGCCGCTTCTCAAGCCACATCGAAAAAAATCTCCAAAACACGAGCACAAGAATTGATTGACGAATGGAAAATCGTTGGCTATTTCATTTCGGATGATGATGTTGTGTCATTGGGTCCACGTACAATTGGCGAATTTGGTGAAATATTGCGAGACAAATTTCCTGATTATGTTTGGGGCTGTCATTTGTGCAAACAAATTTCTACCAAAGTAAGGGTTATCATTTTTGATATTTGTTTTTTTTTGTCTTTCGTTTGGCAGCAAACTAATTATATACATTTTGAAATTTGTTCTGATCGTCTATAGCCATTGATTTGCCCGAAATCGAATTGCGATACCGCTCTGGATAAATGGTGTGCAAAAAAACATTTGCAAAAACATAAAAAATGCCCGAAATGTCGGACAGCTTGGGAATTTGAAGAATAATTCGATCCAGCACAAAATGATTTGCGGTACCAAAATATCGATTTTAGTAGAACAATAAAATGGCCCAAAAATTTCGAAATAATGAATTAAATCAAATTCCATTATTCAAAACTGAAAAATTAATTGTTTTAATCGAATATTCGACCGCCACTGCCATCATTCGACGCTAGTCACGCACGATGTGTGACATCTAAATGAACGCACCCATTTGTGTCGAACGTCATTTCAATATGTTTCAAGTTCAAATCACAAACGAGTGTGGCATCAGAGAGCCGATATTGAACCGAAAAGTTGCATTTATTCCGTTTGTGCAAGTGAATAAATCTAAAAAGAAAAAAAGAAAATTCCATTCGTGTTGACCTGTGCGTATGAACTTTGTCTTTTTGCCATTTATGATCATTTATTTTGAGTTGAGTTCATCACAATTTTTAATTCATCAATATAAGCTTATGCCATTGTCTATATAGATTAGCAATTCATCATGAATCTTATGTAATTTACATTCTGAAATTGATTTAAATTGCATGTAATTGGGCTGATTTTCATTCAATTGAATCGATTGAATGTAAAATCGAAACAAACAATTCGAATGATAATTATTTTTCATTGAAGTGTTGTTGTTGTTCTCTTTATTTCAATAGAAGACGTCAATTCCATTCAATTAAAATGTACAAACAAACGGCAACCGAACTATCAAAATTGTCGAAAGACAAAGTCAAAGCATGGTTAGACTCATTCGACACTGTTCTAACAGATTGTGATGGTATTGTATTCCATTTTTCTAATAACCTATTCCATTATCTGAGACAAAAACAAAAAACATAAAAGAACAAAAATGAAACATGTAAAATGTATGTATTTATTTTTGGCAGGCGTACTATGGGTAACCACAAATCCAATTCATGGCAGCTCTGAAGTATTGAATCGCTTCCAAGAAATGGGAAAACGTGTTTATTTCATTACAAACAATTCAACAAAATCACGTGCAGGTTTTCTGGATAAAGCGCACAAACTTGGTTTCAATATTACCGAAGATGGTATCATTTCAACGGCATATGCAACTGCCAAGTATCTTGAAACGCGTCAATTCGACAAAAAAGTCTATTTAATTGGTTCGTCTGGAATTGCACAGGAATTGGATAAAGTTGGTATTAAACATACAGAACCTGGACCAGATGTGATCACAACCAATTATTCCGACATAATGAATGAATATAAATTTGATGCAGAAGTTGGTGCGGTTGTTGTTGGATTTGATGAACATTTTAGCTTTCCAAAAATGCTGAAAGCCGCCACATATTTAAATGATCCAAATGTTTTATTCATTGCAACAAACACTGACGAACGTTTTCCATCTAAAAAAGGCATCATTCCGGGTACCGGATCAATTGTTCGTGCCGTTGAAACATGCGCTGAACGCAAACCAATCATTATCGGTAAACCGAATCCAATGATTTGTGAATCATTAATACAAAACGAAGGCATTATTCCCGAACGAACATTAATGATTGGTGATCGATGTAATACAGACATTCTATTGGGCACGAATTGTGGATTCCAAACTTTGATGGTTGGAACAGGTGTGCATAAATTGCATGATGTTCATCGTTGGCGCAAAAGTAAAGATGCCGAAGACAAAAAATTATTACCAGACATATATTTGCAAAGATTGGGGGATTTGCTGCCATATTTGGAATAATTCCCAGACACATTCGAAAATATATTATTTTTTTTTAAATGTTATTTGTTTCTAATTTTGAATTTGTGATTTTATTTGATGCGAATAAACGGAAATAAATTATTATTTATTTTTGCATTCTTTTTATTTTCTCAATTTGAGTTATCATTAACATTTACACGTTTAATTCAAACAATTTGAGAATTTTACACTTTTTTTCTTGTAAGATTTGGACGGTGTACGTCTAAACATCAAGTAATTTTCACCATTCTCAATCGGTTTCCCATGTGATAGTGCCCATGTTGATTTGTCCGATTTTTTCAAATTTCTATTGATTTTTTTCATTTTATCTTCATAAATTTTATATAATGATTCATTAAAATCTACAAATTTCAATATTTGCAATTTAGATTCTTCATCAAATTGTTCAAATATGGTTTCCAGAGAATCGAATAGATCTTCGTAAAAAATTGCCGTGATTTCTTTGATGTGATGCAATTTTTCAATACATTCTACGGCATCATATTCTTTGACTAAAAGTTTCAATATATCAAATTCCTTTAATTGTTCGATAAGATTAATGATCCGACCATCAATTCGATTTCCATTCAAGGTGAGCTTCTCCAGCTTTGGCATAACAAATGAAAGATTTCCGATTCCAAATATTTCTTCCATTTCATCGAAAATAATATCAAACTGGGTTACTGACGGTAGTTCATATACTGTGTTATTGTTTGCTTGTAACAAAAAGTTTTGACCTGGTGTAAGAATTTCAAGTGTTTCCAACTTTGTCAGATGTTTTGCAATTGCGCGCATTGTCCCCGCCTTTTTGGGTGATAAGAGAGAAATCTTTGTCAAGTCCTTATTATTTGTAAAAATATGATCAAGCTGGTCTTCTTGTATCGAATTGGGAGTGCACAGCTTTAATTTTTTCAATCCTTTTGAATTTTGCAAGCAATTAACATCGACTATGTCTCCAATAAGCGAAAAAGCTTCAAGTTTGGGGAATAATAAATTCAATTTGAATTCATTTCGACTACACTGACCCAAAAATGTAAACTCTTTCACATTTGGAAAACTAATGCCATTTTCTCCATCGAATATTTCTTCCCAAAATCCCTGATCATTTGAAGCTTCAATTTGTAGCTCTTCTAAATTGTTTGCACATTTTTTGAGCAAATTCTGGTAAATTCCATTGTGTGGAACATCATTTTTGTACAAAACAATAATTTTTTTTATTTTGTCACCAAATTTATCGAAAAATGATAATTGATTTTCATATCGGTCGAATGCCAGATCATTACAAGTTTCAAAGATTGTACCCTCAAAATTTGGCTTAATAGAAATTATGCGGTCCTGTAATATTATGCTCATTACGTTGGGGCTTTCAGGTACTATTTGCCATCGTATGGCCTCTTGTATTGTGGCGAAATCAGTTTTACTGACAATCAATTCAATTAAATCATCCGGCAAGAATTGCTCGTTTTCGTTGGGACAAAATTGACGATACCGACTTCCAACGCATGGTGCATCTTGTTTTCGGAACGATGAGGTTGCACTTCCACCTTCACACTGGTGTATCTAATTGTGAGAACAAAGATGTTTTCATTTTGATGCATAAAACAACAATAACAATTACTTACAATTCCTTCAAATATAATTAGAACCACAGCCAAGCCACAGTACGTAAAAACCATTTTTTCACTTCTTATTGTTGAAAATTAAACCTTTTACTAACCAACGATTTGAATTTAAAAACGGCAAAACAACTGATGTTTTACCTTCTACATATTTCAGTAACTTTTTATTATCTATCAGAAAAAATTTTTTAAATTCGAAAATGTATTTGTTTCGGTTTCGGAGTTATTGATATATGTACATAATAAAAAATGAGTCATAATAATAACCAACCACAATATTCCACATCGTTATTTTGACGAATACGCAATTTAAAAAAAAAAAAAATTGTTCTTGAATTTCAGTTTGACGAAGCTCAGAGAATGGAATGTTTGAACCCGACAATTTATTAAAACGAACTCTTAGTAAATGGCACATGTATTATATGTATACAAACAAAATACGCTAAACTCAACCCCAATGTGAATACATAAACTAGTTCGGATAGGATCGTCTCATGAATTATTGATTAGAAAATCTGAATAAAAGTCTCGTAAATAACAGAGTAGCTATAGAAAATACAGCGAATGCAACGAATTTTAAGCCTAAAAACTTCTTTTGTTTTATTTATTTAAATAAAATCATTAACATTTACATGTTTAAATCAAACAATTTGAAAAAAATTCACTTTTTTTTCTTGCAAGACTTGCATGGTGTTCGTCTAAACATCAAGTAATTTTGATTTATATTAATATGTACCAAAACTACTGGTTCCCAAGGTGAAAGTTCTCCATGTGATAGTGCCCATGTTGATTTCTCCGATTTTTCTAAATTTTTATTGATTCTTTTCATTTCATCTTCGTAAGTTTTGTAATTTGATTCATCAAAATCAACAAACTTCAATATTTCCAATTCAGATTCTTCATCGAAATTTATGAACATATTTTCCAGAGAATCGATTTGATTAGCATAATAAATTGTTGTGAATTCTTTGATGTGATGAAATTTTCCAAGACAGTTTAATGGATTATAGAGGTATATAAAAAGTTCAAATGTTTCTAATTTCTTAAAATGTTTGATAAAATCCATAATTCCTTCGTCCGCTATTACTCCTTTTACGGTGAGTTTTTTCAGTTCTGGCATATCAAACGAAAGATTTCCGTTTCTAAATAATTCGTCATTTATATAATTAAATGAAAAAGAAAAGTGGGTCACTGATGGAAGTTTATACACTGTGTTGTTATTGTTTGTTCGGAACAAAAAGTCTGCACTAGCATCATTAATTTCAAGTGTTTCTAACTTTGTTAAATACTTTTCAATCAACTGTATTGACTCCGCTCTATTGGGCCATGAAAGAAAAATCTTTGTCATGTTTGCATTATTTTTAAAAATATGTTCAAGATCGTCTGATCGTGCCAAATAGGAGTCCAGCGTTAATTCTTTCAAATTCTTTACATTTGCTAAGCTATAGTCGAAGAGAGCAGATCCCTTCAGCTTGAAAGATTCAAGTTTCGGAAATATAAAATTTAAATTTAAATCATTTCGACTGCAATACGTTAATTGTAACTTTTTCACTTCTGGAAAAATAATGCCATTTTCTCCATCTAACATTTCTTCCCAAAATCCCGCATCATCCTTAGTTTCAATTCGCAGCTCTTCTAAAATTTTTGCACATCTTTTAATACGTTGGATAATATCCTCATTAAACTCAGTTAGTTCATATCTGTTGTATTTGTCATTTTCGTAATGAAACTCAATTTTCTTTACTTTGTCACCAAATTTATCGAAAAAAGAATAAAATTCTTTATACACGCCGAAATGCAGGAATAATTCGCCATCTTCATAATATTCGGTGATTTTATCATTAAACCGTGGGTAGATTAGAATTATGTGATCTTGTAATATTTTTCTCATTACGATGTCAGTTTCATTTACCATCTTCAATAGTACGGCCTTTTTAATTGTTTTGTAATCAGTTTTACTGAGAATCAATTCAATTACATCATTCGGCAAAATTGGTACATTTACATTGGTATCAAAAGTTGGTGCATTTTCTATTCGATTCGTTGGATCTGCCCCCTCAGTACCTTCACATCGGATTATCTAATTGTGAGAACAAGAATGTTTTTTCACTTTGAAGCAAAAAATACCAATGGAAAAAAAAAACTTACAATTCCTTCGAATATAA
>GL501544.1:869944-920383 GCA_000149185.1 Mayetiola destructor
ACACACAATTATGCGTGTTCATTGATTCATAAATATTTCAATTTACAACTAGAATTTTCTTTTAATGCTATTACATTAATATAATCTATTGCCGTGTCATGAAGTGTTTCACTACTTAATATGTGGCGATTGTTGTAATGTCAACCATCAAATTGATGAGTTGGGCAGTCAGTAGTCGGCAGTGATCTATATGTTGTAACTTTTTTTTGGGTGTTAAATTCTTCATACGGTTGTCTCATCATCATCAATATAACCTTTCCTCCTGCAATAAAATCAAACAAATGCCATAAATATACGAATATAAATTTTGGATTATTATTTATTATTTCAAGCAAGCAATGCTAATGGTGAATTGGATAATCATGATTCTACTTTGCAAAAATGCGTTCATCATTTTTTTGTTGTTGTTGATATATTATTTTTGGAAACTATTGCAAACACACACACTCACACCAAACACACTCGAGATTACAAAGAATTTCATTTTGTTAGTAATAAATCCAATCGAAAATTGTTATTAGTTTTTAGCGTATCGCCGAACATGCATGCATTGAATTAATCCCAATTATTTTTTTTTTTAGGATTCATCCCGGTTTCGGTAGCAACAAAATAAATCTTTATTACAAAACACTAAAAGGCAAATTGTGCACACGCATATTATTACTATAGCTTAAAAAAAAAAAAATACATCGAAGGAGAAGAAAGACCTTCTTTCACACTGCAATCCTTAATGTACGTTTCAAATTACCTCCGATCTGTTTCGATAAAATGTTTGGTTTAATTGAATCACGCGCACAAATATCCCAAAAAACCGGATGGATTTTTGTTTAGACATTTTATTTATGTCATTTTTTTATGTCATACATGTATTTCGTTTATCGTTCGAAATTATTTTATTTTACATTCCAAAAGAAAAAAAATTCGATAAAATCCGCGTCGTGTGAGAAATGTTAGTCAAAACGGTCACAGACATAATTTGGAAAAAGATTTTTTTTTTGAAGAGAAGAGAAACGGGTAGAGAGAAAAAAAAATTAGATTCGTTTTAGACGTTCCCAGCACCATCTGTTAAATGTGGAATTGTATTCGGTTAAAATGAGGAAAAACAAATGATTGAAAAAATCATTTCGTTCGTTTAAGGATGGAAAATGTTTGGAATTTGTTTAAATGTTTTTTGGGGGCCAAAATGAAAAAAATATTTTTCCACTTTCTGAATGAAAAATGATTCGTTAGTTTTATTTGTAAAAAAAAAATAAAAAAAAAATAATTAATTTGGGAAACTTACTCGCTTGTATCTGTGATGCTGGTTAATGGCGCCAATGTCTGGATTCCCGTAACACACGGCGGTGATGATGTTCGTGAACTTTGACGTGATGATAATTTATTGGTTGAGGCTAATATTGATGGATAATTGATGTCATTCGATGAGATAGCCTGCGTACGTGACAACATTGTTAAATGATCCTCTTCGGCAGTATATGGAAAATGATAACCATTTTTATCGGATGTTTCTGACATTCGATCTGAATGATAATCAGTGGCACGTTGCTAATAGAGTACACAAAAATTTATAATTTGCAAAAAAACCTTTTATTAACTTTTGACTGAATCGCAATTACAAAACACATTCTTACCTGATAATCATTTTTGAGCATTGAATGAACACTGTGCACCGATTCAGCACCACTATATAGTCCAGGTGATTTGAGACTATAATGACTTTCTCTTGGCAATGTTGGACTGTACATATTATTCGATAGTCGATCTTTAGACATATATGGAAGTTCAGTTTTTGATCCCATGTATGGTGATCGTTGTTTATCATACAAAAAATGATTTGAATGTTGTGGAATCATTTGATTGATGATTTGATTATTTGGAAAATCTGAATCGTTAATAACACCGGTTGCTGCAGCCGCATAATGTGTATCGGCTGATTTATGATGATAATTACTATTTAAATTGTATGTTGTTTCTGATATACCAATAATGCTACCGCCACCACCACCACCACCACCACTATAATTTGCTTGATAATCTTTATTTTGGCCATAGATGCTGTCGTGATCCAATTCATATTTGAAACGATCATTATCGTAAACAATATGGGCTGGATTTGCACGAATATTGTAATTTTCTTGCATATTTTCTAAGATCGATGGCGATGGTACGCCCATTTGATTATGTGATGAACGATTTAAGTAGCTCGTATCTGTTAAATCTGGATGAGGTAGGGGTAATGGATTCGGTGAGCTAGTTGAATGTGGGTGCACTTCATTATCGGATCCAGTTTCTTGGGACCAACGACCTATGACTGGGGTTTCAGTGAAGAGACATTTGTTATTATTTTTATTTTTTATTTTTTTTTAATGAAATTCTCATTGTTTTTTTTTTTCAATGTGCATTTTAATTTACCATTTGGATTTGGCAAAAATGTTTCCGGAGCTTGATTTGACCAACGCGAACCAACATAAACTGGTTTTACGCTTGGGAATAGCTGTGGGCTTTGCACGACATTTAATTCCGGTGGTGTGGTTGCCTTCAAAATAAAATTAAATGAATTCATTTCGTTAAAAAAAAAAAGAAAAAAGCTTTAATTGCAAATTTTCGGAAAAAAATATAAAAAAATAAAACAAAAAGAAAATACCTGTACATGTTCGGTGATATTTGGCAAATATGAAGGAGCTGAAACGCCTATATTGCAATGTGATGTGGACGCTGCACCACTTTGACCAACTCTTGACTCTTCCTCGTCACTTGAATGGCTTGAAGCTAATTCCAAACTACGGCCATCCGTTTCCGAACCAGAATCTGAATCTTTTCTCGATCGTCGACCATGTCGATCATCGCGATGTCTTCGTTTGCTACTATTTCCATTGTATCCACGCATATAAGATTGACCATCACTGTTATAGTTTGATGTTGAAGTTGATGTATGTCGTATTTGTCCTTCGCTTCGATATGGGCTTGAGCTTGTTTTATTGGTATTTGTACTTTTTGATGTTGTACTGGATGCACTGATTCCAATATGTTTGCGACTAGTTTCATATGAAGCACCAACAAAACCACCCGGTGATCGAGGATTTGATGTTGCATTTTGTGAACTAACGCTAACTGCTTGCGATGAATCCAACAGTGGAACTTTTCGGCCAAGGCAACGCAAAAATGAATGGTTCAAATTTTCGCGTACTCTCTTATTGATGATACAATATCCAATCAAACAGAATAATGCATGGAACACAACCGTTGCCGATAGTAACATTGTCAGAAGTTGTGAATTTTCTGATGCAGCCAAAACTGCCAACACCCACATAATTCCCATTAGCGGTAACGATACAACTGACAGCCAAAGCAATGTTCTGCAATGCAAAACGAATTTTATTGGAATATATATTTACATATTTCAAATGGAATATAAATGAAATGTATACACGCATGTAATAATAATAATCAGGGCTTACCTCAGATTTCCAAATCCAAGAACATGATCTTTCAGTGTGAATGCCGCCCTCACCGAAACAAATAATATCAGCAAATTAACAATTGACATTCCAGCTATTGGTCCAACCAACCACCAAACCACAGATTCATATACCGACAACCAGCAGCTATTATAAGAAGCAAAAAACAATGAATTAATTTAAAAATAAAAACGAAAAACTTTGCAAATGAACTTACAATAAATTATTTCCGTATTCATGTGCTCTCACACCAACCGATAAACCAACAACGATGGCCGGAGCTCCATATCCAATTGAGAAATAGAATCCCATCGGTCCATGATTAACATCACGCATTTCAGTTAACATTCGATACAAATGAACACAATCAACTGTTGTCCATGCAAATGCAGCCAACCAAGCATAATGCAAACAAATTGCGATTATTTTACACGAGAATTCGGTATCGATGAGATTGCGTCTGGATTGGAATCCAACAAAAAATAACATTTCAGCAAAGAATACGCACAATACAAGATTTTGATGGATTGTATTCGAATTGGTTTGGAGGCCACGTAATAATGCTAATGCAACCAATACCACAAACAAAATCGGCAACGAAACCATAAACGCTGACATTGTTGTTATTTGAATGAGTAACGATGGTTCAGGTATATCATCTGGATCAATAACATCAATGAGTACCGCATAATTAGAAATGTGCGTACATGAGCAATTGATTATCAATGGTCCATCTTCAACCAAAAATTCAGCTTCATAATTTGGTGTTTGCGTTTGACAACCAAGTCGAGTCCATGAGCTTGTGAAACTATTCCATCGAACACATTGTGGATTCGAACGTGGACCAAACATGCTACGATCGATATTCAACCACATTTGTAATTTGATTGGCTGTGATAGATGTGGTGAACCGAGGCTACGATAAACAAACGGTTGATCCTCTTCATTATATCCATTATCGATAATTCCACGTTTTACATGATGCTTTTCTGAATAGGTTGCTTCATTTTCCATATTACTGTTATCCGAACTCTTTTTCGTTGGTACAATTTGGTCAAAACTTTCATTCGGATTTTTAATAATTAATTCAGCGCTATTTTTCAAACTCGAATGATCATCAACATCATGGGCAGAAATATTTATCAATTGATCATTTGTTGTATTTGAATGTCGGCGAATTTGTTGTTGATCTCGATCTCCTTCGTTCCGATTCACGTCCATATTTCGGTTATGAACAATTTTCGATGATGGAATCAAATTGTAATTATTATCGTTGTTTGATTTCAATTGTTCATTTGTACTTGGCACAAGAATCGTTAATGACAGAATCGGTGTTGCAATTTTAACATCAACACCCCAACGTCTGGTGATTGTTTCATCAAATGCACTGTCATACAATGTTCCCATATCCTTGTACTGTGCATAACTAATGATGGCACGATGTTTATCATTCATTTGTGATGTTGTTGTTGAATGCATTAAATCGTTACCATCTTCTGGTGTTGAAATGCCCAACATTTCTAATGGCACCATAAATCTCGTATGATGATCGAATTTATGTTTGTTTTGCATGTAATTGTTGTATTTGGGAAACGATATCATTGGCTTTTGGGCTGGAACATGTTGTAAAAATGAACTTGTGTCTGGTAATATAACACTTTCGGTAGTAAATTGATTTGAATGTTGCTGGGATTTTTCTTTGAAAAATTCCGTTAATTGTTGTGGTTGATAACCGAATAATGATTCCGTTGTAACAATATCCAATCCAAGTACCATATTATTGTGCACAATTTCAAATGGATTTGTGTATGTGTCGTGCTGTGAACGTGCCAATATTGTCATATATTTATTGAATGCATCAACCAAATCGCCTGGTTTACGTTGTGTCAATTGTGTTAATCGTTTCCATTCCGTTACATAGCGTTCATCAAGAATAACACTTGCACTTTCCACCAAATTCTGTATGAAATATTTATCTTGGCTGTGCGACAAATTTAAACCATTTTGCATTAGCTCATATAAAATGATTTCATGTAATAAACCCTCTGTAACCAATAAATCGGCACCATACAAACGATCATGAACAAATTTTATTTCATCGGTTAGATATTCCATTTCGTATTCATCCAACCAGACGGCATCTTTGTTGATTGGTGTTATTTTCGATTTGGAATCGGTGGCTTTACACATTTTGGCCGCATTATTTAAATTGCCAACCACTTCGGTTGCGTGCTGTAATGCCGCAGCAATTTTTACCGAAATAAATGAATTCAACTCCAATTCACGCTTTTCCAATTGTGACAAACGTTTTCGCAAATCGATAAATTGTTCCGATGTACAATTGAACATATCCGGATGTGACCATCCACCTCGATCTCCATCACATATACGTTTCCCTTTTCCGAATGCTGGTGACGGACAACTTTCGATCGCTATCTGACCCAATGGTGTTCTTGGCCACCAAACTCCGGCAGCGAATGAACGTGGACACGAATCATAAACTACTTCGCAACCTTTAAGCGTAACTTCAGCATATGGATTTGAGCATGAATCACAACGTCTTCCAATTACACCTTCTCTACATTCACATTGACCGCTATGCTGATTACATGATCCACCAAATGACCCAATTGCATAGCAATCACATGGAAAACAGGCCGTTTCATTAATTGGTTGATAGTGATTCTCTTTGCAATAGCATTGACCATTTGTTTTGTTACAATTTGGATTGTATCCTTGTTTTGTGTTACAATTGCATGGGCCACATACTTTTTCACCCCACCAACCACCCGGACAATGTTGCATTTTACTCACTTCACAATATTCACCGGTGTTATTTGTATTCGAACAATCACATTCGTATCCTTTACGAGTGGATGAATCAACACGGCACACGCCTGACATACATGGATTCAACGTACATATTGGAACACAATCATCGCCAACAAATCCAGGCAAACAATCACATATTGTTTGATCCCATTCGGCTACACATGTGCTATGCTCAAAGCAGCCATCCTCACAAACAGCTGCCGACTGGCAACCATCACGAACATTTTCACGAAATGTTGGCCGATTCAGTGACGATTGCGGTCCACCAACGCGAACATCTTGAATGCAACCGTCAAAGTGTGCAAAATCTTCGATATGGCCAAAACTTGTATCAACACTGCCTAAAATAATTTTTCCCACATACATTCCTTGGATTTTTTGTGACATTGGTACAATTCCACCGCGCTGGCCATAATCAATTGAAAATGAAATCTCTGTTCCTAACCATTTGATTTCGATTCGATGCCATTCACCATCGGCCACTTCACTGCCAGCCAAATACATCGGTTCACCATTGAATATGTAATGTAAAATTCCATTTTTCAGCGCAACAATCGCCGAATCATTTTGTCCGATTTGAATTTGAAGTAAGAATGCATTTCGTTGACGTGTTCGTACCGACAATGCGGTCAGCCATGGAAATTGAATGGGTCGCAATAATGGATTAAAACTCAATAAACCATCACCGGAGAATCGCCACGGTAATGGAACTGTCTCTTGACATGCATGACCCGTAAATCCTTCTGGACATTCACATGTATGAATTGACCATCCTTCGTGACAAGTACCACCATTAAAGCATGGCTCTGATGAGCAGCTTGGCGCTTTTTTTGGACATCCTGCAATCGTTCCATTATCCGCTACATACGAATTTAAATCCACATATTTATGATCGATATAAATATCCGAAATGCAACCGACATAGTCATGATTTTGAATTTGAAAATGGCCTGGTATACGTGGTAGGCCACCAATTTGTAATGGTCCCGTTAAATCCAAAAAACGATGACACGTTTCCGTTAACAATGAGCACCGACGATCCAATGTTAATGTTGTACTATTTGCACAATTCCATCTTTCGCCAAGATCTCCATTCAATAGCAATGCCGTATCACAATTGTCCAAACTAATTGTAACACTACGATTAAAATAGGCCACTTCAACTGTATGCCAATGACCATCGGATACTTTATGTTTTTGTTCGATTGCAACGGATTTAATGTTTTGGCCCAATGAAAATGAAAACGAAATGTGTCCATCGACAATTTCCATGGCAATAAAATCATGAAGTTCATTGTAACGTCCATTGTATAGGAGTAAACCATTTTCATTGACTGTAGCAAAGTTCATTTTCAATGTGAAACGATGACGTTGACGCAAGCTCGGAAATGTTAAAAAGGAATTCTTTGAAAATGATCGTGAACGAAGCTCACACGTTTGTGTGTATGATGGATGTGGTGTGATTTTGGTTTGATGACAAGATCGACCTCCTTCACAAAAATCAGTTAAACACGGTGGCAACGAATCCAATCTTGTATCACAATTATCACCCGTATAATCAGGTGTACAAACACAGGTGTAGCCACCTTCACGACGTAAACAATTTCCATTATTTTTACATGGATTTGAATAGCACAAATCCACTTCGGTATCGCATAAGTAATGTTCTTTGCTGCCCGTAAAACCTTCGGGACATTTACATGCAAATGTATTCACCGGATAAATTGGCCGAAATAAAACTGTGTCACTGTGAATAAAATCGGATGCATTGCCAAATTTTAAAACCGTTAAACATTCCTCATAATTTAAACATGGCTCTCGAACGCACAAATTATCATCGAATGGTAATACTCGAACTGTAGCCAAACGCGCTAAAATTGCACGATTCAAATAGACACGTTCCTGCAAATATTGCGATGTATAAAATTCTTCGTGCGAAACGTCTGAACGTCGTGCCGAAAAGCTAACATTCAATACACGTGATGTGATGTCTGTATCATCTTGAATAGAAAATAAATAGATATTTTCCTTTGGACATGGAATTATAGCGGCCAAACCATCCAAAAAAAAGTTTAAAAGTGGCGATAAAAATGCTTCTTCTGTCATTTCATCCAATCGAACTGTAACCGAATTGAATAGCATATCTTCGGTTATCAGCCGTACGATTAATGTCATAATAGCTTTTGCTTCGTTGATTCCATCGGTGACCGAAACTTCCATGATTGCATATTTTGGAACATTTGTATTTAACTGTGGACTCAATGTTAAACTACCGGTGGACGAATTCAAGCGCAACAGATTCGCATTATTTCCCGATAGAATTTTATACACAAGTTTATCGTTGACATCCGCATCGAATGCTGGTACACGTCCGATTTCACCATTCGGAAACCAATCTTGAAAATTATTGAAAATAATTTGAAAATCCTTCAAAATTGGAGCATTATCGTTGACATCGGTTACCAGTATTTCAACGGTAACATCATTCCGAAGCGGTGGACTGGCCGCACGAATTATCAATTCAAAACGTTTTTTCGGTGATTCATAATCCATTTCGATCATTGTTAAAAGTTGAGCACGTTCGGAACCGGGCCGTGTAATAAGGGAAAATGAATTCGAATCATCGCCACCAATAATTGAATATTGAACAATGGCATTGACTCCTTCATCAGGATCATGAGCATGAATTTCACCAACAACCGAACCAACTGGCGAATTTTCCGGAACATAAAATATCAAACGATCCGATTCAAATGTGGGCGGTGAATCATTTACATCATCCAAACGAACTTGAACCTCAACGGTGCTACTCATTGGCGGTGCTCCCTTATCAACAGCAATCGCTGACAAATGATAAACGGCAATTGTTTCTCGATCCAAACCTTTATTTGTGCGTATTATACCAGACGTTGGATCAATAACAAATGAACCATCGTCTCGATCTTTTTCGCTTAGCGTATATTTTACACGTCCGTTGAGTCCGATATCTTGATCGGATGCCGATATTTGAACAACTGATGTTCCAATTAATGCATCCTCTGGTATTGATGCTTGATAAAGTGGAACTTTAAATACTGGAGCATTATCATTTACATCCGAAATGGAAATTTCAATATCCGTTGTGTCGCTCAACGATGGATTTCCACCATCTTTAGCGGTGACCGTTAATAAGTATGCACTTACTGTTTCACGATCCAATGGAGCAATCGTTGTAATAGCTCCAGTTTGTGGATTTATAGCAAATGGTTCATTCGATCCCAAACCATTCAATGATTCTTCATTTAGAAAATATGTGATTTGTGCATTGATTCCAACATCACTGTCCGTAGCCAAAACAACTAAAACCGTTGATCCAACTGGTACATCCTCAAAAACACTTGTCGAATAGGGTGCATTCTCAAAAACTGGAGCAAAATTATTGGCATCAGTAATATTGATATGAACGGTTGCTGTATCGGTTCGACCGCCCGAATCACTTGCTGTTATTGTCAAAATGAAACGCTTTTCCTGCTTATAATCCAATGGTTGAGCAATTGTAATTAAACCACGACCATTTTGTGAAGTAATTGCAAATCTACCGCGCGTATTGCCTGACGTTATTTCATAATGTAATCGTGAATCCTCATCTGGATCAGTTGCCGTAACGGTTATAACTGGTGTGCCTATGAAATTAAAAAGAAAAAAACGAAACGAAACAAAAAAAAATTCAATGAAATATAATTGTACATCAATTTCGTTTCGGAGCAAATTCGAAAGAGAAATTGAATTAAAATCTTACCTGGCGGTTGATCTTCAGCCATCGATGCTTCATAAAAATTTGGACTAAATGTTGGATCGTTGTCATTTACATCTTGAATTGTAATTACAACGGAACTGCTTGCCGAACGCGGTGGAACACCACCATCTGTGGCCACAACCTGAAATGTGTATCGTGATATTTCTTCGCGATCCAATGATTTAACTGTATGAATCCAACCGGTTCTTGAATCAACTGCCAATGGCAATGAATCTTTTCGATCAAAAATGCTATAATTAATTTCAGCATTTGAACCTTCATCCGCATCATAGGCCTGAACACGTACAATATTATAGCCAACTGGTACCGATTCTAAAACGGCTTCTTGAAATTGTGATGTATAAAATCTGGGACTATTATCATTTGCATCGAGAACATTTACGAGCAATTGTGTTGTATTACTTTTTGATGGGCTACCACCATCTTGGGCACGAATCACCAAACGATAGCTACGTACACTTTCATAATCCAACGGTTTAACTAAACTAACATCACCGGACATTGAATCGATGGCAAATTGTGATTGTGTATTACCGCCAATAATTGCATATCGAATGGCTGCATTATTTCCATCATCTGCATCGGTGGCCCGAATTTGTGCAATTATATTTGTATCATCCCATTTATCTTCGTTCACTTGTATCGAATATGTTCGTTCACTAAATTGTGGATAATTATCATTGTCATCTAAAACTTTGACAATAACTGTTGCCGATGTTGATTTTCGTTCATCTTGTGGCGTTGCCATATCAGATGCATACACAACAATTGAATATATATCGGCTGTTTCACGATCCAAATTGCTTCGTGTTGATATTACGCCCGATTTTGTATCAATTTTAAATGTATTTGCATCTTGTTCTGGTGTTGTTATACCGCCACCATTTACCGTTTCAATGGAATATTCAATTTCCGAATTTTTACCAATATCTTGATCGGTTGCACGTAATGTTATAACCGTTGAACCAACTGTTGCACTTTCACGAATGCTCGTATCAAATTGTTCAGCTTCAAATGTTGGCGCATGATCATTACAATCCAATACATTTACTTGTAATGTTGTTGTACCGGAACGTGGTGGAAAACTATCATCGGTGGCAACAACACGAAAATAATGCACATCCATTTGTTCGCGATCTAAACTCAGCGTTGTTGTTATAACACCGGTACGTGAATCAACTCGAAACATTGATTGTGATCGTGAATCAAGCAACGAAAGCATTGAATAAACAACGGGTGAATCTTCAGGATCACGTGCCCGTACAGTTGTTACCGTTAAACCAGCCGGTTGCTCTTCCAACACCGATGCCACATACAATGCCTGATCAAAAAAGGGACTTTGATTACGAAGTTCACGTTTAACACGTTTTGCCATATCCGTATCGTTAAACTCTTGATGATGATAGACAATTTTTAAACGATGATCCGCATCAATGATATCCGCACGTTCACATTTTACTTTTAATGTAACAATCACTTTCCATAATGGTTCCGGTATACAAACATCTTTGCTGGCCACCAAATCACGATTTTGTATTTCAATTTTGAAACGTTCATCGCTTACATCCAAAAATGTCACCTGACAATATTGGCATATGGTTTTCGGTAAGAATGCATTCAATGAATTTATGTATTGGGATTTTTTCATACAAATTTTATTCCAACGATCGGTTGTATGAATGGCATATGATGCATATGTTTCGGTAATCCATTGTTTGGCTTCGGTAATTTTATTATAAATTGCATCGGTCAATTGGAGTTCTCGTCGTTTGCGTGATAACATTTTATGGCGTTCATAATTTGTCATAACACTATCGAATAGTATGTCACCATCGTTGAAATGCTTATAATCGGTATCGTTGTATAGACCATTTTGATATAGTTTTGGCATTGACATATTATCAATGTGACGTTTTCTTCGTCGACGTCTTCGATCCAATACATGATTTTCTTCTTCAAATGTTCGGCCAAACATTAATGTTCCATTGTGATAGTCATCATTACAATTATCACCTGATACTAATATCCGTAATGGTAAACTGTAATAATCGATGCTACGCAATTGATTTGTTGTTGAATCCACATAAAATGTAAATATATTTGGATAAAAAATGCCATCACATTGAAGTGATTTTTTTAATCGAATTTGTCCATCTTTGTGATCCACATGCAATAAATGATGAACAAATTGTGCCGATTTATGTGTATTTATTTTATATAAACGTTGTGAACCAAGTTTATAAACGGATGCATTGAATATTACGGTTCCGGCTGGTGTTTTATCACTGACAACAATTAAATAGCTATTGGCTATATGCAATAAACTAAACAAAACCAACACCATCAAAATGTTCCGGAATAAACGAGACGGCAATGCATCCATTTTAGTGACCATTCGTATTGGCCACATTATGCGCTTCGATTCAATTTTGAGCGGCCCGTTTGCATTATTATTATTATTATTATAATTATTATTTCTTGAAGACTTGATATCTGAAATGAGAAAAAAAAAGAGAGAAAAAACACATCGAATTAGTTCAAGCCGTAAATCAAGTGGTCCGAAATATGGTTGTGGTGGAAATTATTGTTGCGAAATTCGCAGGACATTTGTTTAGCCAAAGGCACATATGTCATCTTAATCAGAGATGTGAGCAACTTCATAATGTACAGCCGGACAATAGACAATTTACCTGGATGCAAAACAAATGCAAGCAAATGAAAAATCAACACTACCGGAAATTCAATTCGCCCGAAGAACTTATTAATTTGGAATTGTATAAATTTCAATGAGTTTGGTTGTTCATTGTTTGTAAAACATTGTAATAATTTGTTATCCGATGGAAAGATGACAGAAAAAACAAAAATTACTAATCTCGTGAATGAATAGCTGAAAGCTGAATGAAAAAAAAAAATTGAATGAATATGAACAAATGGTTGGATGCAGCATAACGATCGAAATTCATTGAGTCAAATACGAGCTTTTTTTCATTAGTCGACGTGAATTGTAATTTGTAGCGCATGAATTTGCATATAAATTATAGAAACAACACAGAAAAAGTGGCTGCCGTCTACATACTAACACACACACACACACACACACCGTTCATCAGACAATGGGTTATCCGAATTCGTGATTCTTTTCCGTTTGCATTTTTGTTCACTTTTAAAATTTTTATTTTGTCCCCAATTGTCTCTTTTTCTCATCTTTTTCACTCTACATATGTATCAATTCCATGCCTTTGTTCAATGTTAAATGTAAGGATACAGTTTCAACTCCATTCAATACAGAATGTTTTGAATTCGCTTTTTTCTTTCTCATTGAGATTTTATCCTTTCCCATTATGGTCCATCAACACTACCGGAAATTCAATTCGCCCGAAGAACTTATTAATTTGGAATTGTATAAATTTCAATGAGTTTGGTTGTTCATTGTTTGTAAAACATTGTAATAATTTGTTATCCGATGGAAAGATGACAGAAAAAACAAAAATTACTAATCTCGTGAATGAATAGCTGAAAGCTGAATGAAAAAAAAAAAATTGAATGAATATGAACAAATGGTTTGGATGCAGCATAACGATCGAAATTCATTGAGTCAAATACGAGCTTTTTTTTCATTAGTCGACGTGAATTGTAATTTGTAGCGCATGAATTTGCATATAAATTATAGAAACAACACAGAAAAAGTAGGCTGCCGTCTACATACTAACACACACACACACACACACACCGTTCATCAGACAATGGGTTATCCGAATTCGTGATTCTTTTCCGTTTGCATTTTTGTTCACTTTTAAAATTTTATTTTGTCCCCAATTGTCTCTTTTTCTCATCTTTTTCACTCTACATATGTATCAATTCCATGCCTTTGTTCAATGTTAAATGTAAGGATACAGTTTCAACTCCATTCAATACAGAATGTTTTGAATTCGCTTTTTTCTTTCTCATTGAGATTTTATCCTTTCCCATTATGGTCCATATCAACGAATGAATGAATGAATGTATAAATGTGTTATGGTGAATGCATATGGAAAGGAAATCGAAAACATACACCACAGCAAAATAACAAAAGAACCGATGGAATAAACCGATTTTCCCGATTGCAAAAACTAAAAGTATTATTCTCAACGCATTAAACTTTTTGATCTGTTCACAGAATCTGAAACGGGAAAGAACTATGGAATCATGAATGATCTAAAAAGTAAATCCGAATTTTTGTTACGACGATTATTGCAAATTAATGGATTTTATAAAGAGCGATGTTTTGATTATAAACATCAAAATTTTATTGTATGACATTTGAAATGAAATTCCATGTTGATAATGCACATTCAATGTTCTACATTTCTTCCTAATGTTATCAATAAAAAAAACAAACGTAGAAGCAAAGTAATCAAGAGCAAAAAAGAATATTTAGAGCTTAGAACTCTTAAGGTAGCACAAATATTGTGGAATGGTGATGAAAGATCAAACCGTTAATAACTGTTCAATGCAGATTTCCATTCACAAAAATGTAAATCATTATGTTCGAAGCAAAGAACATGTCATCATTAGAAAAAATAAATTTTTAAAATTCAATGTACATAATAATATTCAGATGTGATTTTCATTTATTGAGTCTTTTGATTTTAACGATTGCCATTTCCAATCGTTTGGTTGTCGTTTTTTTTTTTGGATCTCTAGCTATAGATGCTGTAGAATCTGACATGAATAAATGCCGAAACCATTACGAATTGGGTGAAAAGGACTCCCGCAATGTTAATAGTTGATTTTTCCGTTAGTTTTATGATTGTCGAACACAATAAATCATTGATTCAATGGCAAAAATGCGAAAACCATAAAACGAATGTCATGAAAAATATATTTCATCATATTCTATTTATTTTCGTGCATTTTATCCATTTTGTGCAGTAATAAAAAAATAATTTATAGCCAGGCTAATAGAATTTATTTGTGGCTTTGTCCAATTGTGAGCGAATCAAATGAACATTATTATTATTATTATTATTATTTATTATTGAATTCGCATATAATAATTTATTAGATTTTATTTTGCGTATTTTTTTCTGTTCGCTGTTGCTCTCTGTCGACATAAAAATTCACATTAAACAATTTAATTCTCTAAATTTTTTGTTCAGTGTCGTGATATTGATTGCGTAGAATTCAATGCATCTGTGAAGGGATTTGCATTGATGTGTTTGGCCATTTATCATCATATATAATGTTTGGATGAAAGAATTAAATGCCGATAGGCTTTGGAGATTGTTTTCTTTTTTGCCATTGGCGATGGCATTGGTGTGATTTGTGTGCGAAAAATAATACACAGAAAAAGCATTCGACACCAATTCCAATCACTGATTATTTTCCAAGAGTGAGTAAGCATTCATTCTATTTATTTCAGGGATGTAATATACGGCTTAGTTAGTCTTTCAATTTGATACTGCAATTGTAAAAATGTTTATTCATGTTATGCGGTTTGAGTGGTGGATGATGGAGTGCATGAATGCTGAAAAAAGAAAAAAAACAATATAATCATCTTTCTCTCGTCATTCTTCTATGGCGAAGTTCAGCAAATATTTGTGGATCGTGATTTTTGACCAACAACAATTGGCCGGCTAAGTGTTAAGCTCAATTAAATTCATTGATGGTTTGCAATTGGCACGTTTGAATCGGATTTTTTGTAATATGATTCCATCGTATATGCTAGCGCAAACATCACAATTGGATTTTCCTTCATTTCGAACGACAATACTCTGTTCATTTGGTCTGAAATACAACCGATGGGGACGATTTTCATGCTCTCGAAATTGGTTTTTTATTTAACGAGTAAAAGTCTTGTCAACGGGCAACACAGCTCAATATTTCAATATTGTCACATCGAGCTTTCGTATGGTTGCGCTTTTATTCGGTTGTTTGAGTAAACTCATAAAAAAAAAGAACCACACGTCAGTGTAACAAATCCCAATGCGCGTTCAAACTATGCATTTAAATCTGGAATTTTAGTTGCCATATTTTGAAATGAAATAGAGAAGAAAAAAAACGGTACAACAATGGATGGCTATTGACGATTTAATGCAAAACATGAAATCGAAGCAACCAAAACTAATTCGTAAGCGGTCTAATGGTTTTGATAAACCGTTTATAATGCCCACATGGCAAATTAATGCCGCATGTACAATGCACAACAACAAAATATTTCATTAAATTCTCTTTTTTTCTCCTCATTATCTCATTTTTCTTTTCCGTCGCGCACAACCCAATTGTCTGATCCATGTTATTTAACTTCTTTTTTCTTTCATTTTCAGCAAATGAACAGTCAGATTAAAATTGAAATATCGGGCGAGAAGGTGACACATCATACCCTGGATCGATACACTCGAACTATAATAATACTCTGATGCATGTGAATTGAATTCGAAAATTTTCGCGGTGAATGCTTAAAACCGCGTGTGACTGGTAAAATAACAATATTTTGGTAAAATTAAAATTAAAAATCGTATTCCTCCATAGCTAGTGTTCAGCCCTGGTGGTATGTATTTTGGCCATCGTTTATTGCTTTGCTCATTTTTAGGGGTAATTTGAGCGTTTGTTAGCGAAATTGCGTTTTCGAATGATTTATGAAATTTAACACGTGCGTGTAAAATGGCACTATTTCAATTTTAACCGTGTTGGAAAATAAATTTGTTCGCACAAAAATAGAATCGTGTGTGTCACCGGAAAGAGAAAGAGAGAAAGAGAGAGAGAGAGAGAGAGAGAGAGAGAGAATCGATGCACATCACATTAATAAGGATCAAATTTGGCTTTATACGCTCATCTTTTGGCCATGGAATACTAGACAAACTAATGGCCTGTGAAATGTCCATTGTGTAAATCAAAACTAACGAGAGTACAATAATAATAACAATTTGTCGCTATAGTTGCGAAACATCCACAGTCCTGAGTCCTGACACAAAACTATCGCACAATTATTCTCTATTTTCTCACTCCGGTTTTTTCATGGTAAATAATTGAATAAATTTCCCGTTTTGCATTGAAATATGGCCGGATGTACACACGCGTGATACACATAAAACATTAATTGTCTTGATGATACCCTCGCTCACAATCATCATGAATGAGCAAACGCATTGAGAAATTACATTTTCGTTCATCAAATAAATGAATGAAAAGTGTACACATCATCTTGAATGGAAAAATGACCGTATCATATGGCATTGTGCATGTGAACAGAGGACATCAAACAAATAGCTTTGTCGAAATTGAATGGAAAAACGGTAATGCACGTTCATTATTCCACCATAGATGAGTCATCCATATTTGTCCGAAAAGATAAAAACCAACAACAGATGCCATTAAGTTCAAATAATAAAGCCAAAAATACATATCAATACACATAACACCCCTGTTGAATGATGAAAATCGTATTTTTGTTTGTGGATACCGTGAACATTGTAATTAAATATTACGATCCGGTTCATCGTTCAATGCTCTCAATTCACCAAAATGCACATTATTATACAATGTTTTTGTTTGATTTGATTGTGTCGTGTCATGTCATTGTCGAATTCATCATTTTGGCCCATCAAATTACGTGTACATTACAAGTTTCCAAGGTAATATTTATTCGAGCAATTCGAGTACGCTACACATCATTATGATACTACGTATGAATGTTATGTTTTGGGTCACACAAATTTGACGGGCTGTTAACAAATTGTGTCATAGACACTAAAAGATCCTGTGAACACTGGAATGCTGAACAACCAAATAATTGATTGGATAAACTGGAGCAAAGTATGGAAATTAAAGCCATAAAAGCCACAAGCCATAACAGATGCCAAAAGAAAAACATTTTATCATAAAATTTGTTGTGCGTGAATTTATGTTCGGATTTCAATGTGGCATATAATAATGATGTGCCGGTGTCAGTTGTCACTAATTTGTGTTTCTTTTTTTCTGTTCTTCATGCATCCAATTCCAGTCAAACACAATATTGAATGTCATGCATCAAATAATGCTTTTGATTACATCAATACACATTCAATGTGCATCCAATTAATTTTCTTCCTGAAAAGTTATTTCATAATAATGTGAACAGTGCTCATTGTTTTCATATTTCACTACATCCCATCAAGTGCTCCAGTTGTCCATCCAACAAAGAATAACGAAAAAAAAATTTAATTCAAACTGAAAAATTGCAAACAGCAATTGAATAAATGCATCATCCACATCGTTGCATATCAAAGTGAACTATGTGTCGCTGAATAGTGAACAGTCACATAACTTTCCTTCATTTTTGTTTTTGTTTGTTTCTTTCTCCCACTTGACACTTTGATCGGTTCTGTTCGTATTGTAAACCGAATACAATAATGAATTTAGTAGCGTAAAATAGATCTAAAATGACATTTCTTAACTATATTAAATGCGATTGTATTCGTAACGAAGTGACAATCCATGGAACAACACAATTGAAAGATGAAACAAAATAGGTAAATCAAGCGAAATGAATTTTGTATGAAGTGTTCTTTAACTGTTTTGTTCACTGTTTGCTACTCAATATTTAGCATCCCTTGTCAACAAATGTTATTTTTTTTTCAAATGCGAAATAATGAACGCTTTCCGACACGATGAGTCATCTCCGTTGACAAAATCAAGCAAAATTCAACGAGGGCAGCCACCCGAATATTATTAGATTGTCGAGTGATCAAGTACCGTATGACTGTTGGCAAAATTGTCTACACTTTTTTCTTGTTTTGTTCCTTCTATCTTTGGTCCCAATGGTTACACGATGGCAAATGTTTTTATTTATTTTCGTTATTTTTTTTTCTTTTTTCTTTCCAAAAGGTAAACTGAAGTGATTTCATGAGGAAGTGAAATGGTCGACGGTTTACAGATAACTTCTTTAACATTTCTCCTATTTACGGTTTTGTTGCTCCTCCTGCTAAAGTAGCAGGTACTGTTTGTTGAATGCCATCCATTGGTTTTGATCCTTGTTTGTTGTTGTTGTTGTTGTTGTTGTTTTTTTCTTTCTATTTTCGTTTAGAAAATTTATTTGGTAAACAGGCTTCGTCTCCGGACATTTATGTGTTTCGCCTTATTCTATTATTCAAAAGGCTATAATTCAGCATAAGCAATATAGTCAAATCGAACGACTGTTGAATGCCAACAAATGCCAAACTGCTCTATGCTCATGGCATAGAGAGAGAGAGAGGGAAGAAAAAGCTGAACCTAAACTCATTTCATTCGTTTTTGTTTTTGATTCAGTCACATTATTCTGTTATCTATTCACTTTGGATAGAAATTATTATTGTAGGGGAGGAAAACATAACCGAATTGATGAAGAAGTAAAAAAAGAAAAACTCGAATGATTGAATGAATGAATGATAAAAGAAAAACACATAAAAATAACAAAAACCATGTAAAATACAATAATATAATTTGGTTCGGTTTGGTTTTTGGTTCGTCAAAAAGATATATCCTAATATGAAAATAGCATTATAGAGAGCATAAGGCGTACAATGTACGAGACATACTGGCACTATTTCCCTGTGTTATCGGTGGTTCTTTTATTATATTTTTTGTTGTTGATGTTATTGTTGTCATGGATGAAAATATATTCCTATTCGCATATATGCATTACTCTTTTGAGCTACAATTTTTCCGTTGCAATGGATTTTTGGTTGTGATGAGTCAAGGTAAATATTCCATCCACTTTGTTACCGAAAACTAAAGATATTTTTGTTTTTTTGATATGAATACCAAAGAGCAAACATCTTTGTACATTGTATACGAAAAAATGCCTTCATAAAATTGAAATCGTTTTGCCAAAAAAAAAATAAAAATAAAAAAATGTGTTTGACATATAAATACAAAGTAGTGAACGAAAGGCAACCCCTCGTTTTCAATATCAAAATAATATGATACCCAAAACACTGAACCACGTTATACGATATTAGAACGCATTTCGCATCTCTCTCATGGCAAAAAAGTATCGTCAATTTCCAAAATTACAAAGAGCAAAAAGCAACAAAGCTGTAAATATCTTACGAATGCTCATAAAACTGAAATGCATTACACATTACGCACCAAGGCAACGAAAAAAATATACCAATGAGCCAATGAAATGAAATAAAATGCTACCGAACGCAACCCTCAATAGTCAATGTATAGCGTGTACATTGTACATTATACACACAGACACACAGTGTACTCTGTATGTAAGCGCGTTATTATGGACACGGTAAGTACAAATTTGTCAGAATGATCTCTCAATGCACGCACTGGATTTTTATTTCTTTCATCATGAATTTTTGAATGGTGAGACCGTTGATGTTGGTTGACTGTGTAAACAAATTTTTGGTAAAGAATGAATACATGCAAACGGCAAACAATATATTACACGCATACATTATCAATGTGTATGAACGGTCTTTGGCATTTTGCAAGGCCAAAGAATACGAAAAATTTAACAACTTTCCCCCAATTTAATGTTGAGTCGTGTATTTCAATTCAATACACTTCCTAACATTTGAATTAGAGTACAGTTGGATATGATTGTGCACACGGACACACACATAACACACATACACATTCAAACGCCTAATATTCATATTAAAACGAAAACAACGTCCTTATTGAGAGGTCTTCTAAATAGAAATTTTCTTTTTCCCATTTCACAATTTCTAATTTGAATTCATTCATCCATTTGTTGGATACACTTTTGCCATTCTGTCATACACACACATGCACACATGCATACTCACATGTAAATTACATCCAGAATGCGTTTAACAAAACTTTTCTACTTGATTATTTATACATATTGCCGCTTTAATTCTCTCAACCTTTTGGAAAAACATCAGTATTATTAGATTGAAGCATGCTGCTTAGCTTAGCAGTTAGATGTGAATTGTATAAAACTGTAAACACGCACCATCAACCATCAAGCAATATATATGCATATATATGTATATATATACGCACCGGCATATATTACGGCTTACAGCCGTTAGGTAAATTTAAAAGAGACGATTTTTTTTTTCTTTCGAAAGATTGAATTCTAGGAATCCAGAATGAACAATAAACGACACAAATATTCGAGGCGTTTTTGCTATGTAAATTGTGGATATCAAATACAAATTGCAAACTGAAAATACGAATACAAATTCAAATTTAAATACGAATACATATTATTATTATTATTATATTCTCTGTAAAACGGAACGAATTGCAAATACATTGGTACAAAATCCTGATTCATTTCCCTATTTTTTGTTTTGTTCATTCTCTCTCTTTTACACACACACACACAAACGAATCCTAATGATATTCAAAATGGAAATGATATCATTTGATGCATTTTCGACCATTCAAAACGGCATATTTTACTAACAAGATCTCGTTGTATATCCACAAATATACAATCGATTCGATACGATTCCGTATGAAACAAATTGAAAAGTGACAAATTTTAACATTTGTTAAATAATGAAAATGTGCAAATGATGCACTGAATCATTAGATCAGTTGATGTTCAATGTTGTATTGCTTCCATTTCGAGTGAATGTGTGTGTTGTTTATGGCACAAAGTAAATTCTGTTGTTTTCGTCAATTATTCATTAGGCATTCGGATTCATTGGAGAATAAATGGATTTGGTTCAATTGACGGAAATCGGAACACAAGCACGAATATAGGCACAGGCCAAAGAACACAAACTTTTAATATATCTATCAGCCATGAAATGTCCTATCGAAGAGGGGTTCACGAAAATATAATTATAGCAAAAATTTTCGAATACATTTTTGATATCTACCATCAATTCGGTGAGTAAATAAATGGATGGAGCCGCACCATTCACTGGCGACGCATGGGCTTGTTACACATAATCGAATATGGAAATTTTCTGGTTGATGTTTTTAATATTTTTCTTCATTTGAATAGACCGTAAATCGTATGGCGCGATAACATTTGGCCAAATGGCTCATTATCCATCTATCTACCGTAACAATTTTATTCACTGTCATGTATCAATTAATATGGAACAAATGCTTTCATTTCGGGTTTTCAACATAATAACGAGAGACAAAATGTCGAAAAAATGGCAGCGTTAGAAATGGTCTAGTGTGGTAATGCCGCGCTTTCAATATTCGGCACCGAGGAGCCGAAAATATAATTGTTTTTTTTTCTTTTTCTTTTCTATTCTTTTTCGAATTAGTAAGCAAATAACAAACCGACTCTTGAACTTGGAGTGAGAAAAGAAGAAAAAAAAACAGGAAATTTTCCGGATAATGTAACACCATTGTGCACGAAGAAATATTATCGTCTTTTATTGGATGCCCTGCAGAAAACACGTTTTCCTTTAGCTCTTGAATAGATTATAAATAAATTGAAAATGTCTTATAAATGTTGTTCAGCCGGGACAAACATACACGGACAAGAAAAAAAAGAGGAAAAAGAAACAAATTGCCAGCCATTCAGCTAAAGTGCTGCCGAATTGGTGTTCAAAGTTTTTGTGCTACAGAATGGCAATGAATTGTGATTTTGCTCAATTTAAATTCAATTTCGATTTTAGTTTTCAAATGTTGTGGCCTGGGGTATATCTGTTATGTGCCAACAAAATGGTTTTCAAACGACGAAATAAAAAAAAAAAAGAAATTCTTCTCATACACATATTAGCCAATCACAAATCACCAATCATTCGTCTTTGCTCTCACACAGTTAAGAGCTCACAAATTATAGTATGTATTTTAAAGCAATAAAGCATGGATCATCTGATTCAAATCAAGATTAATATCACATGCTCAACTAGAATGATGAGTGTATCGGTGACTTTGTTCCTTTCCTTTCTTTCATTCTTTTTTTTTGTTTATCTTCGATTGATTATTTTAAATGGTTTTTCGCACGGTGCATCTTTCATCATGCATGATAAATACACTGCTATGACCTGCTGATATCGTATAATACACAGTCGATCGGATAAAAATGGCGAATAAAAATTCACTCTTATGATCCTTTGTTCACAAAATACAATAATCCACAGCCAAATCCGTTTCGGATGCTGCATTTTGTCTGATGGCAGTGATTATTCAAAAGTCGAAAATCCTTATCGAACAAAAAAAAAAGCAAAAAACGTTTATCGAATACAAAATAAACGAAGGAAAATACATTTTCTAACCACATAACAACAATGCATAATAATAATTGAACAATTTGTTGAAGGAGATAAAGAACTTAAAAATAGCAAATGAAGGAGAATTTGTGCCCTATGTTTTTGGATTCAAACATACATACGCACGCACAAAATTTCAACAAAACCGTATTTTGAGCATATTTCACACCCTTTTTACCGGCTCCGACGGACCGTTTCAATCCCTTCAAAAAAAAAAGAAATTGAAAACAAAAAATTTTAGGAAACAAGAATAAGAGAGTTTTGTTGTTTTGTTTGGTTCGAATGTTGTTGGATATTTTGCAATGTTTCTTTTATTTGTTTTCGTTTCATTGTTTTTTTTTTTGGATTTGGTTAAAACAGTAGTGTAATGATTGCGTCTATTGTCATCAAAAGATTCGACAATAATTTCTGTTTAGCCAGCATACAATCTACACACACACACACACACACACAAGTACACCCCGATATGCTGAAAGCAAATAAATCGAACGAAGTGAAAAGTTGTAAGGGATTTTGTTTAATTTCCCGTACTCTACACTCTGAATCCAGTTCATTCACTGTACAGCAGTGTACAGTGCACAGTGCACAGTGCACAGCGTATGAAATATAATCGAATGTTGGTGGTGTTCAATGCCATATGTAAAATCGTGTGATATATATTTTTTTTACTCTTTCTTCGTTTGGCTCCCTCGATTGCCGGAATGAGCGTTGAGCGTGCTTTGTATCATTTCATTGGGTTTATAGCCTCTTATGCTATTAATGCATCAAAATACGAACGAAAAAACAAAAAAAAAACCCAAAGACTTGGCGTACATTGTTATTTCGTTGAGAGAATTTGATATAGCAAAGGGGTCGATTGCTGTTTTAAAGTCCACAAGTATTATGTTTAACTCAACGTTCTATTCATGGTAAGCATTATAGGACTGATGTTTTGTGTATATCCTTTTAAGTTCGTTGTTCGTTGTTCGTATACATATTCAAATTGGAATAAATATATTGAATCTTTTGATATGACAAAAACATTCGATCAGGGCATTGGATTTAAATTTAAACAGTCATGCAGCGGCACTGGACTCACACTGAACATTGTTGTTTAAATTAAAATTAGAGTGGATAGAGCGGCCAATACACAACGACACACACATATACAATGTTTTTCGAAAATCAATTGCGACTGACACTAAATAAATGGATTCGATTGTAAATGCAATTTCCCCAAAAATTTGAATGTCTCTTTGTGCTCTGGTGATTTCAGATTTGAACATTATATTGGAATGAGAATGCTATCAAGTTGGTTTGTTTTGTTCCTGCTGAGCTGTACAATAAAACATTAATACATATTCATATATTTTGATTATCGACATACGTCACCATCGTTTCTTATTTTGTAAGCAAGCAATCGCCCAAAAACAACAACAACAAACCCAAAAGGATCAAAACGCAGTAACAATGAAAGAAGAAGTCGAAAGAAAAAAAAGGGAAACTGAAATTCATTTTCATTTAAGCGCATTTGTGTACTTAGATGGGAAAACACAGTGAGTGGTAAAATCGTCGTTCGATTCACGATTCACGATTCACATTCATTTATTGTTGATGGTAATGCATATTGAGAAAAGAAACCATTAAATGAGGGATGGTTTCGATTTTGTTTAATTCATGAAACGAATGACAGAGAAGAGGAAGAAAGCAAAAAAAAAAAAAACCAAATCGAGTCACTGTACTGACTGACTGAGTACGGACGTATGCACGAAGGCACATGATACTTGTTTCGCCAAGGCATGCTAGCTTCGTGCATCGTGGTTTGGTATTGAAAGTGTACGTATTTTTTTTTCTTTTTCTTCAATTCAAATGTATTTGTGCATCGTGCATGACATTTCGGTTTCCAAGGCTTGACAACACATAGACAAACCCAAACAATATGAAAACGAACCAAGGGAACATGTAATGTATAAATGTTTTGCTTTGCTCGTATTCATTCATTCAAAGTGCACACATTATGTTACCAAGCCTTCGTTTTTTTTTAATGTTATTCCATTCATCCCTGCATTAAAAATTCTTGTTTTATCGTTTTTTATTCGATTCCATTGGTTTTGGTGTGTATAATTTTCGTTAATATTGCATTCGTTTGGGTTTTCTTTTTCCCCTCACAGACACACACACACACACGCGCACACACATACAGAGTGCAAAGCAACGCTTGGAATCTTTGTTAAACAGTGGAAAACAAAGAATAAATTTCTTGCTTCTTTCCCCTCCCCCCTCCATCTACAGTTCATCATGCAAAGGCAAAATTATGAAATTGGTTGAACGCATTTTTCACCGATATATCATCACCGTATGCTCACATATGTGCTAACAGAAATATTTTTCTGTGAGTGAATTTCGGGAATATTGTCTATGCACTACAAAAGCACAGTGAAATCAATTGGCTTAGCAAGCAATGAGCACCCTCATTGAAATCCATTCGTCTAGCCAGTTGGTGCTAGGCAAAATGATTCATCCTTTCGATACAACAATACGTACACAAACACAACTGTTATGGATCGCGCATTGCTTTGGCTGTTGCTATTGTTGCTGATTGGCGAACGTTAATATTGGAACAAAACAAAACGCACACACACACACACACACACATTCTTGGGGATGATTTGTTTTTTTGTTTTGTTTGTTTTTTTTTTCGTCGATCAAGACCCAAACAAAGTAAACTACGCATATCGATTCGACCATTTTTTCTTTATCCATTTTTTCATAGTTTTCCTTTTGTTTTACTGTTCATTCGAAGCCCTGATATGAATGGCCAAAAATTTGAGAACGTTTTCTGGATGAAATATTAAAATGAGAAAAAAAAAACAAACCCAAACTATTCAGCAACGGAAATCCATTACCGTTGTTTATATGCAATGAACAATGAACAATGCATGAATTTGCCGAAAAATGTTTATTTTCATAGTTTGCCATAAATAGCTCTGGTTTTCATTCCATTTGATTCATTCTTTATCCACCACCCAAATTATTATTATTATTCATCCAAACATTTTCATATAAAAGTTTAAAAGTATTGGTGGCGTCGCACCGTCCAACCGTATAACCGTTGCACAGTACAAAAAGCACCGCAGCCGTCCATAAATTATTATAAAATTTTACACATTTTTAATAGAAATTTATGACGAAAAATTGTTGTTTCCATTCGTACACGTTCGGTATTCGCGTATATTTATACAACAACAGTTTTGTCTCGTGCCTTTCGGTATTTTTGGATAATAATTATGTTCCGGTCGTTTAGGTTGGAAATATCCTGGTTTTTTTCTTCTTTTTTTTTTTGGGTGGGATGCTGTCAGCTGTCAGCTTGGGTTGGTTGTTTCGATCGCATTTCAACTACTGATTGGAAAAACACAGCAAACCCAATTCCATATACACACACACACACACATATTTTTATTTTTTTTCAACACACCCGAAATGATGAATATATCAAATTGAAAATGAAACTGGCAACTCAATGCAAATCGCACGTATCAAGTAATGTGCGTAAAATAGTATGTTAATGTTTGTCATCATGTTGTTTTTATTCCAAATGCCACGTCAATTTGAATGGAAAAATGTACGAATAATGGCAACAAAAGAATTAAATATACAAATCGGTTTGATTACCCGGCTATACGATGTCATACTATGTAGTATTAATTTTTTTTTTTTTTCAAATAGAAATAAAGAGTTCACTAACAAAAAGTTCAACGAAAAAATCTAACGAAGTGAATTTTGTAGCAATATAACAGTGTGCAGTTTGGGAAAACAAATGGCATAATGAAAACATGGAGATTAATTTTTGAATATGCATAATTTGGGCATTTGTATCCTTTAGCATTATAATATTTTTTTTTTTTTTTTTGTAACATTGAGTGTGGTTGATATTCTTATACATTGTACTGTTGCTATGCATGATTCAAATCTTTAGTTAATATAACGGCATACAAACACACTCAATATACAATATACCGGAAAGGGGGAATGACTGAAATGAGGAAAATACTTACAAAAAGACAACATTCGAAATTGACAAATGCCATTATTTCGTTGTGTGCTCTCAACAATCGAATGCGATTTAAAAACGAGTTGCAATCAATGTAAAAAAATTAGTGCACATGATTGTTGTGTGTGTGTGTGTGTGCGCGCAATGCTTATGGCTCCTTGTTAACTGAGTAACATTGACATTTCAAACATTTGAATTTAATTACTTTTGGCTGTAGCCCTTTGCCTGATTCATAGCTATGTGTCATTGCTATCTTTGTTTCACCTTCAATATTTGTTGTAACGAACCCCCTTCGAATTTCATCCATCAAACGCAGTGAAAACGAAAGTTTCCAACTTAACCATATCCATACATCAAATGTAGTACCATATAGTTACGAGCTACAATTTGACCGAAATGATGTTAAGCGGCCCACAATCCATAATCTCCATTTAATACGACTAATTGATTTTCATACGGTAATCCATTACCAGAATGAAGATGGAATTAATGTTGGAATGCGATTTCTTTAAAAAGAAAACCGATCCATTCGATATGAACGTGAAAGTGAATGGAAAAACCATTTGATCATTTGCAAATCTTTCATTTTATTCGTTATTTTCAATTCTGGTGCGATGATTTTAATGTGAAACATTAAAATCATTTAACAATGTTCAAATTTTTCGGTGATTTGTTATCATCAAAATGTAAATTGATTTTCTATTACAAGAACTTTTATGGTCCAACAGATAAAAGTGTGTGTTTTTAAATGACGTACTTAAAAAAAAAAACAAAAAACAAAAATAAACCAAAAACTCATCCAGAAAATAAACGGAATGTCATTTCGATTATCGTGAGAATGTTTTATGGCTTGGTCAAAATGTGATTATGGATTTGCTTCTTCTGTGCAATTTGGTTTTTTTTCTTCTTCTTCTTCTTCTTTCTTTCTTCTCTCTCTCTCTCTCTCTCTCACAAGAATGCAAATCAACGATAATTTCGAATTTTCGTTCGTGTATCGTAATGAATGCTTTAAAATCAACGGTAAATCGAAAATTTCTTTTTATTCGTCTCATTTTCATGTAGAAATCGAGTGCCATCAATAAATTCGTTGATATAATTAAAACAAAATGCGGTTGCTTCCATTGGATAAAAGATGAAACGTTAGCAATCCGGATTGAAATGAAAATGGTTTTTGATTCGGATAAGCGAAAAACAAAAAACAGAAAAAAATGCTCCTTAAAAATTAATGAAATATAAAACCGGTTCGATCGCATCGATTGCCATATTTGAATTATATCACTATTCTAATCTATGCAAATGATCATTTTGTTTCGAATCGATTCTCTTACAAATGAATAACCATTAGTTTTAATCATTATTTGGAGAATTTGACGGTATTTTGCCTTTCATTTCAACAAACATATATTCAAAGAAAAAAAACCACAAAATAAAGAAATAAAGAATATGGAAGATGGTAGAAAACATTATTATTTCAAGTGTACAAATGCATAGAATATATGGATAAAAGTGAACCCAACCGGACTCTTGGCTCCGGACTTAATAAATGATAGTTGTTTTTATTATGGTGAAACTTGCACAATTCATTACTAATCCGATCAAGAAATGCGAGAATTTTCTATTTCTATTTCGATTTTCGATTCACCAAAGCCATATAAATATTGTATAGTTTGTAATGTCGCAGCGAAAAAAAACTCACACACACACACACGCAAACATATTTCATCGAAATGGATTATTATGAGTTTTATTTCGGAGCATTGACCATCAAAATGTTGTTGTCGCGACACAATCCAAGCACATAAATATTATTGTATTTGTTGCTGTTATTGGATTGGTGGTGATGGTTACGATGATTTCTATTTCGCTTTGTCATTTTTTGGCTCGTATCCAAAAATCCATCCGAAGCAGATTCTCACAATGGCTGCGTCTGATTCCATGATTTGTGGCGCGTTTTTTCTTTACTATCACTTCTTCTCTCGACTGTTCGCTTTCATCATCTAGTTCGTTTGGTTTGGTTTGGTTCTTATTTTTTTTTTGGTTTGGTTTGGTTTGGTTTGGTGCGTCGAATGGTTTTCTTACGCATTTTATGCAAATGAAATTATAATTTGTGATGATTGTTATTTAAAGTGGATTTGAACAGAGTAATAAAATGACAATCAAGTTCATTCAATCGAATGAATGGGGCACAAAAAATCTAAAAATAATATTTATGCATGCGCTTGAAATGTCGAATATTATTATTAAAATGTGGTGGCTCACAACGAATCTATGACTTATGGAAATCGTACGCGTTTCACTGATTAACGAAAAATTATAACATCGAAATCAAGAGAGCTTATATTTAAATAACAATAATTCACTTGCCGTTCCATGGAATTGGCCATGGAAATTTTGATTTTCTTCAATTTTTCAAAAAGTTTAATCATTTCATTCAAATTTTCAAACATCATTTTTCATGGATTTATCTATCGAACGTGGAATCAATTAAATTTCACCGTTACATTCCGAATTTTATTTGTCGGATGCTAGCTAGGCGCTCGCTTTCGATCAAATTCAAATCGATCACCTTTGATTCCCGTCTTTCACAAATAGAATTTTCCAATTGCAATAACATTCGTATCATTTGCTATTCCCCGGTATTTTGTGTATGTGTGTGTTTTTTCAGTTCTCATTGCAATGCATTTACATTTCACATTTTGTATCACGTAGAGATCACCTATGTGCTGATTATTATTATTATTATTATTATTATGTTTTATAAATTCTATTTTCAAATAAACATGTCATGTTTCAGCTTTCAGCGCTTTGCATTCTTCACAATCGACACGAACCCATTGAGAAAAATTTAACATTTTCAAATCGATTGCGAAATAAATTTTGTTTTTCTCTCTCTCTCTCTCTGATTTGCTGCAAATTGTGTTTTGTTTGTTTATTTTTTGTTCTCTTCCTGCCATGCAAGCACCGAGCACCCAAAGATTGTTTGGTTACCATTAAAATACACATATATCGTATAATGCCATGTGAAGTGCAATCGAGTGCATGATAGAAACAAACCAATGCTATTTTGCAATTTGACTGTGTTTCTTCTCATCAGGCTTTTGGTTAACATTTTGGCTAGTGATTTTGGTTTTTCTTCTTATGGCTTATTCGTGTGTCGTTTTTTGATTTTTTTTTTTTTCAGATCGAATGATTAAGTGTGTGGATGCGGTTTTAGAGTTTGTATATTTATTGGTAAGGTGCAATGACACGAAACGGTCGATTCTATATTAAATAAATATATTATGATGTGTAGCCGACTTTAAAACATATAAACGCATTCCAATCCGAAAATATTGTAAGTATACCTTACGCTTAACTCTTAACTCTCTATTATAAGCGAATTGTGATCGAGAAATTGAACAATCGAATACGAAGAGCCGAGAAGAGACCCTATGGGCAAAATATTCGGAATTCCCCCATCTCCCAAGCCAAGGATGAAAAATCATTAAGACAAATTATTTTCACTTCATTCCAATTGACAATCATAAAAAAAAAATTTGAGCAGGTCTTTAACCATTTTTGCGGAATATATGTATATTTTCGAATGAATCTGGAACTGATTTTGTCCGTAGGGGAATAAAAGAAATGAAAAAAAAACCATCATCAATCTATTGCCGTTTGAATTGTATGTAATTGCCGAACAAATACAAACAATTTGAATTTTTCTCCTCCGCAAAACAGCAAACAAGAAAGAGAAAAAAAATATAATAAAATAAAATAAAAAAAATAAAGCATACATTCGAAAAAGATTGGCACAAAAATACGGCGGCCACCAAATCCGTTGTATCATCTGAATAATACAATTGACGACAAAGAAAATCACCACCACAAAGTTTTTTACACACTTGATACATGACATGTATGTATTTGTATTTGTATCCAATGTATTCGCATCTTGTTGTTTAACTTTTCAGGTTTGCTTTATTCGATTCCTTGAGTCGGGCAATTTGCTCATTTCTTCGTATTCATTTTCTTCATCATTGAAATACTTCATTTGATCTGTTTATGAGTTTTTTTTTTTAACTCTTTCTCATTCTTTCTTCGGCCGTTCTTATTATTTTCATCTTATTTCTCTTCGTGCCATTGATGGTTTTTGTTTTAATATTTGTGTGTGTGTGAAGATCACACGGTTGCTATTGTTGCATGTAAAATGATATTCGAATCGGGTTCGTTGTGGATAAAAAAATGAGACAAACGGTGCACACCAAATGCCAAATGTAAAGTGGAAAAGAAGTCAGCAGAAAGAAAAAATGAAGATAGAAGAAGAAAACTATCTGAATGGCATTGCCAAAGACAAAAAAAAAAAACAACAATAATACAACTTTTTGGAAAATACACCAGCCAAAAGAAAGAGATTCAACAAAAATATATACACAAAACAAAACCAAACTACTATAAGAATACTGAGACGTAAGAAACAAAGAACTTCCCAATAAAAAATAACAACAGCCACCATCATACAATGTGTATAATGTATAACATATGCAATTCATGAATAGATGAAGAACACATTGCTTAATTATATGACGGTGTTTGTGGATGTTTGAATTCATTTGAATCGAATCACCGTTCACCGGTTCGGATTCGTATGTTATACATATATGTAGTATGTATTCTTTTCCATTCCATTTTCATCGATAGCACTAGATGAGTGAATAAAATAGTTTACGATTTGCCTGAGCCACAGGTAAAAGTAAAGAATTTTATTTCAAGACACATACTCTTGAGTTTGTTCGCTTTTTTATGAGTTTGTTGTTGCTGTTTTTTTTTCTTTTTTTCTCTTTCATTCTTCTCTTCATTCTTCTTGCACATGTATACGCGTATTATGTACAATATACATGTAATATGTAAGATCGATGTAAGCATGGAATTGCCTCTGTCTCTGCTTTGCTACCTATATAATATAAACTCACTAAGTCCGTTCGAACTGATCTGCTGGAAAACAGTGTGTGCCCATGCACAGTACACATCATGCTACATAAAAGCCAAGAAGAAAAAAAAATCGCGTGGCAAAGAAGAAAACATTCGAATTTCGACTGAATGTACTATGTATTATTTTATTAAAATGTAAAATGATGCAAAGTGACGATGACGAAAGAATGAGAAATTGAAGAGGTGCAAAAGGGAAACAACCAAAATTTATAACCGCTCTTTGCAAACACATACATATACATACACAGAAAAAAAAAATCCTGCATGCATTGCACATACGAAAGAGTTAAACTGAAACGCAACAGCCACCATCAACCTCAAAACTCTCTTTCTCTCTCTCTCTCTCTCGCAACACAATAAGCATATTAACGAATTCTCAGGTGAACATTGTGAACACCGTCGCCATACTAAACATTTACAATTTACAGGTCTCCTTATTTTTCTTGTCGTTTTGGATTTCGGTTGATTTGCTTTCATTATTTTAACGTTTTTACACACACACACAACATCCATTTTGGTTCATTATTTTATGTATTTGATTTTTGGCTTTTAATTTGAAATTGAACACCCAGATGAAGGAAAGTAGACACGGATAAAAATGAAAGAAATGAATTTGTTTCGGTTTGGATCATGCAGCAAAAATGGTATGTGAATTGTCACTGGAAGAAAATTAGAAAGATTTTCGTTCGTTTCTTCCAATTAAGATTTTTGTTGGTTAACTGGTTCATTGTGTTCGATGTTCGGGTCTGTACCGCGGTCGATAATCCAATTCACAATGGAGCTATATAGCTGTATAGCCATTGCCAAAGAAAATCCATTTAATAATAATTTTTTTTTTTTGAGGCATTGACATATAAGGCAGGCGGCATAAGGCGAAATGGCATGAGTGTGTTTGAATGTTTTCAGTTACTCTTTTTTTTCCGTCATCAATGCAATTTTCATTTGGGTTATTTTCTCCTTGCAATATACATCTTGTGCCCATGTTTTTTTTATTTTTTTTTTTATTTGCCCATATGACGTGCATATTTGTGTTCTCGAATCTCGAATATTCTTCGCTTAACTTATAGCCGTGCTCCACGAGTCGAGTTGTTGGTTTTGTTTGGTTTTTTTTCTTTCTTGGGTTTCTTCTTGTTCGGAATTTTGAGTGAAGCGCATGTAGGAGCGTACACACAGCATTTTTTACTCAATTGTATGTTGCAAAATTGAAAAATGAAAAAAAAAAAAAAAAATGAAGAAAGAAAAACACAACAGATAATATTGATACGTACGGTGAATGTCTAAAGTTTTTGAATTAAAGCTTGAAGAAAAACGGTGGTCTGCACTATGGAAGTACTTAGCGAATGAGCGCGAATAAGATCAAGCAAAATGGCCAACATTTATGATTGGTAATGCATTCTGAATGCATTGTAATTGTAATCACATGCAAAGGTGCTGCATGTCGTCTGATGCACTCACTGCATCATCCATACTTGTCTCTATGTGCTTAAATATGTGTGTGTGTGTGTGTGTGTGTGTATACTTGAACACTGAACAACAACCGCTCATGGCAAAAAATGAAAAAAATGTTCATTCGCAAATGAGAAACGACTTAAATAAAATATTATGATACAGAGAGTCAAATGGTAATTGCAAATCGATTGTAACATGCTCAATGCAAACGAATGAATAATATCAATCGACAATTTTCATTTTCGATAAAATGAAAAAGAAATAATAGAATTCGACGACGGCCCGATTTACACAAATGAAGTTTTTCTTCATCATTCTTGTTCTTTTTTTTTCATCTTTTTCTGTTTTTTTCTTTTTTCTTTTTTTTTTTTTTTTTTTTTTTTTTTTGTGGTTCGGTTTGGTTTAAAATGATAGACGCACTTATTGCTCACTTGTATCTTTTAACGAACAACGAATCAGAAACATCTTCAAATAGAAAATATAAAAATAATCAATATAATTCGGAATGAATATGAAGGGCGAAAACAACGGCGATGAAAAGTTAGAAAAAAAATAAAACCAAAAAAATAAAACCGCCTGATGATCACAAGGAACGAATCAAACCTATTAAAGCGCCAAAGAAACAGGTAAGTTTATATGGAGAATTTTTAGTTCGTTATTATGATTTGAGGTTGCTGATGAATATTTTTCTGTTGCGATGGTTCATTCTTCAAAATTTTGTTATTTTTCTATCTTTCTTCGTTTCTTGTGTTCGTTCATGGCATTTTTAGTTGTCTATTGATGAGATGCGTGCATAGTAGTATATTGTATAGGTTTAGTTTGGTTTGGTTTGGGTCTTCATCTTTTTTTTTTCTTCAGCTCCCGTTGCTGCTGGCGATAACTTAAGCATCCAACATCTTCGTCAACCGCAGTTTGCTTGCATTTCAGTGGAATTATTTCATATTATTATCTATCGACTATTATTTTCTTTTGAATATGGTCGTTTTCGCACAGATTCTTTAAGGCTTTAAGCCTTTTTTTTTCAAAGATTTGAGCCTTAGCATCATCGTGCCAATGAATTTTCTGTTTTTTTTTTTTGCCTTTTATTCCTCTTTTGCTTTGGATCTTTCACATACAGCATTTAATGCAAACATTCCATTTTCGTATGCGTAGCGTGTTTCTTTCTTGAGATGCATATTTGAAATGATGCGCATCACATTCATCATTAAATGTGCCGAAGCAACAAACAAACAAACAAACAAAAAAAATGGCACGAAATGCAGTTCATCTTCAATCACCACCAGTTTTGGTATTCGGTAATTTTTGGATGGATTTTATATTTCAGATTCGGTTTTGTCGCTGATCCTTTTTGTTTTCAGATGATGCAGAAACGTCTTTTGATTTGCACATTGCACATTTCATTCAGTTCCTTGATGAAATCGTCTTCATCGCGTAATATTTTCTTCCTTTTTCAATTTCGACCGAAAAATAAAAGCGAATTTTTTTTTGCTTTTTTTAACATTTAAAGTTTAAACATTCAAATACGAAGAACGACAAAACCTTCAATGTGCAAATTCCAATTTTTGTCAAACCATTCGATATTTATGTGATACATAATACCGTAAAAATATCGAAATTTATAGTTATTTATCGTAAATGCGTTTTCAATTACTTTAGGTTCAATTGTGTTCACGTAAATGTTGATGCACAGCAAATTCATTTTCCAATTGACTTCATATTTACCACACTTGATTGGATTCAATGTTTTTCTTTTCATTTTTCTTTTTTTTCGCGTCTCTTTCCTTCGTTCCTTTTCGCCCCTGCAATATGCAATTTATCGATCGATATCAGAAATTCACATTTTACGATCTCAATGACTTGAAAACAATTTCGCTATTCGTATTAAAACTCACCGAAATAATAATAATAAAAAGAAGAAAAAAAAATCAACAACTCATAAATAAATTGCAAAATACAGAGAATAAAATCGAATCGGAATTTATTTTTTTTTCTCATCAATTGGTAATTTTTTCAAGTAAATCGTCAACTATCAACACATCATACGCCTTTTCTGCCATGACTGAAAAGTTTTACCGTGGCCATGAAAATTGAAATGCATCGACAACAACAACAACAACGAAACATACAATTTGAAATATAAAGAGCAAAAAATATGATTATCATCGACAGTTTGCATTCTTTTGATTGCTGCTATTTCGTTTGAGAAATTATTTTTTTTGTGTTTTTTTTTTTCATTAGATCCATTAGAAAAATGATTGCACACGGCTGGCAAATCGCAAATTGTACAGATGATATAATGATAGCAAAGGAAAAAAAAAGAAGAAATATTTATACATATGTTATATGTTTAATGCACACCATGATCCATGAATGGGATGGATTGTGAATAGAAAATGCATAACGACATGATGATTCGGATGAATCATGTATCGGCAATGAACGATCGCTGTTATTGATTGATGGAGAAAAAATTTCATTTAAAATCCACAGAATTTATTTATTTATCGTGTCGAAGTAATTGAATGAGGAGGGCCTTGATATTGGCCATTGAAATACTACATGGTGGGCATTGGTCATTCGACATACCCGTCTATATGTTGTATTTTTTTCTTTTTTCTTTTTTTTTGTATCCGTATGCAGTCAACTATAAAATTCAATATTATTTCAAGAAATGCGAAAAAATTAACAGTGGCGTCGACAACGACGACGGAAAAAATTCTACAATATAAATGAAATACGGACTATTAATACATAAAATACGGACTAGAAACCATGCAATGAAAAAACAAAAAAAACAAAATACGAATTTTCATGTGTCAGCGCTCAACATATTCTAGGCAAGTATTCGGTGCTATCGAAATATAAGTATAAGGCAAAATATAGAAGGAAATAATCAAACACCTGCTTAAGCTATAATGGCAATAGTCGTCTCAATCATTTCGGCTCGACATGGTTTTAAACTTAATGCCATTCGTACTTTTTCGCAACATATAATTTTCACAAAACTTGAGAAAATTTTCCTTCATTTTATTCCCAATAAGCATTAAATTAGACATGGAAAATGATCGGGACATTGAAGATAGTAATCTGTATATATAATATACAATCGAAAATTAATTTTCAAATGTGTCGAACATACCTGCAATTTTCAATTTGTTGTTTAAGATTATATAGATGAAAGATTTCCGATGAGAAGAGAAGTTTCGAATGGCAAATACGTATGATAATACTCCAAACAAATGTTGCGATCTTTGTTGATATATAAAATATGTTTTTATTTTCTTCTATATCATTTTCTTGAACTTTTCTCTCGGAAATTCCAAAAAAAAAAGAAAAAAAAGTCTCTTGGAATTGCTTCTGCACTATTTTCTATTCATTACACTTGGAATGGAAACTCCTTATCTATATTCACTAATCAATGATCTTTTTTTTTCTGGATTGAATTTTTTTTTTTTTTTTTTTTTTTTTCACTTGACCAACTTAATATGTACAGCCAATTCAATTTACTTGGTTAAAAGAATTTCAAGGCGACTTATCACTGGATCACTCTCATATTTGTTTTTTCTTTCTTTCTTTCTTTCTTTTTTGCTTAACGTAATGATGATTACGGCTTTTGGTGTCCAAGTTTTACATGTATTTCATCGATCAATTTCGAAGAGATAGTGAGAGAGAGAGAGAGAGAGAGAGCAAAACAAAAAACCATCATCACCAAAAAGCCAATTTATTTTTCATTTGTCTTTCTCTTCTTTTTGCCTCCACTTTTTATCGATATTCCGATGAACAATTATTTGTTTTGATCATTTAGGTCTTATTTTTTCAATTCACATAAACAACAAATTAACTTAAACGATATCATTTTGTTCGGCACTCAATACAATTATGTTCCACCTTCAATCGCATTATTTTATTTGAGTTTTTGTTGTTGTTGTTGTTGTTGTTGTTGTTGTTGTTGTTGGTATTTCCTTACCGATTTTATTTTATTTATCGAATGCAAAAAGAAAAAAAGGACAAAGAAAAATATATAATCTTAATAACACTGCAACAAACGTGAAGCAAAGACAGCAAACACCTAGCAATTTGTGATTCGATATAAAAGATTCGTCGTGCAAAATGTGCAACGAACACCGGTTTTTTTTTCGTCTTTTTTTTTTTGAATATTTGTATTTTTTTTTCTCGTATTTCACAGTTCTTTATCTGGATTTTTGATGTGATGTTTGGTTATTTTCATTTCCATTTTTGTTATTTTTTATTCCCCCATTTTAATTTCAGAAAAATGAACTAAAGAATGGACTCAACAACTGAATCAAAAATGTTCGCTGTTTAATGATTATATGTATATCCATAAAATCCGTAATATTGAATAATAATGAACTGACGACTGACGAACGAACAAATAAACGAATGAAAACGAACAAGAGAATATTGTATGATATTGAAATGTGTTCGAAAAAACGCGACAAGGAATAACGCACTTCCCTTGTACACAGCTCAATTCAAACTGAACATGCGATTCCCTTTAACATCGACACAGACCATAACAAACGAAGAAAGATCTCGCGCGTTCGCTGGCAATATCAAAACAACAATCGTCCAAAGCAACAATGTAAGAATGAACGCAAACAATGAAAGAGAGAGAAAGAGAGAGAACCGCAACGAATGGATAGCATAAAGGGAGAGAATAAACGAATGGAATTGAATCGCATGAACATGGAAATGAAGAGCGACCGACCGCTCTTCTGTGCGGATAAAACATGCACTATGCTTAATATAGCTATACACTATATACACTATACTGTCCGCTATTTTCCATTCAACTCTTTTCGACTCTGTCTTTCCCTCTCTCTCTCTCTTTCTTTTTATTGCATTTTGATTTTAATTCGGCTACAACGATGCACAGTGCATACACGAGAAAAAATAATGCCGTATTCGATTGTTGTCGATTCATTTTGTTCATATAAATGTTTGAATTGATGGAATTGCCGCCGAATCAGTTCAATATGTGCATGATTTCGGTTTGTGTTTATTTTGTTATTAGAGAATTGGATCTTATTTTTTTGTCTTTTTCTTTTTTCATAAACTTTGCGTGCATGGTGTACGGCATACAGTGTACGGTGCACGGTGATCGGTGTTATGAACATGTTTATATTGTGGTCCTTTTGTTTGCTCTCAACAGTGTCTATTTTCGTTTCTCTCCATTTATTTAAATCTGTTTTGTTTTTATCTTAATGTGCCATCGCAAACACATTTTTATTTACAATTTTTATATTTTTTATTATTAAAATCTTTTCCCGTTTTCGAAATTATCGCACTGCAAAGAAAGACATTTTCAATAATAAGGCAGAACAAATTTGACTCTTGTTTGCAAATTCGTTCGGGTCTTAAGTCTTAATTGATCTCATCATTATTCAGTTTTTTTCTTTCTTTGCTCGCATTGTTGTCGATTCGATTTTTATTGCTCGTTGTGAATATAATTTTCAGACGATTTATAACACCAAGAGGAAGATGACAATAGATCGAGAGAAAGATCAAGAGAGAGAGAGAGAGAGAGAGAATATTTATTGTTTGCATTAGAGGTGGCTTTGTTTGGTCTTAGAAAATGATTATAAATTGGGCCATATTCACGATCATATGATCATACGATGATGATGATGATTCTGTTGATGACTACTTTTTTTTCAGTATTCTCTCTCTCTTCAATTATTATTTGCTTTATGTTTCTCCAATTATTATTATTATTATTTTCATTTTTCAAAAATTCTTTTCGTGCTCTCTTATCTCGTTACCAGTTGAAATCTCTTGGCAGCCCATTAAAAACCATAAATTACAAGCAAATAAAATATTTCAGTATAATTTTTCTGTTTTTCTGTTTTCTTTTGTAACGACTGATGCTGTTGCTGATGAATTTTTCCGTTGCTATTCATTATTAAGTATTATTATTGTTGTAACTGCTGTTGGTTGTTGGCCGCTGAATTCCTTGTACGAAAATCAACTTTTAATTTTAATGTGCATTTCTTTCGTCAAGAATTTGGTGTGTATTGTTGAAAACATATAATAAATGTCATGAAAATGTATAATTTGCCATTGCTTATCAGCCCGGTTGCATCGCCGCCTATTTCATTTGATTATTTATGAACAATAAGCCATTCTCCCCATTCTGTGGTCATTTTATGATGATTTTACTTTTTTTCACATTTCTCATCATTCTCAAAATGCACAGTTTGTGATGCCTGATTAGATCACCAACTCTGATCCTGACTTCAATCAGTCGGTTTTATTAATGTTCTCTTTCTCTCCCCTCTCTCAGTCTCTCTCCTTTTCTTATTTTTTCGGGATCTGATCTCAATTTTTGATATTATTGAAACATGACTTTGTGTTCATTTGAATGAAAAATGTCTGTTCATTGCATGATATTTTTAAAAAATGGAAGAAAATTGAATTAGTTTCGAGTCAATATTGAATGAGTCGTAAAAATCCAACATACGACAAATATATGGAATACGAACACACAAAAGCAAAAATGCAACACCTGAATGATTCGAAAGCGATGCAATCTTGGTCAATTATTCGGTTTTAGCACTTCTCAATTCGATTTAAATTTCGAAAATTTATGATGACGTTAAGCGCGACCAATGTCTGTCGACTTCATTCCATCCAAATGATCTGTTGAAATGTTTTGCTCAGGAAATGTTAATCGGATTCCTGCAGCGATTCATTTATTGTTTATGTGGCTAAATTTAAATTAATTGGAAAATGGAACAATGTGAATGGTAAACATGTGCTTAGGATTGAAAACATACTTTTCCGCATAATGCGAAAAAGTAGAAATTTTTTTCAAGTATTCTTTAAGTGCGAAAAATGAGTTTTTTTAGTCTTTAAAACCGTTTATTGTTATATTCAAACATGAACAATTTTAGCATTAAATCATAAGTCCTCGTTTTCGTCATATAAACCGAGAATGACGCCAAGTTCTGCTACCTTAGCTGCCCATTTTCGGCAACTAAATAAAATTGAGAATTCAGATTGTAAATGAACCTGGTACGGTATGTATGTATGGCAATGAATTAACTTACTTTTCCACCGATTGCTTGATTTCATTTCGCCTTTTAACATGAAAATAGGAAAAAATTAAATCAAAAATGATGTGTGAAAAAAATGTAATTTCAACTTTCAGAGACATATGTATTTACATGTTATGCTTTTCAAAATCGGAATTTTCCTGAAGAAAAAGAAATTGAATGATGTTTTCTTCTTCTAACCTCTTTTCAAAAGGCTCTCTGATTTCAGCTGGAAGTGTGGAGATCCTGACCAATTGAGAAATATGTGAAAAAAAAACTCTCATTTCGGTCATTGTGTCCGTGAGTTGAATACTAGCCAGGCAGGTGGTCATAGTTTTACAGCGTTCAATAAACGTCAGGTACATTTTTGGTATGGCGGCGCCGAATCACCCATTTCTTTTCTTATGTTTTCGAATCGCAAGTTCACCGCACACCCGAATTTCTGCCGCACCACTGCGTTGGAAATGGAGAAGTGAAGCGAAAAAGTGTCCACAGCTAAATTTATTAGGAAGAGAAATGGGTGATGTGACGCGTCGTACCGAAAACGTACCTAACGATTACCGAACGCTGTGAAATCATGACCACTTGGGTAGTCACTTACGTGCGTTTAATTTTACCGATACTATTTTAATGGAAAAAGAAATATTGTATGATTTGAAAAGCGAAACGGAACCATAATCTCATACATTGAACTTACTAAGACTTGCATACTTTATCCAGTGCTTTATACGCAACATTTGGTTTGCTTATTTCAACGTGTGCTGGATGCTGATTCCTTTTTTCCACATGCAATCTGTGTGAATGTGTTATAATATCAACAAAAATTTATATAATTAAATTATCAGAAGGTATATGAAACGTTGACAACATCTTACTCTCTTTTAAATTCTTCCAGACATCGAAAACTGAAATCATTCCCTACTTTATGCAAAAGATCGATTCTATCATATTTACTGGTGCCATCTGGCAAAGGTTTACTGACGGCTGCTTCCTTAACCCTAACAGAATTGAAAAAAATTGGTTAAACCCCATTCAAATTTATCAATATTTTATTTTCTAACGCACAAATCTAGAAATTCATCATATGTAACCTTGGTGCTGAAAATTGGAAAAACGAATTCGATTCAAACTTGTATTCAGATAAATAACGATGTAAACTTAATATTCTTACTTCACATGGTCTCCCGTACATTTGACCAACCCTACTGAAGCCTAAAATGATTCATTTATCAATAATAATCACTAAACAATTGCAAATCCAAGTTTTAGCACTTACAAGTAAAAAGCAAAAAATGGTCAATCTATGGAAATTTAACATGTTTAGAATGTTAACTATCAAATTAAACTGTAATTAATTGGAACAAATGGTCGGCTTTTTATATGCTAGACGATTTCTCAATATTGCCACGAAATTATTATTGTATTTGAATATCATGGAATGTAAATCGTCTGACAATTTTTGAAAAATGGAAAAATTTGCAATTTCGATCCCAAATATACGGTTCACTAATGATCGTTTGTAATATAGTTCACTTATAATCGTGTGTAATATCCAGATATTATTCACGCCAGAATTCCATCTGTTTGACACAAGTGTTTTAGAATCGTGTGTGTTTTCGTTAACGTTCTGTCCCTCTGCAAAATGGATCATACGTGTTTCAATTTTGATCGCTTAATTTCAATGAACTTGGTTGGCGAGACAATTGGTTAGGAATACAATTGCAATTTCGATTCCAATTTTTTCGGTCCACTAATGATAGTTATAATAAAGACGGGAATTATTTGTAAATATCCAGATATTATTCACACCAGAATGCCCTCTACACGATAAAAGAGTTTGTATAATTGGATAGTGGACTGGAAGAGTTTCATTGAAATAACTAACTATGTAACAACAACACCCAAAACCAATACTTGTTCCACCATTGTGAATGGTGGAAAAGTAAAAAAAAAAATGAAAACTGAAGACCGATCTTCATCCATGATGTACCAACCCATTGAGTGGTACAAGCGGATCATTCGAATTAATCAAGTCACAAATTTTTGCAATGCTTCCAGCATATTTGTTATTTGTTTATAATTACCGGTTGTCAGTTAATTGAAAATAATCATAAACAAAACATTTTGACGAGCGCATAATTCATCAACGCACAGCAATCAAAATCATGACGAACGGAAACCGTACGATCGTGCTTGTCACAATTTGACAGATTTCATGAGTGAATAGAAAAACTTTAACTTTTGCAATTGAATAATTTTCCCATGACAAATCGCTTCCAGCTTCTTCAAAATATATTTACAATGCGATAACATACTCAGTTCGTTTGACATGATGGCATTCAGTATTCAGTATGTTGGTAAAAATTCTAATGTAATTTTAATGATGATACATTTATTGAAAATCATCAGCGATGAGTTTTCATCGTTTTTGATCCTTTGTTGTTCCATCCATCGCCAATCACTATTCAAGAAGGACAGATAATCAAATTGATGTTCGTTGTTCGCTGCAATTAAACAGAAGTTGAAATATTTGTCTTGATTGGATGCCATCAAATGAGAAAATTGATTTGAATGTGCATTAAACAACAGTCAGAATTCAGGCATCGTTTTTTTTTTTTTTTTTTTTTTGAAGCCAAATTATCTGTTTACTAGAGAATAATGATCGAACCATTAGCCAGACAATTTTACAATTAACTCTTTCATTTTACCAAAAAAAATGTTTCTTTTGACGCTTGATGGAATCAGAAGATGAAAAATTAACGATTACAAAATCAAGTGACGACGCACCGAATGAGAATTTTGAAAATCATGTAAAGTCAGTTCAAAGCCATTTGTCAATGATGCTCAACGAGCAGAAAAAGAACGAGAAGAAAAAAAAACAAATCACAAAAGAATGATGGCAAAAGAGGAATCGATGAATTTTTGTGTACTGAGTGCCGAGTGCCGAGCAAAAAGTATAGACTATAGATTTGGATTTTCAAAAGAGTCGCACGTTTCGTGATATCACGTTTTAAGCTGCATGCGCTCCAAAATACTCAAAGAATTAACAAAAAAAAAGAGAGAGAGAAAAAAGTAACGAATTAAGTGGTTCTGTACTCGGTTGAATGTTTCGGGTCAGGTGAATATATGTATCTACGTTTTTCTTCTTCCATTTTTTTTTCTCCATTTGCTTCTTAAATAATTCGACACGAATCGCCCAGTTTTTTTTTATAGTTTTTATCATCATTTCCTCCGTTTCGGTCGATTGGATGCCGATTTGATGACAAGCACTATATGGAAAACCAAATGAACAATTGCGAAAGAGAAAAAATCAACCGGCGAAAAAAAAACACACATTTCTAAATTCACTGTGGAATACTCACCAAATCAATCGTTCAATCAAGCCGAAGTTGAACCGACGGAGAGTAAATAAATTCTCTCAATTACGCGAAATTGATGTGCTGCCAATAAAAAAAAAACGAAAAGTGGGTTAAGAAAAAATACTAATCGCATTTGAAAATAAACACACACACACAGCGAACGGAAGATGGGAAATGTTATTCGAAGCAATAATAATGTAACGAATGGGCGAATAGAAGAAAAGTCATCGCAATTTAGTTTGTGCGATCAAAAAGTAAATATTGAATGCACGATTTTTATCGCTAGTACGCATTACGCATCGACGACGCATGTAAACAGCACGTACACATTTATAGCGAATGAAAAACGAAAACATAAAATGAAGAGCTTCTTTTCCGACAGATTCACGTTCATGAAAATTAGATTCGTTGGTCGTCGGCTGCGCCCAATAATAATAATATTTAATACAAAATATGAAGTAGGCAACACTCTGGCATTAAACAAACCAAACAATTGTTGTTCATTTCACCAAAATCGTCATCACATGGTCGTCGTCAAAATTTCAATTCTGAATAATTTCCATTTTATTGTTATTATTCTTGTTTGTTTTTTTTTCGGTCGGTTGTTGACTGTTGATTCTTTCCATCAAAATACCTTCATTTTGTTGCCGGCAACATTTGATTCTGGTTTCCATTTCGACAATTGTTGTGAATGTGGTTTTTTCCCCCATGATTGTCGCTTCATTTCATTTTTCGCCTTGAATCACATAAACTGCCCTTTTCCGTCATAATCTTCCAGCTAAATAAAGTGCAAAGAGCAAACACAATGAAAAGAAATGAAAAAACAAAAAGAAGTAGCAACAACAACGAAACAAATGTTATGAGACTGTTCATAATGACAACAGAAAGAAATTTTGTAATTTGAGTTATGGAAACCGTTGACCATCACAGCTAAAGGGAATAAAAGAATAAAAAAAAATAAACGCAACAAATGAATGAAGAGAGAGAAAAAAAAACAGCCTCAAACAGAATCTAATAACAGAATCATGTTCTGTTTTTCATCTCTTTTCTCATTTATGCTTCTTTAGGTTTAATTCACACCGCGTTTGTGTACCTTCAATCTCTTCTGGCTTTGGCGCTTTTTTCGCTCTTTCATTTCCCTTTTTTTTTCTTTTTCTTTTTTTTCGCCTTTTTTACTTAATACTTGGGTGAATCTTGAAATGAAGTTGATGTTGAATCGATCCGATACAAATCATCTGCTACAATGTGTGTCCGACATTGAATTGTTTGCAATTATTTGTAATTTGTAGTTTTGTTTTATTGCTACAAAATGTGAAAGAATTGGCTGTACTTATACCTTATGGCTGATGCTTAATGTTCGATGCTTGCGAATGCTTCGACCGCAAATTCTTTCTTGATTACATATTTTTTTTTTTGGTTTTTTCTTAATGATTTTGTTGTTGCTTTCGATTCTCATCGGTCCAACATTGGCATCAAAGCCAACCATATACCATACAGAAAATCTATGAATCTTTTTTGTAATTTTTGGTCTTTTTGACCGAACGAACGTATGCTATTTGCGGTTGCGATCGCTCTATTGATCGGTATCAAAATGTTCAAATTGTTCAATCATCAAAGCCAAAAACCGAATTCAAAATCGTAGCGTGTAATCAAAATGATCTGCACCAAGATGTGGTAATAACTGAAGTTTGCATTCGATTAATCGTTCAATTCCGCATTAAATAAATATGAAACGACGAAAAAAGAGAGTGAGAGAGAGAGAGACATAAAAAAGACATGGTCTCTATTTAATTGAATTTTTTCAGAGGTACAGAATTTTTGATTTCATTTGGATTGGTGAAGATTTACCATTCAGCATCAAACCAATGGATAACGATTCCATAAAGTTCAATTTACGCACTCGATTTGTCTTCGAATTTTCTTTTTTTTCTTTAATTATTTTCTTTCTTCGTTCTCGATCGCTTTCGTTCTTGGCGAGAACATTTTCTTTCATTTGGACTCATTCATTTGGCTGAATATACGTAATATATTGATGCGTGATTGCTCCACATACGGTCGTGGATTAACTATACCTTTTGTTCGAATTCCAAAATACTATTCACATTCACATGAAATCTAATGAAATTCGTCAAGCTCAACAAAATGGAAAAATTTATAATTTTTCATCCAGCATCGTTTCGAAACGAACAATAACGGATCTCATATACGTGCACCTTTAAATTAGATTTTGATACATGTATCGAATGTTAGCAATTATTGCATTTTACGACCAACACCACACTTAAACCGATGAAGACGAGAAAAAAAAGAATTTATATTTGAAAAATTCGATCGATCCATTCAAATTTTTTTGGACGTCATCGTCGTCGTTGCTCTCATTAATTTTTTGTTTTGTTTTTCGTTAGTCGATTCAAATGGAATTTTACTGATATTGGAATCATAGATTTGGTTGATTTATTCGTCTTCCACCGAAATTGATTCGTTTCAATTCATTTGATGATCAAAATCCATTTGCTGTGAACTGTGACCAAACGTTGTGGAATTGGATAGAATTGGTAGAAAAGCAAATAAAGATATTTTTGCTCAGTTACAATTGAAATTAATTTCGAACGATTATCGCTTTGCACGCTTTGTTGTCTATTCAAAATGAGATTTACTGTTTCTAAGAAGTGAAATGTACCTACTTCAGTCCAGAGAAACATAAACACATAAATCAATTTTTCATTTGCAAGAATCTGAATGGATTCCGTTTAATAGTTTCTTTTCGTTGCTTTTCCATTCGAAATTTTATTCTGTGAGCTTCGTACTTCACGTATTGTGTTATTCAAGCTCGAAATGCGATAGCATTTTCAAATTTTCTATGTTGATCGTTGTGACGGCATTCGATATACAATAGAAAATTCATTGAACGTCTTCTCTTATTGTGTGATATTGGAATGCATTCGGTGGTAATGTTTTGCGGCAGGTGGATTTAAACTACAGTAAAGTCTCTATAAAAGGACCACTCTCTAAAAGGACCATTTCTCATTTGTGGACCAACATGCCAGCAACCAAAGTGGTCCTTTTAGAGGAACTTTACTGTATATTGAATGGGTCATGCTGTGGCTGCTTTTCATCAATTACTTTTACCAAGGTTTTCGAAATTGAATTGCTTTGGTGGTTAAGAAATGTATTTTTTCTCATTTGAACTGAAACATAAAATAAAATTTATAAAATAGCTTAACATAAAACCGATTAAATAAAAGGTTACGCGACTGCAGTGGTTTGATTTTTCGAATGAATTTTGTTACTCGTATCGGTACGGTTCTAACTTTAACCATGACCAGTCAAACCGTATAACATGACTCGCATGAAAGAAAAAAAATACCAAATCGATAGATATCACTTTTTCGGTTCTGTACACTTGTACATTGTGCTTAATACAATGCAAAGTCTCTCAACATCTTCGTCCGATTGAAAAGAAAAAAAAAAAGAATTTTGTTGATGGTATGAGACGAAGCCAAAATGACATATCCATCCACCCAGCAGTGCACTGCCCGGCTTTGGCATTGTATTTTAATTGAAAAAATAGACATAAAATGTTTCGACTTGAAAATAATAATAATAAAAAAAGAATTTATTATATGTTTTCGTGCACATCAGAATCGGTATGGTCGTCGTACAGCCCCTTCTTCTATTCCATCTATTCCTCTTCATTCATTTATTATTCTCAATTGCGTCCGGTATTCGGAATCTGTGTGTGTGTGTGTGTTTTTGGTTTTACAGCAAATTTTGCTGTTTAAATTCAGTTTTAAATTCGAAACGGTCTCAATATGGGAAAACAATTGATAATTTTCAATTTTTTGATGACCGAAGCCACAGACGAATGATTGACGATGCCGAAACGAAAATGAAAAGAAAACAGCTAATGAAAAAAAAAATCAAAATGAAAATATTTAAACGGCATGAATAAATTCTAACCACATCGCATCCTAAGCAGAAGAAGAACAGTGAAAAATGAAAGATTGTGACTGTCCAACTTGAGCGTTTAGCGCGGTTTGGCGGTCAAATAATGTTATTATTATTATGATGGAATCAAGGGCTAATGCCGGTTAATTTTGTGAAATTCATCGAAATGAAATGAAATGGAAAAAAGGTTAGCCATATATATGAGAGGTGCTGTTGGTAACACTTCGGATATGTTGTTTCGGTTAATGTTTCAATTTCAATCGGTTCGTCATCCGTTCCACAGCGATTCCACGCTGATTGAAAGCAATACAGAACAAACTGAAAAAAAAAAAATAATAATGAAAAACCAATTTCGGTTCGGAACAAACCACAAAAATGGTCAATTTTCCGTATACTTTTATTATTTATTGTAAGCATTATTTTGAGCAATACTTACAAAATATAAAAAATATATGATGGAATCGGACACGTAATTTGATGTGCACTGTACAGTTTTACACTTTTTAAAGTGCACTAATTGAATTAACGTCATGGACTTTTGCTCATCAAATTGCCACGTAGATTATGTTCTTTCTTTTTTTCACTCTTTCCGAAATTGATTTATCGATGATTGAAAAATCGCGGCGAACTCAAAAACGATAATCCAAAATATACATATTCAAAATTGGATGTGTGGCAGTTTGTACATTTAGCGGAAATTGACACGTATGTGATTTGATTATTATGAAATGTTTCAGTTATGAGGCTCATGATTTCATAACAATCGGCCCGACAAACAATTCTTCAAACGCAGACTAATTTTTTTCCCGTTTTTTTTTTTACCCAACACTTTTACCAATCGTTAATATTGTTTTTTAAAATTTAATCAAATCCTTAGCATTTGATTTCATTTGATTGAATTTGATATATTCGATTATTATTCAGGAGCCATCAATGTGGATCTGTGGATGGGTCCAAAAAGATATCGTATTCGATGCGCAATTCATATCACAATAACTGCAATTGGTTGATGAAAGAATAGACGGAAAATGATTGATCGTCGTCTCGACGCAGTTTTTTTCCCCCCTGTGTTTTCATTATATTTATGTTGAGTGTTGAGTGTTGACATCAGCCAAATAGCTGAATTTGAAAGAGACAAAATGCATCGCCAATATTTGCAGCCGTTATTTATTGTTTGCTCTTAATTTGAATTGCTAAACAAATTCAATTTATTTGAGATGCACTCAAAAGAATTCATTTTTCATTTGAATCCGATCACATTTTGTCAGGTATCAGGTATCAAGATACGGTATGGTTCTGTTTTTTCTTCTTCAAGTGTTTGGTATACAGTATACACAATTTATTTCATTTTTAGCATCCATTAACAGCTGGGATTGTAACAACTTGTATAACATTATATTCAATGTTGTCATTTTTTGGTTTTGAACGTTTTCTACTCTTGTATATATGTGTGTGTATTAATGTGCAGGCATTGAGAAGCTCTTACATTGATTAGTATTTAACGCAGACCATGATTTTCGTTTGTTGTTTGCTACTGCTGGTTGTTCCTTGTTGGCTATGGATAATCATATTGAGTGATTGTCATTACAGTCTCGAACTCTTTCCAGAATACCAGACACATAAACACAAGATGCCAGATGCCAGCCATATTAGAATGGAAAATTTTCCATTTCACGCGTGCATAAAGTGGTAGGTTAAAAGTGGATGGTTAAAACAGTAAACACACTACGGATTAAATCAAATCGTTTAAATTCATAAATGCGCCGCATATATTCATCATTCAAAAAATTTAGCATAAAAGCATTTTTAATGGACTTTCTGCTGACTTCTTCGTTAGTATCACTTTAAGTGCTTTTAATAATTTAAAGAATAATATGTACACATTCATGTACAGTGAACATAAAGAAAAAGAGGTGGGGGGGGGGAGAGAGGGAGGAAACAAAGAATGAGTCATTGAAATTCTTGAAATGAAATATTCTTTGCACTTTGCATATCTTGCATTCCTTCAAATAAGTAGAAAATTATTATTCACTGATGCGGACACAATGAGCTCAAGCTCAATGATAACAGCAAAAAAAAACACTCCACTTCCTTTCGATAAATACACAGAAGATTAAAGAAAACAAAAAAACTACGCAAAATATTTTTCGCATTTGACCCACATATTGCATTTATTATTATTCTTCATTAAACGCATTCTTATTGGAAAATTTCTCACACCCTTTAACATGCTTCATACTCCTCAATCAATATATCATGCATCGAGCATTAAGCATTGTACCGTTATTCGATTGTCCACTCTCATCATTGTAAATGAAAGAAAGAGACAGAGAGAGAGAGAGAGAGAGAGAGAGAGAGAGAGAGAGAGAGAG